>CM061225.1:80939630-81539630 GCA_030844895.1 Ambrosia x helenae
GGAATAAAAACCTGAATATCGGAGAACTTTTGTTCTAGTGAAGAAAGTATCGATGACTCATTAGTAAACTTGCGTATACTATATCCGTCTAGGTGCTTGTCAATATTGAATTGACCCCACTTTAATTTTGAACGCAAACTTTTTGTCTTCAAGAGCATGAAACTCAGTTGGAGTTGTTTTTTCTTCACCAGAAACCTTAATAACAAATGACATAAAATAATATAAAGCAAAATAACTAATTTGTTCTGGACTGAGTATAAACAACTTACTTGCTTAGATTTTTCTAAAAGTTGCATTGCTGACATTCCCAGCAATTTCTTTGCTTCACGATCAAATAAAGTAAGGGATGTAATACCAGTAAAATCCTGAACCCTTAAAGGTACTCTGAACCTACATTTACAAATTACAAAATATTATTAAACAAATTTAATACTGTTTTACTTTAAGATGTACATATTTAAGATAAAGCATACACTGGATCAGCAGAGACGATGTGCTTTGGACATTCTCTATTGGGCAAACTAACACCTGTTTAAACGAAGTAACATCTGTTTCTTCATTATCATCAGGTAAACTTAAGGTCGGCTCCACCTTGTGATTACAGTGCTCACATCCAAATAATACCACTCATCTTTATCATCGACACCCTTAATGGTTCCAAGAACAATGACCTGTTTGTTCACCTACAAAAGAAACAGGAATCGTTAAAAAATGAATTGTAAATAAAAACTTGTATATAATGATATGATAAATCAATTTAATCTTACCTTCTGTTATCAAAGGAAGATCACGAATAGTGCTGAAAGGGGTTTTATTCAGAATTCATCATTAATATTCATACTACCAGACGATCCAAGAGATCGTTGTACAGACGATGATTCCGTAGATAAAAACTTTTCAATATAACTGTAAGAATAAAAAAATTAATATAACATATATATAATAAGTCAAATATTTAGATATATGTAAATAATTACAGGATAATTTAAACATATCACCTTTTCTTAAAGCACGAATATCGTCAATATCTTCGTTGATAAACAGGCGAGTTATATTGAAACCATTTTTGCAAACTTACATTACCTTTAAAAAAAAGAAAAAAGCAAGCGTTTTTTTTAAAAAAAGTAATAAAAATGTCAAACGTAATACAAATTGCAAGAAATGACAAACCTTTATAATTGGTAAAGCTACCAAATTGAACAATAAGAACTACATGAACTTCAGCTTCGTTCTGCTTGATGTACTCAAACATCTGCTCACTATATTCATCCCACAAAGAACATGACATTTTTACCCCAACTACATACAATACATTTTTTATTAGAGCATGCATAAATTTCAAACATTTCTTCCTAAGTATTAATCGTACAAATGAGAAATGAATATATCATGAAAGATTATGAGATAATAAATTATGAATAGGAAAAAATGAAAACACATACTCTAGATCAATCAAGAGTAGGTTCATTTCATTTTCAATCCAGCTTTTGTTTCGATAGGCTCGGGTGGACTCCATTCTTCAACAAACCCAATGAAATCTAAAATATTTAAAATGTTATCTCAACTAATAAATAAGAAGACAAATTAAAAGAATAAAAATATATAAAAGATTAAGGCTTCGAAAACTACCAATCCTTTGTTCTTGAGAAAGGTTACCAGACTTAATAGACTCAAAAGAGAGAAATTAAAAACCATATTGGCTACTATCAAATCTGTTACACTTTGTAAGATTGTTTCAAAAGTAAACGATAATATGTCATTTTTAGAAAAGTGTTTAACAGATTTGTTATCCGCTAGTTGTGGTCTATAGATATAATATGATTCATTTTCACGTAGAAATTTTTCATGCTTCTTCATGTATCTATTCCACACAATCGCTTGCATTTTAGAACCCTGCGTAAAAATATGTAATTAGAAGACATTATTTGACCAGAAAATATTAAATAACATATATGTGACAAAGGAATTGATGATATAAAATCTAACCTGTTCATCCATAACAACCATATCAATGCAAGAGTTTCACCTGGTGTCTTTCGATTTGCTCTCTTCCAAAGCCTAAGTACCTTAACTTTGATTGTGTAATTACTCAGCCGCCATGTTATGTCATTCAAAAATGTTACATTATTTGGATCCATTCTGCCTGCACGTGTGTAATAGTTATCACAAATAACTGCGAACAAAAAAATGTTTAGTACTCGTGTGATATTTAAATAAAAATGTAAGAACCTAAAGTAGTATATACTACCTGCGAAATGTAGAAGAAAAAACTGAATTATATTCGAAAAATTTCTACATGTATATATAATTTCGTATACCTATTATAAATAAGGAAGAAATGTTGTATTTTTAGCATTGATTATATAAATAGAAACAAAATATGAAATGCCAATCTAATTGATTAAGTTTAAAGGTTTCCATAATACATTTTCAATCAAATTAAGTGGTCAAACTTTCCGAAATTATGAAAATAAAAGTTGTTTATTAAATCTTATTGTAAAAAAGTCAAAGACTAATTTTTTGTCTATCCAAAAATCTTGTTTGTCAAATTAAAACTTTTTTAATTTGTAAATTATTAATTACTTGTGAGTTTAAAATAAAGAGAAAACGTTTTCTTTTGTTTTAAAATGGTACTGGATAAATTTAACATTTTCAAATAAAACGGTTTGACTTTGTTAATAAGCATTCAACAGGTAAAAACACACCAATGTATGTAACCACTAACAGTTAATCACAATACCAAAAACAACCATACCAAGGTGGTAACAGTTACACAGCAACACAATTTTAAGAGGAAAAAGTCCAACGGCATAAATTTTGGATGTAAAAAAAGATAAATTATAGGTTGATTGAAAGCATAAAAAGTAGTCAATTATACATTGTTAATTGATTGTCTTTCCAAAAAATCTTGTTTCTCAACATAAAACGGTTTGAATTTGAAAATTATTAATTACTTGTGAGTTTAAAATATTAAAAAACGTTTTAATTTTTTTTAAAATGTTATTCGAAAAATTTAATATTTCAAATAAACGTTTGACTTTGTTAATAAGCATTCATATGTATTAAAAAAAAAAGAATATCATAAATCTATTTCTCAAAAGACATATCAGCAGGTATAACAAACCAATGTATGTAACCAATAACATTAATCACAATCCCAAAAACAACCATACCAAAGTGCTAACAGTTACACAGCAAAACTATTTGAACAGAAAAAAGTCAACGCCATAAATTAGGATGTTTAAAGACAAATCGAATATAGGTTGATTGAAACCATAAAAAGTAGTAAATTACACATCGTTAATTGATTGGCTTTCCAAAAATCTTGTTTGTCAACATAAAACGGTTTGACTTTGAAAATATTAATTAATTTTGACTTTAAAATATAAAAAAAATGTATATGTCTAAAAAAATGGAAACTATTAAAACTTGGGACTTTTTCAAAAAAAAAGTCAAAGTTACGAAATTTTAGTATGTTAATAATGAGAATGACAAAACTTAATGTAATGTAATTTACCAAAATTAAGTTTTAATAAACAATATTAACAAAGTCTATTTGTAAAATCTATAGTTGTCTAAATTTTAATTCTCATTATAGCAAATAAATCATATTAACCATATTTACCTATTGCTAAAAAAAAAATATTTCCCAAATTATTGCTAACTATTAAAACATAGAAGATCATATGTCATAATACAAACCATAAGACTGATATATTTTCAAAACACATATCAACACAAAAAACAAATCAATGTATGTGACCACTAACATTAATCATCATCCAAAAAACTACCATAACCATCGTGTTAAGAGTTACCCACAACCACTGTATTGTTTCAAAAACCACCACGACTTAGGACCAAAAGTATGTGATTTATATCCAAAAAACTACCCACTGCCTCCCGTCCTAATTACCATCAACCCTAACTACTTTAGAGAGCTTGAACAGACCTCGTTTTTCAAACCAACGGAAATGCACCTGATCACCAGCCTGCAAATCATTGTCAGCAACAAACACAGACATACCTTTGATGTAAAAACGCTTACTCGATCCCCTGTCTTCAATACCTACAGAAACACCCCAGCTATTTTGCTCAGCATCCTTAATTGTCAATGAGCGCGGCCTGTTCAAGCCATTGGCCTTCGCCCATTGTGTCTTCATCCGCTAAAACAAATAACAATACATGAAATTTGTTATAAAAAGGTTTATTTAGCATCAAAATGATTATAACATATTGCTTTAACATATAATACTTACAAAATGCCTGTCAACAACAAAAACAACTGGAACGGCCCAATCTTCTATATCGGATACATCTTCATCCGATCCAGATTCATCATCATCAGTTTCCATATCATCTTCATCTGAATACTCTTCTCCATCATCATCAGAAACCACAACTATTTCCTCCTGATTATGGTGATCATCCTCGGGCTGTTCAACGTCCTCCCACAACTCGGGAGGCAGGGTCAGCTTGTTTTTCTCAAAGATGGACAACTCCAATGTTTTCTGTTAATTTTACAATGAAACACATGAAAAGTGTACAAATTAATGATCTAAATCTCAAACAAAATTAATGATATTTTTTGAAATTTCGAATCGACAAACAAACCTCGTTGTAAATTTCAAACACCATCAGATGATCAGCTGTTATGTTAAACCTCTGTTTCATGTACGGCCATCCCTGGGTAATGAAAATCTCATGACCATCGTATTCAAGTTGGATCTGGAAACATGACCTGCAAAGAAGATGAATTTCCAGCATACTGTTATCATTATGAACATCAAAATTTTATAAAGTCTTATTATCTAACAAATAATTTATACATGAGATTACCTGGAAATGAGCTAACCATAATCGGTTCCATAGGAGGTTTCGATTGTACAAACCATGATGAACGAAGGCACTTATATGCTGGAAAGTTGAAAAACAATGTTGAACATTACTACATATTAATGTATTTAAGGCGTTATGTCATTGTTTATACACATCATTTCAAAAACATACCAGGCGATTCAGATCAGTGAGTGGGTCATCAAGTTTGCAGTAGAAATACTTGCCCGGTGCAGCTATGGCATCCTGATGAAAAGTATACATATTAAAACAGTTAAGCATTTCTTCGAACTCAAACACAAAGTGACAACCACTTGGGTAGTTTAGCGTGGTAAATCATGTGCTTCCACCCATTGTAAAAAACCACTTCCCAGCGATATTCATCACTTTAACTTCGAATGATCTCTGATCCAACGTATGAATTTGGTCATGCCAGTAGGGAATCCATACTTAGTAATCCATTCCTTATAATCTCGGGCAACGCCTACAAATCAATACCAAAAACAGTTGATTATAAATTAATCTATTGGATTTCAGTTAATAAAACATTTATCCATCCGAATACTGTACAGTGATCAATGAACATATAGTAACAACCAACAGAGTTTTAAACGCATAAGAAAGGTCGCTTACCATACACACACGTTCTCTGCCCTCTGATTTAACCCAAAATCCATAAACCATTCTGAGACGACCTTTAGAGCAACTGTATTATCAGTAAAAACATATTAAAACATGATATCATATAACTAAAATTGAATCATTAGATGAATACATAAATGCCAAATCTGAAAAATCTTAAAACCTAATTAAATTTTGAAAACAGATTAATTTTTGAAAAATCCCAAATTGAAAACTTTATATAATCGAGTCATATTCACAATGTTCATACAAACTTGATTCAAAAAAAACAACAATCTAATCTTCGGAAAACCCAAGTTTGACCTAACATCATCAATGGCACATCAAAAAGAAAACACTGTCTTAGTCCATCAAAATCCATTCAAGAACCCTAATCAAACAATCAACAAACCTAATCAAACAATTGAAAACTGTATATAATCCAGTCATATTCACAATGTTCATACAAACTTGTCACACCCTCAAAATCCACTTGCGGAGTTTTACCGCGAGGCGCATGACAAACCAGGATCCAAACCAACGATCACAATAAACAAGTCTAAATGAACATAAATGCAATTTCAAAACATAGTTTAAAATCCCCGTTTACAGCAGAAGCTTATTCAAAACAATTATTCAATAATAAACCAATGTTCAATGTTTGTAAATCATGCAACTCTAGCTAGACGCCGTGCAGACGCGTGCGCCCTAGTTCCATTCGTGCTACCTTAGCGACCTGAGAAAACATGTAAAAGTTTACGTCAGCACAAAAATGCTGGTGAGTTTACAGGTTTTGTATCCAAGTACCAAGTCCACCTGTCCATACTATAATAATCGAAAACCAGTATACGCTAGCTAGGCGTACGTTTTGTTACTACCACGATTGGAAAACCATTACTAACGCGAATACCAAAAGTATGCCCGATGTAGTTCCTGTTGTTCCTGTTGTTCCTGTTTGAGACAATATGCACCCGCCGACCCTCCAAGTCGACGAGCGGGGTTGGTCACTCCCAATAGCGCTATTCACATTTCCCCGTTGTGCAAACCCGCACATTCATGTTTCCCTCCGGGACTTCCAAAGATCGTGTAGTACACAATAGAAACCCATAGTATGACAGTAGTTACCAAATAATCGTTTTAACACATGTTTTCTCCCCCGAAATATGAAACCAGTTTAAAAGAGGGGCCGTAAACTCACCTTAAGTTGCGTTACTCCTTAACCCGAGTAAACCAGCTGCTATGCTAGCCCCGTAAGCGGCGACCTAACATACACAGTTACAAGTACTTAGACTAATAACCCGCAGGCTAATTAGTCCCTAGATGTCCAGACCATAACCAAGTTCGTTTGAAAACACCGTGACTGTTTAACCGACCCAAAGTACAAGACTCGACATCCCATTGGTGACCCGAGACTCCCCGTGTTATGTTTACGCTCCAAAACATACAATAACGCAAGTACACTTAACATACGTTAACGCACAACAAGTTATAGCACATAGTTCACGTATCACCGGAATACATCCAAATATATGTTACCAAGTTATTAGACATGTTACGGGGTTCCTAGCATGTTACTACATGTTAAATCGGTCTCGGAATGCTAATTTACACTTACAGCAGCAGTACACGCGATTAGGAAAAGTCAACTAGCAATTAGGAAAGTCAACTAGCAATTAGGAGTCCTATTCGCCCCTACTATAGCGATTAGGGGCTACTCCCCTCTATTATAGGCGATTAGGGGCTACTCCCCTGAACTTTCTAGTGATTAGGGCTAATCACCTGAACTTACTAGTGATTAGGGCTAATCACCTGAACTGTCACACAATTAGACCTCTACTCGCCTGTGTTATAGGCGATTAGCACTCTACTCGCCTATAACATAGGCGATTAGGAATGCTACTCGCCTGTAACCTTGCTGTTCCGGTTTTTTTCGCGCGTTTAACGCTCCAAATCAGATCCAGAACGTGTGTAACCACCCAATATCATCCCAAACACTATCCTAAACATGTTTAACCCAAAATCCTTCGTTTAACCTCGTATAATCAGTCCTGCATGCAACCAAGTAATCCAAACACCAATTCACATAGCATGCAACATCATACTAACACGCGTAATCATAACCCTAATATCCAATTACTGAGATTCCTATCATCATAATATCAATATCAATACTGATCTATCATAATAACATATCAATTCATCATCATGAATCATAAAAACCCTAACTTTCTAATCATACACACTCATAATGCATGCATATTAGTTATAATCCGATTAATAACCCTTATTGACGATTTTCAGAAAGCTTTTTCGTTTATGAACAGGTCTGGACCATTAGGGATTGATTAAAAACGTTTACAAAGTGTTATGGATGAGAATCAAACCTTAGGATTATGAAAGAATGATGGTTAGACCTTGAAACCTTGTGTTTTTGATCAAAATCGCCTTCCAGAGGTTGTTTATGTGTTTGGGGCGGTTATGGGACGACTAGGGTTGATATTAGGAAGTTTAGGAGGTTAAGCATTGTATTTATAGGCGTTTCTAGTCGTCCAGCACGTTATAGGCGAGTATGCAGCAGTTTCATGCGATTAGGGCTGCTAATCGCATGATTGTGCAGGTGATTGGGCCTAATCGCCCCTACATACACACGAGTAGGGCTCCAATCGCCCCTAAGGTCCTCTACTCGCCTCCCCCTACAGGTGATTAGGCTTCCTAATCGCCTGTAGGGGTTGGTTTGGTGCGTTTTGCGCGTTAAACCCCGTTTTAGCATATGTTAATGCATATTCACGTACCGACAAGTCATATAATGATTGTAAACACATAACACAAGTAAATACACATATTTACACTCGTTCACCAATTCCCGGGACTCGAGACTCGTACGTTCCGTATGCCCTGACGATCCTACAAATCGTCACCGTTTGTACACTTGGTTAAGGACTGACATCTAACGAATCTCTAGACCAACATCCAATGATCTTCTAGACTAATCAATAGTTCCCGAACCATAACCCGACTTAACTAACCCAGTTAAGTACAATATACGCGTGACTCGCTAAGGTAGACTTTCATCTAGACAACGTTGTTAACTAGAATTTGCCGGGTGTCACATCATCCCCACGTTAAAAGAATTTTCGTCCCGAAAATTGCACAAGTACCAAAAGAACAAAAGAAATAACGAAGGAAGCAAACAAAAGATAGAAACCAAAAGAGATATTTACCCGAGTTGTCACATCATCCCCACGTTAAAAGGAATCTCGACCCGAGATTCATTCAGCTGCCGAAGAGACATGTCTCGACTCGAACGCTTCCTTAGGAAAAAGATGAGGATACTTAGACTTCATCTGATCCTCCCGTTCCCATGTATATTCCGGTCCCCGGTTCGAGTTCCACCGAACCTTAACGATACGAATCTTGCTGTGACGTAGGCTACGAATCTTGTAATCAAGGATCTCCACAGGTTCTTCCACAATCCGAAGACGATCATCAACCTTGATCTCTTCTAGTGTAACGATGAGAGACTCGTCAGCCAGACACTTCTTCAAGTTTGACACGTGAAAGACGTTATGTACGTTACCGAGCTCCGTCGGTAGATCAAGTCGATATGCCACCGGCCAATCCGTTCCAGGATCGTAAATGGGCCGACATATCGCGGATTGAGTTTGCCACGCTTCCCAAAGCGTATGACGCCCTTCCACGGTGAGACTTTTAGAAGTACCTTGTCATTGACTTGGAATTCCAGTGGTTTGCGACGCTGATCAGCATAACTCTTTTGCCGGTCCCGTGCCGCCGCCAACCGATTTCGAATCTGTACGATCTTTTCCGAAGTTTCGTACACTAGTTCAGGCCCAGTGAGTTGACTCTCACCCACTTCAGCCCAACAAAGAGGAGAACGGCATTTCCGTCCGTACAGTGCTTCGAACGGAGCAGCCTTGATGCTCGTGTGATAACTGTTGTTGTACGAGAATTCTACTAACGGTAAATGAGCTTCCCAACCTTTCCAAAATCGATCACACATGCTCGCAGCATGTCTTCTAAAGTTTGAATCGTGCGCTCACTCTGACCGTCAGTCTGTGGATGATAAGCCGTACTCATGTCTAGTTGGGTACCCAAAGCCTTGTGCAAAGACTTCCAGAAGTGAGAAGTAAAATGGGAGTCACGATCCGAGATAATAGAAACTGGTACCCCGTGCTTAGAAACAACTTCCTTCAAGTAAAGACGAGCCAAACGGTCCATAGTGTCGGTCTCCTTAATGGCAAGAAAATGAGCTGACTTCGTCAACCGATCGACAATCACCCATATCTTGTCATTCCCGCTTGGTGATTTAGGAAGTTGTGTGACAAAATCCATAGTAATCCGTTCCCATTTCCATTCCGGAATTTCAGGTTGTTGCAAGAGACCCGACGGTTTCTGGTATTCCACCTTGACCTTAGCACAGGTCAAGCATTTGCTCACGTATGAGGCTATGTCCGACCTCATGTTTGGCCACCAGTAAAGCACCTTCAGATCTTGGTACATCTTATCCGAACCAGGATGAATAGAATACCGGGACTTATGAGCCTCATCAAGGACAAGCTCCCGTAGTCCCCCGAACAAAGGAACCCATATACGTTCTGCGAAATAGTGCAGGCCATCAGACCTTCGCTCTAGGTGCTTGTCGGCACCGTGCATAGTTTCAGCTTTAAGGTTTTCCTCCTTCAAAGCTTCCAACTGGGCAGAACGGAGTTGATCAGGTAACGACGAATGGATAGTGAGTTGCAACGCCCGAACGCGACGAGGTTTAGTTGATTCCTTCCTGCTCAAGGCGTCTGCTACAACATTCGCCTTGCCAGGATGGTACTTGATAGCACAATCATAGTCGTTCAAAAGTTCAATCCAGCGACGCTGCCGTATGTTCAAGTGTTGTTGGTCGAAAATGTGTTGGAGACTCTTGTGATCGGTGTAGATGGTACATTTGGTACCGTACAAGTAATGTCTCCAAATTTTCAACGCGAATACCACGGCACCCAACTCCAAGTCATGAGTTGTGTAGTTCTTCTCGTGCACTTTGAGTTGACGAGAAGCATACGCAATCACTTTCTCGCGTTGCATCTACACGCAACCGAGTCCATGAATGGAAGCATCACAGTAAACAACAAAATCATCAGGGCCCTCAGGTAAAGACAAAATAGGAGCAGAACATAGTTTAGACTTCAGTTCTTCAAACGCTGACTCTTGTGATTCACCCCAGTCGAACTTCCTATCCTTCTGAGTGAGAGTGGTGAGGGGTTGAGCAATCTTCGAGAACCCCTGAATGAAACGACGATAATAGCCCGCAAGGCCTAGGAATTGCCGCACCTCAGTTGGCGTCTTTGGTGCTCCCCAGTCCTTGATCGCTTCGATCTTAGCTGGATCGACATGAATCCCTAGTTCATTAACCACATGTCCTAGGAATTGAACTTCGCGTAACCAAAAGTCACACTTTGAGAACTTGGCGTAAAGTTGTTCCCGTCGCAAGAGTTCCAAAACTAACCGCAGATGTTCCCCGTGTTCGGTCTCGTTCTTGGAGTAGATCAGAATGTCATCAATAAACACAATGACGAATTTATCCAGATATGGTTTACAGACGCGGTTCATCAAGTCCATGAAAACCGCCGGTGCGTTCGTGAGACCGAAAGGCATGACCAAGAATTCGAAATGGCCATAACGTGTTCGAAAAGCAGTCTTCGCAACGTCAGCCTCCCTGACGCGCAGCTGGTGATAACCGGACCTCAAATCGATCTTGGAATAATAACTAGAACCCTGAAGCTAGTCGAATAGATCATCAATACGTGGAAGAGGATAACGGTTCTTGACGGTTAACTTGTTCAGTTCTCTATAGTCCACACACAATCGGAAACTTCCATCCTTCTTCTTAACAAATAAAATCGGGCTCCCCAAGGGAAGAACTTGGCCGGATGAAACCCTTGTCCAAGAGTTCCTGTAACTGACTGGACAATTCCTGCATCTCGGGAGGTGCAAGACGATAGGGGGCCCGAGCAATAGGAGCAGCCCCTGGTACAAGATCAATACCGAACTCGACTTGACGATGAGGAGGAAGACCAGATAAATCATCGGGAAAAACATCAGGAAACTCGCGTACCACCGGAATGTCGTCGATCTTCTTCTCATCAACAGAGGAAACAGATAAGAGTGCCAAAACAGCTGGATAACCCTTTCGAAGACACTTAAGGGCTTTCATGCTAGAGATGATGTTTAGCGGAACACCACCCTTGATACCGTACACGGAAAGAAATTCTCCATCAGGGAGAGGAATCCGAATAACCTTATCGTAACAGACAATCTCCGCGCGATACAAAGATAACCAATCCATTCCTACTACAACGTCAAAACTACCCAAAGGTACCGGCATAAGGTCGATGGGGAACGATAAACCCGACAACTCTAATTGACACTCCCGAAGAACACTAGTAGCTTCAATCGTTTTACCGTCAGCCAACTCGATAATATACTTGGTCTCTAATGGTACGGGTACTACATCTAGCAGTCGACTAACATCCATGGATACAAAACTCTTGTCGGCACCAGAATCAAATAACACGCTAACAGAACGATTATTGAGAAGAAACATACCGGTGACTGTGTCAGAGTCCTGCCTAGCCTCAGCAGCTCCAATGACGAAGGCACGTGCATTTCTGCCGCCGCCCCCGTTGTTCCCATTCCCGTTGTTCCCACCCTGCTTCAGTTTTGGGCAATCCTTCTTGTAATGCCCAGTGTCGCCACAGTTGTAGCATCCTTGTTTCCCTGTAGTCCCCTGAGTAGTCGGAGCTGAACTGTTAGTCGGAGCCTGAGTCGATGGAAGTGTAGCCCGACAATCTTTAGCGTAGTGCCCTGTTCGCTGGCAGCGGTGACAACGGTTATTGTCGCAGTTCCCTTGGTGATGGCGTCCACACTTGTTGCATTTGGGCAGTTTTCCCGCATAACCACCCTGCTTGTTACCCGAAGAAGATGAACCCCCATTATCAAACCTTTTACCCTGCTGTGCAGACCCAGATCCTTTCCCGTCATTTTCCCACTTGCGCTTGTTGCTCTCTGGGGCCTTAACAGTTGAACCCTTCGCAGGCAAAATCCCCTCATTCACTTTTAAGTTGGTCATCCTATGGGCCGATCGAACTACCTCCGCATAAGTAGGATGATTTCCAGCAGCCACTAACCCTGCAATTTCCGGTACTAACCCTGATACATAGTGCTCAATCCTACGATATTCTGGCACGTGCAGATCGGGACACAGCACGGCCAACTCATTCCGTCTCACAGTATACTTCTCGATTTCCGACCCAGTCATCTTGAGGTTCCACACCTCATGCTCCAGCTTCTGTACCTCTTCCCTCGGGCAATACTCACGCTTCAGCAACTGCACAAAATTCTCCCATGGCATAGCATATGCCTCCCCAATACCCATGTTCTGGGTGATACCATTCCACCATGTCAATGCCACGTCCTGAAATAACGCAGCAGAATACTTTACCCGATCTTCTGGGAGACAGTTACACATCAGAAATACCGACTCCACTTTCTCCAACCACCTAAGCAAGCTCACCGCACCCTCAGTGCCAGAGAATTCCTGGGGCTTGCAGTCCCGGAACATCTTGTAGGTGCACATGGGTGGGGGTGGGTCAACAGGACCACCTGAAATGAAACGTATGAGAAACCATGAATAACGTAAACAAGGTTCACCAATGAGGCAAAGAAAATGGATAAAACAACTTACCACCACCGTTGTGCCCTAACTGAAAGGCAGCTTGGAGCAAGTTGTTCAGATCAGCCTGTGACAGGTTAATACCTCCACCACGACCACCAGCACCACCGCGACCACCACCACGTCCACCATTGCGACCACCTCCACGTCCTCCACGCACTCCAGACATGATTCTGGCAGAAAGAACGGGAAAATTTAGTTTCGCAGTTAAAGATAACCACTAATGTTCACAAGATCAAAGCTAGATCCAATCCAGGACTATCCCCTCAAACCCAGAGCTCACTAGGGCTTCCATGCATTTCGTTTTATGATTTTGTGTGCACCCAAAATGATAAAACGCTCTACATGGTCCTCCCAGTGTTCTCCTAGTTCAAAGTTCAAATCACCGAACATAGACTCTTAGCTATACACCGTAATACTACGGTAGTTCATGACAAGTGTTTCTATTGGAGTGCGAAAGGGAGATGTCCGAGCCTTGGACAAATCTCAAGAGCACACGAGTTACCCCAATAGACCACACTGCCTAGAAAACAAGTAACCCAACCTAAGATAGAACGGATGATGTAACGTAGAAAGACCAACGATTTAGAGACACCCCGACAAGACCATACGTAAACCACTATAACGTTTAGTACCATGTGATCGTCTAGTGTGTGCGACTCGGCTATAGACTAGACTCTACATGCAGTCCTAGTTCACTATAACCATTGGCTCTGATACCAATCTGTCACACCCTCAAAATCCACTTGCGGAGTTTTACCGCGAGGCGCATGACAAACCAGGATCCAAACCAACGATCACAATAAACAAGTCTAAATGAACATAAATGCAATTTCAAAACATAGTTTAAAATCCCCGTTTACAGCGGAAGCTTATTCAAAACAATTATTCAATAATAAACCAATGTTCAATGTTTGTAAATCATGCAACTCTAGCTAGACGCCGTGCAGACGCGTGCGCCCTAGTTCCATTCGTGCTACCTTAGCGACCTGAGAAAACATGTAAAAGTTTACGTCAGCACAAAAATGCTGGTGAGTTTACAGGTTTTGTATCCAAGTACCAAGTCCACCTGTCCATACTATAATAATCGAAAACCAGTATACGCTAGCTAGGCGTACGTTTTGTTACTACCACGATTGGAAAACCATTACTAACGCGAATACCAAAAGTATGCCCGATGTAGTTCCTGTTGTTCCTGTTGTTCCTGTTTGAGACAATATGCACCCGCCGACCCTCCAAGTCGACGAGCGGGGTTGGTCACTCCCAATAGCGCTATTCACATTTCCCCGTTGTGCAAACCCGCACATTCATGGTTCCCCCCGGGACTTCCAAAGATCGTGTAGTACACAATAGAAACCCATAGTATGACAGTAGTTACCAAATAATCGTTTTAACACATGTTTTCTCCCCCGAAATATGAAACCAGTTTAAAAGAGGGGCCGTAAACTCACCTTAAGTTGCGTTACTCCTTAACCCGAGTAAACCCAGCTGCTATGCTAGCCCCGTAAGCGGCGACCTAACATACGACAGTTACAAGTACTTAGACTAATAACCCGCAGGCTAATTAGTCCCTAGATGTCCAGACCATAACCAAGTTCGTTTGAAAACACCGTGACTGTTTAACCGACCCAAAGTACAAGACTCGACATCCCATTGGTGACCCGAGACTCCCCGTGTTATGTTTACGCTCCAAAACATACAATAACGCAAGTACACTTAACATACGTTAACGCACAACAAGTTATAGCACATAGTTCACGTATCACCGGAATACATCCAAATATATGTTACCAAGTTATTAGACATGTTACGGGGTTCCTAGCATGTTACTACATGTTAAATCGGGTCTCGGAATGCTAATTTACACTTACAGCAGCAGTACACGCGATTAGGAAAAGTCAACTAGCAATTAGGAAAGTCAACTAGCAATTAGGAGTCCTATTCGCCCCTACTATAGGCGATTAGGGGCTACTCCCCTCTATTATAGGCGATTAGGGGCTACTCCCCTGAACTTTCTAGTGATTAGGGCTAATCACCTGAACTTACTAGTGATTAGGGCTAATCACCTGAACTGTCACACAATTAGACCTCTACTCGCCTGTGTTATAGGCGATTAGCACTCTACTCGCCTATAACATAGGCGATTAGGAATGCTACTCGCCTGTAACCTTGCTGTTCCGGTTTTTCGCGCGTTTAACGCTCCAAATCAGATCCAGAACGTGTGTAACCACCCAATATCATCCCAAACACTATCCTAAACATGTTTAACCCAAAATCCTTCGTTTAACCTCGTATAATCAGTCCTGCATGCAACCAAGTAATCCAAACACCAATTCACATAGCATGCAACATCATACTAACACGCGTAATCATAACCCTAATATCCAATTACTGAGATTCCTATCATCATAATATCAATATCAATACTGATCTATCATAATAACATATCAATTCATCATCATGAATCATAAAAACCCTAACTTTCTAATCATACACACTCATAATGCATGCATATTAGTTATAATCCGATTAATAACCCTTATTGACGATTTTCAGAAAGCTTTTTCGTTTATGAACAGGTCTGGACCATTAGGATTGATTAAAAACGTTTACAAAGTGTTATGGATGAGAATCAAACCTTAGGATTATGAAAGAATGATGGTTAGACCTTGAAACCTTGTGTTTTTGATCAAAATCGCCTTCCAGAGGTTGTTTATGTGTTTGGGGCGGTTATGGGACGACTAGGGTTGATATTAGGAAGTTTAGGAGGTTAAGCATTGTATTTATAGGCGTTTCTAGTCGTCCAGCACGTTATAGGCGAGTATGCAGCAGTTTCATGCGATTAGGGCTGCTAATCGCATGATTGTGCAGGTGATTGGGCCTAATCGCCCCTACATACACACGAGTAGGGCTCCAATCGCCCCTAAGGTCCTCTACTCGCCTCCCCTACAGGTGATTAGGCTTCCTAATCGCCTGTAGGGGTTGGTTTGGTGCGTTTTGCGCGTTAAACCCCGTTTTAGCATATGTTAATGCATATTCACGTACCGACAAGTCATATAATGATTGTAAACACATAACACAAGTAAATACACATATTTACACTCGTTCACCAATTCCCGGGACTCGAGACTCGTACGTTCCGTATGCCCTGACAATCCTACAAATCGTCACCGTTTGTACACTTGGTTAAGGACTGACATCTAACGAATCTCTAGACCAACATCCAATGATCTTCTAGACTAATCAATAGTTCCCGAACCATAACCCGACTTAACTAACCCAGTTAAGTACAATATACGCGTGACTCGCTAAGGTAGACTTTCATCTAGACAACGTTGTTAACTAGAATTTGCCGGGTGTCACATCATCCCCACGTTAAAAGAATTTTCGTCCCGAAAATTGCACAAGTACCAAAAGAACAAAAGAAATAACGAAGGAAGCAAACAAAAGATAGAAACCAAAAGAGATATTTACCCGAGTTGTCACATCATCCCCACGTTAAAAGGAATCTCGACCCGAGATTCATTCAGCTGCCGAAGAGACATGTCTCGACTCGAACGCTTCCTTAGGAAAAAGATGAGGATACTTAGACTTCATCTGATCCTCCCGTTCCCATGTATATTCCGGTCCCCGGTTCGAGTTCCACCGAACCTTAACGATACGAATCTTGCTGTGACGTAGGCTACGAATCTTGTAATCAAGGATCTCCACAGGTTCTTCCACAATCCGAAGACGATCATCAACCTTGATCTCTTCTAGTGTAACGATGAGAGACTCGTCAGCCAGACACTTCTTCAAGTTTGACACGTGAAAGACGTTATGTACGTTACCGAGCTCCGTCGGTAGATCAAGTCGATATGCCACCGGGCCAATCCGTTCCAGGATCGTAAATGGGCCGACATATCGCGGATTGAGTTTGCCACGCTTCCCAAAGCGTATGACGCCCTTCCACGGTGAGACTTTTAGAAGTACCTTGTCATTGACTTGGAATTCCAGTGGTTTGCGACGCTGATCAGCATAACTCTTTTGCCGGTCCCGTGCCGCCGCCAACCGATTTCGAATCTGTACGATCTTTTCCGAAGTTTCGTACACTAGTTCAGGCCCAGTGAGTTGACTCTCACCCACTTCAGCCCAACAAAGAGGAGAACGGCATTTCCGTCCGTACAGTGCTTCGAACGGAGCAGCCTTGATGCTCGTGTGATAACTGTTGTTGTACGAGAATTCTACTAACGGTAAATGAGCTTCCCAACCTTTTCCAAAATCGATCACACATGCTCGCAGCATGTCTTCTAAAGTTTGAATCGTGCGCTCACTCTGACCGTCAGTCTGTGGATGATAAGCCGTACTCATGTCTAGTTGGGTACCCAAAGCCTTGTGCAAAGACTTCCAGAAGTGAGAAGTAAAATGGGAGTCACGATCCGAGATAATAGAAACTGGTACCCCGTTTTAGCATATGTTAATGCATATTCACGTACCGACAAGTCATATAATGATTGTAAACACATAACACAAGTAAATACACATATTTACACTCGTTCACCAATTCCCGGGACTCGAGACTCGTACGTTCCGTATGCCCTGACGATCCTACAAATCGTCACCGTTTGTACACTTGGTTAAGGACTGACATCTAACGAATCTCTAGACCAACATCCAATGATCTTCTAGACTAATCAATAGTTCCCGAACCATAACCCGACTTAACTAACCCAGTTAAGTACAATATACGCGTGACTCGCTAAGGTAGACTTTCATCTAGACAACGTTGTTAACTAGAATTTGCCGGGTGTCACAAAACTTGATTAAAAAAAAGAACAATATAATCTTCTGAAAACACAAGTTTTTCAGAACATCATCAATGGAAAATCAAAAAGAAAACACTGTTTGAGTCCATCAAAATCCATTCAATAACCCTTATCAAAAAATCAACAAACCTAATCAAACAATCAAGAACCCTAATTAAGGGCAAACGAAGGTTTTCTTTGTCGTAACATAAACACACAAATCGAAACATAAATAATCAAATCAAAACAGGGAAAAAGAAACATTGAATCGACAAAGACATT
The DNA here is from genome assembly GCA_030844895.1 of Ambrosia x helenae. Classification (NCBI taxonomy): domain Eukaryota; kingdom Viridiplantae; phylum Streptophyta; class Magnoliopsida; order Asterales; family Asteraceae; genus Ambrosia; species Ambrosia x helenae. The sequence continues at coordinate 80,957,892 of CM061225.1, forward strand.
ACAAAAAAACGAAAAAAAACACCCTGAAAATGAGGGATAAAGATGGATTCAATGAAATAAGAATGAAAGAGAGATTACCTTAGAGTGGAGATGAATGGATGGTTGAATCGCCTAGGTTCGTATGATTAGGGTTTGCAAGGTGTTTTGGGAAGGAGGCGAGTACACAGACAAAAGATATGTCCGCGTGTTTTTTATGTGGGTATTTATATTTTCTGTTTTTTTTTTTTTAAATCAAAAAGTTTATTAAATCCCACAATGAGACACTTGGCACAATATGATTGGCTACACAATTGAGGATGAATGTGGGAGTGCCAAGTGTCCTCATGGACTTTTGTTTATTAGATGTATAGATAGATAGATTGTATATGTAAAAAACTCAAAATAATTTAAATAGTTAAATTTTTATGTTTTAGTGAAAAAGGGTAGAATAGTAATATTTTAATTTATTTTAATAAAATTGATATATTTGATATTTTTATATATTAGGAAGGGGATTTATGTAAACTAAAATTTTAGTTGAGTATATATGTAATTTATAAAGTTTGTATGGAGGTATATGTAATTCGGACCAAATTACCCTTCGCTTCCAAAGACATGTGTCATATGTTGGGGACTTCTTACGCTTTGTACAATAAAAAAAACTTTGTACGTTAATTCTTCTCTATAAAAAAATAGAAATAAATAATATCAAAGATAACAAATTAAAAATAAAAAAACTCTTTAATTTAAGATGTTCAATAAACATTCTTCATAGCAAAATTATGTAATTGCCTATTAGTAAAATGGAATGAGTAGATGAAACGTACGTCTAATGCCTTAAAATCTAGATTTGCCTTAAGAAAACGTCAAACGAAATAACAAGACATTAGATAGATAAAAGCAGATTGCATTTGGGAGAATTGACTAATGGTTACAAGAATAGTCAAATTAAAAATTTAATAACATAAAGTCAAAATGTAGTAAATTGGTAAGCACTTGGACTCGATCAACTTTTTTTATTAAAGTAAATATAAACTAAGCCCACTAGAATCGACATTTTAACTGCCTTAACTCTTAAGGGTCTCCTGTCTCTTTTTCTAGATGGTTGGATTGTGTCACATTTGGCTTGAGATTTGAACATTTCAAAGTTATTAGCTCTTGTCTAGTTAATTATATTATACTTTTGGTGTGTGTTAGTCAGCCTAGATAATCCCTCTAACCAAATTATAGACATCTTAGGAAAAATGTACCAAAAAATTCAATCCAATCTCTCATTCTCTCTTTGTATCTACTATTTTTTATTTATTTTTCTTTCCTTCATGTGTAATTGAAGTTATTTAATAATATTAAAGATGTGAACACAAATGAAGGAGTGTTATGCTATAATGCCTTTAAAGACGTGATAAGTGTGAGAAACCATCCGAATAGTACTTTAAAGACGTGATAAGTGTGAGAAGCCACCCGAATACGTCATGTGTCCCAGAGGTCATGGTAATGTGTTTTAACAAACATAAAATTCTAGCAGTCATAACTCATGGATCTAATGCATCGTTACAAAAATATGACCCACTCTAAATGCACCGTTATACGCACTTGAGTTAGAACATGTTTTCATGAGATATTAAGAAGAAAAAAAATTACATGCTCAAATTAAATATTTAAAACTTTTAATTTTATAATTAAAAAAGTTGTAACGTCACAATAATTTTATGTTTAAAGAAAATTATGTAACAAATAAAAAAGTAAACAATGAATTTATCATTTTTGTCAAAGTTGCTTCAAAATGAAGTTCACATGAAAACCCTTACAATTTAATGACTGCTTAGCCACTGATTGTCACTGATCAATGATTCATTAACCTTCTCATATTCTGCATTTTTGTCTAAGTTACTTTAAAATGAAGTTCACACGACAACCCTTATAGTTTAACGACTGCTTAGCCACTGGTTGTCATTGATCAATGATTAATTAACCTTCTCATATTTCGCATTTTTGTCTAAGTTACTTAAAAATTAAGTGAGGTTGTAATCCATAACCCGCAACTTATGGAGTGGGATAATTAAAGCCTCACTACCTACATGGTAGTGATGTGACGCTTTAACCAGCCCTTGCTAGTTAACGCACAAAGGTCGGTCGTAGGGAGGAAGGGGTGTGTCACACCCTCAAATTCCACTTACGATGTATTACCGCAAGGCGCATAAAACCCAGTCATATCCAGTAAATGGTCGAATATACGACCTCTACATGCTAGTAAAAATAATACGTATTTCATTGCCATGAGAAAAACAGTTTAAGTTTGAAAATTCAGCGGAAGCGAAAGTAAACACCAAGTGAAAAGTAGCTTGCAAAATAAACGTGAGTACCCAAACCAACATAAAGTAAATAACTAAAATGTTTGAAAATAAACTAAATGTATGCAATGCATATGCGACTCCATGTGCATCCTAAGTAGTGTTACCTTAGTGACCTGAGAAAACATGTTTAATGTGTCAACAATAAAGTCGGTGAGTTCACATGTTTAAATGTAAGTAATCTGTTAGTCTGTCTATTTGTTTAGACTCACCATAGTTACTAATTATATCTAATGTTAGCTAGACATTATTCAAGTTACTAAGCGTTTATGAAACCGTTGTTGACTGTTGGTGGTTTTGTTTGCCTTCCGTCACCGTTCATCACACGGTGACAAATGTTTAGGACAATATGCACTTGCGCAACCGCCAGTCAACACAAGTGGGGCTTGTCAAACCCAATATATCTTTTCACATTTCCTCGCTATGTTACACATACTACGGTTTATACTAGAAGGACTTTATAATGTAATTAGGCTACTAGTAAACAAGTGATATAATAGTAATTGTGATCTATCATGTTCGTGTGTTGGGTAGCATGTTTATCCCCCAACAGAAAACAGTAAAAGGGACTATAAAACTCATCTTATGTTGTGTGCTAAAAATAGTAATACTAAGCGTGTTAATGAAAGGTGTCATGTCTACTGGACCATCCATCTCATTAGATCAATGGATAGGATTGAATCTTCTTACTTTATGGTAAGAGAAATAATATTTTATTAGATAAAATGACATGGAAGGGTATTTTTGGTTAACCATCTCTCCTACTTTATGTCAAGACAACATCACCATCTCTCTCCTCTCTCCTACGTACTTTTTCACAAGTCAACATCACCATCTCTCTCCTCTCTTCTACTTTTTCACAAGTCAAAATCATCATCTCTCTTCTCTTTCTCCATCTTCTTAGTTTGAATCTTATAAGAATCCTTCAACAACCATTTTCAAGAATGCAAACAAGCATACACCTCCGACGATATGAGAGGTGACGGCGGGGTGAATAGTAGCGGTGGTGGTGGTGCACGGTGGTTCCAGGAAAAAGAATCATTCAACAACCATATTCTTAGTTTGAATCTTATAAGAATCCTTCAACACCTTCATCTTCTTAGTTTGAATCTTATAAGAATCCTTCAACAACCATCTTCAAGAATGCAAACAAGCATACACCTTTGACAATATGTGGGTTTCACTTTTTTTTATTACTCGGATATATTAGATGAGGTATGTAAAAAGAAATGAATTTTGTTAGTTTTTGTGGTATTCTATATACCAGAAGTATACAGGTAGTTGCATGTATTTTTACAAGGGTAACATGTGTTATTTGGCCAAATCAACGTGCCTAGTAGGTAACATGTGTTATTTGGACAAATCAACGTGCCTAACATGACGGTAAAATCAACGTGCATATAGGGTAACATGTGTTAATGTTGCATTAGAGGGTAACATGTGTTATTTGGCCAAATCAATGTGCGTAGTAGGGCGGTAAAAAAAAGAAAAAGATTCAAAAAAGGCCCAATAAAGGTCACTTGTTTTTTTTGTGATACATGTTTCAAACAAGAATGTCAACACTAGCAAAAAAAAGAAGGGTAACATGTGTTAGTTGGTCATACAGGGCTAACATGTGTTATCTAATCTGATAAAGTTAAACCTGTTGCCCCATATACCCATGAGAAGATATAATATTTGTTAGTATGAGTGGTGTGGTAATATATGTTAAAGCACACAAACTCTTAACACTCGTTATGACAAAGTATCATTACAAACTATTAGACGCTTTAACAAAATAACTTGTATTTATTGTCAGCCTTTTTTTTCTTTCTTACCACTATAGTTTTCACTTTATAAGTTTACTGAGAAATAAAGCATACAAACTATTAGCATAAGTTATTGCAAAGTATCATTACAAAATACTGAACAAGATATAAACCTACCCAGGAAAATTCAAATGAACTGCATGGAAGGGTAACATGTGTTAATGTTGCATGGGGGTTAACATGTGTTATTTGGTAATATATGTTAAACTCGTATTTATTGTTAGCCTTTTTATTTGCCTTGCTTCCCACTATAGTTTTCACTTCATAAGTTTACTGAGAAATAAAGCATACAAACTATTAACACACGTTATTACAAAGTATCATTACAAACTATTAGTGACTTAAACAAAATAACCTGTATTTATTTTCAGCCTTTTTTGTGCCTTTTTTGTCTTGCTTACCACTATAATTTTCACTTCATAAGTTTATTAGGAAATAAAAAGAATACAAACTATTAACACACGTTATTACAAACTATTGAAAAAAGAGATAAACCTACCTAGGAATTCAAATGAACTGCATGGAAGGGTAACATTTGTTAATGCTGCGTGAGAGGTTAACATGTGTTATTTGGTAACATTTATTAAATTTGTATTTAATATCAGCCCTTTTTTTTTCTTACTTACCACTATAGTTTTTACTTCATAAGTTTACTAAGAAATAAAGCATACAAACTATTAACACATGTTATTACAAAGTATCGTTACAAACTATTGAACAAAGAGATAAACCTACCCAGGACATTCATATGAACTGCATGTAAGTGTAACATGTGTTAATGTTGCATGAGAGGTTAACATGTGTTATTTGGTAACATTTATTAAACTTGTATTTAATGTCAGCCCTTTTTTTGTCTTGCTTACCACTATAGTTTATACTTTATAAGTTTACTGAGAAATAAAATTTACAAACTATTAACACACGTTATTACAAAGTATCATTACAAACTATTGAACCACACAAAAACCTACCCAGGACATTCAAATGAACTGCATGGAAGGTTAACATGTGTTAATGTTGCATAAGAGGTTAACATGTGTTATTTGGTAACATATGTTAAACTTGTGTTTATTTTGTCAACCTTTTTTGTCTTGCTTACCCCTATAGTTTTCACTTCATAAGTTTACTGAGAAATAAAGCACACAAACTATTAACACAAGTTATTACAAAGTATCATTACAAACTATTGACTACTTTAACAAAATAATTCTAGTAACTCTATACATTGAGTACAAAAAAGAAAACGTTATTAAAAAGTTTTTCTACATACTTTTCTTGGCTTCCTTCGACTTCGTATGTTAGCATATGTTAACCAGTGGGGGGTCTTCGTTATCAACTGCAAAACAATAGATGAGATATTAACCGGTGTGACCAACTCATCATCTAACATACTAACAGGAGTAACACATGTTAGTCGGAGCCCAAATGTGAACATGTGTTAACTGGGGATAAATGTGTAACACTTGTTACCTTTTGCATAAGAGGGTAACATGTGTTGTCTACCTAAGTCAACATGCCTAGAAGCAAAGTCAAGATGAAAAAGGGATAAAACTTTACAAAGTTTACATCAACAAAAAGATCACTACAAATAATGATTAATTTATTATACAACTATTTGGTGCTTAAATAAGAAAAAAAAACTTGGATCAGACTCGGCGTTTAAGCAAAGTAACCTCAACTCAACTTATGTTGAAAGATGAAACAAACAAATATATAAACCATTTTACTCTAAAAAAAATTGCTTAGAATATTAAACAAATAGATCTGATTTCTAGATAAAAACCCTTTGAGAAAAGAACACCACCTCGTTAAGAACTTTAGTACAAAAACCCTTTCAGAAACTAAAAACAACCAGATCCGATTTCTGGATAAAAAACCCACACAACGATCAACTCAAAAATCGAAGCTTACCTGCCATCACCAGAACCATAACTCGCTGCCATAATCCCATGAACACCACCTCTACCCGATATCGCCGGCACAACGATTTTAAAACCACCAAAACTACAATCACCATATATGATGAAATAAATGCCTCTGTTTTGGATCACAATATCATGACACGTGTCCAGAAGGGTGTTCTTTCCGGAACTTCCTATTTCGGTTGATGTTTGGTCAAATAGGAGTCCAACATTTAAAAATTTCAACGAAGAAAAACCAAATACAAGCAAGGCACATAATGAAATTAGTTAAGTTGGGCTTGTAGTACAGCTTTACCAATGACACAAAAAACATAGCCAACAAAAATCCCTTAATAGAGTTATATATCCCAACACGAGGCCCACCATCTCCACCAAATTCAGGATCCCAAATTTGTATACTCCCTTTTATTATTATTATTATTATTATTATTATTATTATTATTATTTTAAAAATGGCAAATGTTACCTAGATAGGATCCATGGAGTCTTTGTATCTCTTTGTAAAGAAATGTTTATGGTTTGGGGTAAGAATTGAGAGGAAGAAAGAGAAAAGGAGAATATATCTATATAATGTATTATTGTGGGTTTGAATTTTTATTGGGGAATGGGAGGGTTGGTGATGTTGCAGGTTGTCACAATCAAAAAGTGAAAAGGTGGGGACATGGGGTGTAGCAAATTACTTTACTATCCTTATATCCAATAAAATATCTAAATTATTTGAGGTGATGTGGCACAATATTAGCCACATGTTGGGTTTCTAGAGTTTTCACTCAAACTAAGGTTTCTTGTGTATACTCATACTATATATATATATATAGGGTGGAGTTATGATACAAAGGATGTGTTTTGTAAGAAGGGTGAGAAGGAAAAAATGGCCATTAGATCAAAGTGATGGAGGGATGAGATTAAAGTAGTGGCAATTTTGTAAATTATGTTATGAGATTATTAAATAATTTTATGATACTAATGTAATAACACACATTCTCATTTAAAAACAACCATTTAATAAAACTCTTTCTCTTTCCAATCTCATTTAATTCCTCTCTCTCTCTCTTTCTTCTTTCTTTCTCTCCCTCTCACGATTATTTTGTTTCTCTTTCTTCCTATTTCATGAAATTGATAAACATGAAAACAAATTCTACATTCAAGGGTTGACCCTCTTTATATTTATCATCGAAGAAATAGAAAACACATACATACACACATTTGGTTTCTTAGAAAACACATATGGGGTTATAAAACACTTGATGATAACTATTTGATGACATTGATGGTTTTGATGCTAAAACACATAGTAGGTTTTTAAAGGATGTGTTTCATCTTCTTCAAAATCGGTTTTTATAATTAGACGGTTGTGTGTTTTATATGTAAACGTTAGTGTATAGAACACTTGGTTTGTGTTTTATGTTTAAAAGTTAACCAGATAAAAACACATGTACGTGAATTATTCCTTGTTTATTGATGTTCATAAACATAAAACACAACAGCTACATCAAATCAAAATCACCTATGCATATTACAAATGCATGTAAACATAAAACACATAACGGTTTTAAAAAAAATTACAATCATACAATAAAAATCATTGGAAAAATAAACACCAATATGTTTGAGATAAAACACACCCGAAGAACATAACTGGAGATATTATTGTTCAAATGAAACGATGGATTAGGTTTTATAAAACCGTTTGTGGGATTCAATGTGTCATGGAGTCTCTGTATATGATCTAAAAAGTATATAACGATGAAGTTACAAATAAAATATGATATGTATATAATGAAACACACAAATAAGCAAGGAATTTTTAAGGCCAGGTCTAGATTGTTAGGTAGCTTATATCTGTTTGAATTTTGATTATCACGATACATATGTTGACTTAGGTATGAATGTATAATGATGAGATTTGAAATTAGAATCCATAAATAACTCATTCATAAAGGATAATAGTAATTTCTTAAATGATAATTATGTGTTTATTTACCTAATTAACCCTGCACCTAAATAAAACTAATGCCACGTGTCACCCTAAGATGCCTTCTTATCCTTCTCACAAAAAGAGTCTTTTGTATCCGAACCTCTGCCTATATATATATATATATATATATATATATATATATATATATATAGTGGGTGTAGAAAGTGGTGTTTTCCTAAGAAGTGTAAGAAATGTTTTAGGCCCTTGGATTAAATTATTAATGGTCTAGATTAAATGAGTGGCATGACTGTAATTAGTGTTTTATAATTATTATTTTATTAGCACTTGTAGGGGTATAATAGTAAATGCTCATATTTTAAAGAGAAAAAAAAACAAACAATAAAAGGAAAATCAGAGACTTCCTTTTAAAACTTCCTTCATTTATTATACCTTCTCTCCTCAAAATCCTTTGCTAAAAGAAAAATCAGAGAACCAAGAATCATGGTGAAAAAGATAAACAATTTGTGAAACCTACAAATGTAATATATTCATAAACCCTTACGTTCTTCATTCATCTAAAAAGGGTTGTGGTGTTTTATTCTGATTTTAAGGTAAAAAGATGAAGGGTCATTCAAGTAAATCGCCGATTGAAGTCGTGTCAACCGGAAAGGTTAAACAACCGTTAATGGCGTCCAGTAGAAAAGGTAAACAGCCATGTGGTGTTTTTAGTCCAAGTTTTATTTTTACAATTTGTATAAAAATTGAGTAAACGTGGTGGTGTCTTGTAAAATGGTCGATTAGGTTGTTATAGTTCTGATTGGCTTTGTTGTAAGATGGTTTGTAGTGTTTTGGGTTTATATTATAGTGTTTGTGTTTTGGGGGTTGTATTTGCAGCTTACTGGATGTTCTTGTTGGGTGTGTTTTAAGTTTATGGACATTCAAACAATAGTGTTTTTAAGTTTATGTGATATTTCAATAAAACACTGCGAATATGAATATGGATTTGGACGTTCAAACAATAGTGTTTTAATTCTGGACGTTCAAACAATAGTGTTTTAAGTTCATGTGATATTTTGATAAAACACTGCGAGTATGAATCTGGATCTGGACGTGAATGGAGTGAATTAATCGTGAGAAAGGAAGGAAAATATATGAATATTGTTGGAAAGTTGATTATGCATGTGTTATCAAATCCATAATATTAGGCAAAATTGGTAACTAACCATAACTATGTAATTAATAACCATAACTATGTAATTAATATTGTAAAATTGTTTTATATTAAAAAATAAAACACAATTTGTTAATTACCAAGATACCATTTTCTATTAAAATTATTAATGCCACGTGTCATTATTGTGTGGCTTCTTACACTTCTTAGACAAATCTCACTTTCTACACAACTCTTAACCATCCAATAAAAAAACTTTGAAAACTTCATCTAGACCATCCAATAACTCTAATCAATGGTTATGATTTATTGTAACTACTTTTTGTTTAAAAGAAAATTAAATTATTTGTTAAAAGTAGCAAAAGGGTATTTTAGTAATGAAAGATTTAGTTTCTCTCTTCCTCTTACACACAAAGTACATACTCTCACATAGCTTTTCTTATTTCTTTAGTTTCTCTCTCCTCTGTATTCTCTCGTTTCTCTCTCCTCTCGTTTCTCTATCCTCTCTCTTTTACCAATGCTATACCATTGTTATGAATGTTACTTGTAGCTAGAATCTTACATACATGCAACTTAAAAGATATTATATATATGTACCTACATTTGTCATAGTTACATATTTATGTTAAGTATTTCTTGTCAAATTTTTTAGATCAGTTTAAATAATTTACATTTGTTATAGTTGTTACATATTTTACAGATTTTATATTTATATACTTACATATATAACGTTAAAAATGTTACAAACATGTACTTGTAAAATAACAATTGTTACAAATATTTCATGTTACAAATTTATTAAGATAAGCAATACAATAAAATAAACAATTTACATTGTCACATTACATATTACATATAAAAACATCTTACATAAAAAAAATCATGATAAATAGAACATGTTACATTGTACAAGACACGTTACATATGAAAACCCACTTTATCTTCAACAATAAATGCACTTTATTTCCAGATCCAAACCCGAATCACACATCTAATAACAACAAACAAAAACCACTTTATTAAGAAACAAATATGAACTATATACAAATATGCAAAAAAAAAAATTAATCTGCCAAGATTGTTTAAATATATGAATACACATTTTAAACCAAATAAATAGAAGTCTCATAAACACCTTTTTATGCTTAAACCCTAGAATTGAAACTAGTTATTAAGATTTCTACAAACCCTTTTTGAGCAAAATAAAAATCAAATATCAAGGTTTCCATAGATAATATTCCTTTTATGAGGAAACAGGCGATGAAGAAGACGGTAACTACAAATCGAAAAATAGTGTTGCCACATAGAGATCTAAAAAACAATTGGGTCTTGTTTGTACTAGTGTCGTTGCCCTCGTACATTTTATTTAGATCTGGAAATAGGTAGAGATGCAGCCATGGCTTCAATCTTACCAGGCGATGAAGAAAATTGTAACATCAGATTTGGAAATAGGTAAACCTCTTGCCATCACCATCTCTAAACCCATAAATATCCACCACATAAATATCCACCACACAAATAGGTTCGATTCAGGCTATAATTTCTAGAAGAAATCACCTTTATCTGTTTCATCGTCGGGCTTGTCTTCACTTCACCGTAGTTGGACACCACAATCCCCTGAACATCGTCGCCTTATTACCATCCCTACCTTTTAGTGATCGGGTCTATCTCTCTCTCTCTCTTCCAACAGCCACTCGGTCTTTGTTGTGGTTGTTACTCAGATCTGACCACCACAAAACTGGTCTTTGTTACAGATCGGACCACCACAAAAACGGGTGATAGATCCCTAGGCCTTGCGTCTTTGTTACAGATCCGACCACCTTCAAGAACACCGCCGTCACCCGTTTCCATCACCATCTCCAACAACACCGAGTCACCTCGTCACAATCGGTTCCCACCCTCCTATCTGTACCACCACGGTTCCCAACATCAAAAGTCATTGTTCCCACTAGGTTAAAAAAGGTTGAAAAACGTGAGGTGTGGGAGTATTTTGATGAAAGTGGTGAAATTTTAAGGCTAGAGTGGTAGTTGTTGATGGATGGATTTGAAAACAATTTGGTTTGGGAGCATTTGGTGGATTTAGTTGGTGTAAAAATGATATAAAAGAGAGAGATGGGGAAATAAAAAGATAGAGATATTCAGAAAAAAGATGTGTCATTATGCTATCTTTATAATAAAGAGAGAAAGAGAGAGAGAGAGAGAGAGAGAGAGAGAGAGTCTGTATAATATTACAAATGTCAAAATTGCCTTTCTTAGAAGGTTAAATGTTACATACGTGGCAGATTGTGAACCTTTCATAGGGTTTCTTAAGTTTCTTTAACTCAATGGGGTTTCCTAATTATAATCCCCATATATATATATATATATATATATATATATATATATATATATATATATATATATATATGTATAGTATAAGGTTATATTGGAAACCCTTGTTATAGTAAAAACTCTAGAAACTCTAACTTCCTTAGCTTTTTTTATGAAAATTTTAGGGTATGTAATATACATGATTTTAAGCATTTTAACAAAAAATATAAAAAAAAAAGCGCCGAGCACTTTTTAAAAAATAAATAAATAAGTTTTCGGGTAACACGTTGTTAACACATGTTAATTTCGCTTAACATGTGTTAGTCAAAAACTTATTTATTTATTTTTTTTAAAAAAAAAGTGCTCAGCGCTTTTTTGATTTTTTTGGCCCAAAATGCTTAAAATCATGTATATTACATGCCCTAAAATTTTCATATAAAAAAAAGCTCGGAAAGTCAAAGTTTCAAGAGTTTTCACTATAACAAGGGTTTCCACAGGATCCCGACCCTATATGTATATATATATATATATATATATATATATATATATATATATATAGGCTAAGTATCCACAAAAATCCCAAAATTTTGAAGAAACTCGGGAAACTCTAACTTCCCAAGCTTTTTATCATCTGAAAAAATTAGGGTATGTAATTTACATGTTTTTAAGAGTTTTGAGCCAAAAAATCAAAAAAGCGCCGAGTTGATATTTAAAAAAAAAAATAAGTTTTTTTTGTAACGTATGTTACACACTTTACAGACATGTAACACAAAAAACTTATTTATTTTCCTACTGGATCCTCTACATATATATATATATAATATATATATATATTGGCAATAATTAATTTAACATAATAATTGATGTATAAAATATTTGACCAAAATATTTTATAGCCAATTTATGATCCTTGGTCCGTGTATTGTCGATTACTGGCCCAATAATGTAGATTCACGTAACAATATTAATTCTATTTAATTTCAAATAATTTCACATACGCACATAATTGCAAATAATTTCAAACAATTTATTCTACAATTATTTCACCAACGTTTGCGGTTCAAGACTCACGTGTATGATCTGATAATTCACCGAATTATCTTCACTTGTAGTTTGTGTGTATTTGACGAACTTAATTTAACCAAATTAAGTTAAATGTATAAAAGTTGACTAAGATAAGCAATAAAAGTTTGTAGGAAAGTTAAATTGAAATTGTTAGGTATCACATAATGTTTAGTACTGGATGCATATTGTCACTCCCTTTGAATCCACCGGTTCTCCACTGCCACCCTATTGATAACATCAGCTACTCTAAAACAACTTAGTCGGTATTACCTTAAAAAATATTTAAAAATAAATTAAGCATTTTAATTGAAAATAAATTAAACATTTAACTAAACATTCATTCAAATAAATTAAAAGTCACGTTAACTCAAACTTAAAAAAAATGCAAAAAGTTAAATTAAAAAATAAGTTCGAAAATAATAAAGTCTAAAAATCACAACGCCAACCGAATTTCGCAACTATCTCACGTTTTCTACTTAGAATTAGTTCCGAAATCTGACCGGACACGTTATCGTGCGGTTTCGTAAACCTCTTGATGTCCTCGTCACATATCCTTTGCCTCGCCACCTTGCGTTGATCTGCCAACAACGTTATAGCTTCTTCTCCTTATTTCGTTTTTAATTCCATCAAGTTGTTAATCTTCTCTTTTCTCATTTGTCTATATTCACAAAGTTCATCATCGAACTGTTAATGCATGACGACTCAACGAGTTTCATTTGTTTTCGGTTGTGTGTTGTCTTTGTTGAGGTATAGCATAAGACTAGTGAAGGCATATTTGGGTGTAGTTGAGTGCTAGTTCTCGGATTCCGATGATTTTCTTCTCTTGTTGGAATGACTATCGGACGCTTCACCCATCAACGGGACATTGCCCCATTTGTCGTGCGTTCGTACAATCTCCCATGCATCAACATGATTAAAAATGTTTGTGTGTTTTCATAGTAATTATCCGACGCCTTTTTCATGACTAGAAGATTGATACTATATAAAATAAATATAAATTATTATGATGTAAACTAAAAATTGAATATAAATAGAAATAATACCACATAAATTCAAAGTCCGTTGAACTCTATCATTACTCATTTATGTAATCGAAGAAGTCCATTTTGAAGATATTTGATGGACCGTTCAATCGATTCCACCCACAAATGAGTTGTAATGTTGTAAACCCCCCCCCCCCCCACACACACACACACACAACTATATTTTTTTTTGTTGATTTTCGACTCTCTTTTTTATGGATTAATAACACCATGCTTTAACCAAATCTATTTCTTGGTCGTTTTTTCCATTGTTGACTCTTCGCACGTCAGGGGAATCTTCCTACATTTGCTTGAACCGACTCATCTTCATATTTTTCTTGTTGAACTTGCATTTCTTCAATATCATCATCCTTAGTATATTGTTGAAACTGCCTTTCCGGTAAAGTATCATTATTATCAAGACCTTCAAAAACTGGGAGCAATCAATCTCCATTGTCATGTGGGGTCCAAAAATTAGGGGTTCTCATTGCAAACAGTTCAAATGCTTGTTGATCTTCTAAAACGTATCTGTATTGACCGATTGCAACCAAAGTAGGAACTTGTGGTAAAATATGAGATTGCGGTGTAAAAAAAATTATGGCAGATAGCCATATTGTGGGTGAGGAAACATTCGTGGTTGTGGTTGTGTAAAATTTACTTGCGGTTTATACCCTTGACGACTCTCACTTTAACCGCCACCTCTAGTGCTTCGACTGACACCCCTCATGATTGAACCGACTCCGGCCACTTGTGCTTGAACCGGCTACTCTCAATTTAGCGGATTTCTTAGTTGCGCAAACCTTTGATTTTTGTAAATCCATAGGAAACAAAAGGTTGGCATAGAATAGTGTTGAATGGTGGAGTATTGTTTAAATTTTAAAGAGTTGATGTGAAAAAAAAGTGATATTAAGTGGTATTTATTTATTGAGAATTTTGAAATATATATATATATATATATATATTAAAACACTCCCAAAGACACTATAGCATCACCCAAAGGCCACAACCCACAAAACCCACTTAATACACATTACTTGCAAACCATACTCGAGCAGCATTACTTGATACATCGGCGGAGGTGTTACCGATCGGCTAGGGACTACTCGACCACACTACCTGGATATGCCTCGGCCTCCCTTTAAAACAAGTAACCACTAAATATAGTTAGTCAATGTGGGGGTAGCCTACTTGGTGGAGATATGTGCTTTTAGAGGTGACGTCTCATGTTCAAACATTAGCAAAGAGAAATAATTTAGCATTACTATTTAAGTTCCCTACCAAAAAACCAATTAATAAACATGAAAAGCAATTTCATCTGAACTTTCAAATTAATTAATCCCATAATAGCAATTGATAAAACTGAATCAAATTGAAGAAAACAGACCTCCCCTTCTTCTGTGGGCCACCACAAGCAGCAGCCCTCACTGGAGCTAACCCATCTTCTGGTTTCACCCTCCGTTGAACCTCACCCTCACCGGTCACCCACCTGCAACCCCTTCCGTCCAGTCACCCACGTCTGACCTTCACCCTCACCGGTCATTTTCTACGTTACCACTCCTCTGACCCGCTCCTCCCTCTCCCTGAAACCACCCTCTCCCTGAAACCACCTCCTCCACCTACCGTCGCCCCTTTCCCCCACCTAAAACCACCGTACCTAACCTTCTCCTCCGACGAGCCACCTCCTCCACCTGCAACGGTCTGATTTCAAATCCTATTCGCCTCCTCCATCCCAATCGTCCCCTTCCTAGCCCAATCTAAACCTATTCGCCCCTCCTGCCCATCATCTAGCCAATCGCCCCTAACCCCAAACTCTACTCGCCTGCTCTTCCTTTATCGCTCTCCTATTCGCCCCTCCTGCCTATTCGTCTCCTTCCTACTCGTCCCTTCATACTCGCCTGTTTGAGTTTTCACTTTTCTGCTGCTGGTTTCTTCTCTGCTACCTTTGGTGCCATTGTTTGGTTTGGATGTTGTGTGTGTTTTTTAATGTGTGTTTTGTGTGAAGTGTTATATTATAATAATAATAATAATAATAATAATAATAATAATAATAATAATATTAAGAGTAAACTGCCATTTTCGTCCTTGAGGTTTGGCACTTTTTTGCCAGTTTCATCCAAAAAATTTTTTTTTCTCAACTGGCTCCACTAGTTTTCAAATTTTTGCTCGTTTCATCCAACTCGTAAACGACGTTAGTTGAACTCAGTTAAATAAGGGCAGTTTTGTCATTTTATCATTTAACTTAAGGGCATTTATGTCAATTCATTAGTTTTATCAACTCCATCTATATAAAACCTAAATCAGATCAAAACCCCCAAATCATCATCTTCTTCAAAATCATCTTCCAAAAACCCTAATAAATCAAAACCCAAAATTGAACATGCCGACCACCGGAGATGGAGAAGACCACCGGAGATGGGGGTTTAAGGTTTCAACAGAAACAACAATATGGAGAAGACCACCGCCGACCACCGTCGTCTTCGTCTTCCTCCTCCGTCTGTCTCTCTCTCTTCTGCTTCCTCCTCCGTCTGTCTCTCTCTCTTCGTCTTCCTCCTTCGTCGTCTTCGTCTTCCTCCTCCGTCTGTCTCCTTACGTCCACCGTCGTCCACCGCCAACAAATTTCCTTGCCTCCTGATGCTAGCAATACCCTCTTTGTAGAGGGTTTGCCTTCAGATTGTTCACGCAGAGAAGTGGCTCGTATCCTTTTGTTTTTTTTTCCTTTCAGTTGGCACACATCATTTTGTACTTTTTGGTTCCTTCACCTGAGTTTGGCAGATATATTTCGTCCTTTTGTGGGCTACAAAGAAGTTCGACTTGTGACCAAGGAATCCAGACATGTAAGAACAAATCTAGTTGCAACATATATTTAACGATGTCGCCTGATAGCTCGTCACTCACTACATTTTATCGTTTTGGGTAACTGTGGAGTCAAATGATTGACGAACCCACATAACTCTTTTAGTAGGATGTGGTGACTAAATCAATGGCTTTTTAGCATTTACTTATTGAGTTATTTCTAGCCACTTCCATTATAAAGGTGTGGTTTTGATGGTTAAAGAAAGTTTTAGGGAAATTGATCAATGGTTGGGTTATTGATGGTTGTTTAGATCTGGGAGATGATGTTTGGTTGATAAAGGAGGGACAGATTAGGGGATGTTTGGATGCGGGTGTAGGAACTAGCTAGAGGGGTGTTTGGTGACAAGTTTAATAACAGGAATAAAAGGTGTTTGGCTACAATAAAATGACAAAACTGCCCCTCAGTTAACTGAGATTGACTAACGGAGTTAGGCACTTGGACGAAACCAGCAAGAATTTGAAAACTAGTGGAGCCAGTTGAGAAAAAAAAAATTTTGGATGAAACTGGCAAAAAGTGCCAAACCTCAAGGACGAAAATGGCAGTTTACTCTAATATTAATATATAATCTTGACTTTCTATTAACTTGAAAAAGTTAACCTACCATCTTATTGGCCTAACAAACAAACATATTATAATAATAATAATAATAATAATAATAATAATATAGTATGATGGTATAAATAGGGTGTTGCGGTTAACGGGTAGGAGGTGAGCAATTGTTGGTTGCTCCCCCTCTACTCTCCCGTTGTCTACCTGAAGTTTTTAAGTCCTTGTTTTCATCGGTTTATTGCCCCACCTCGCCTTGAGTAGGGGTCCTTTAGGTTTTTCTTGCTTTTTATCTGGGTTGCTTTGGATGTGTTTATGGCTCCTAAAAAAAGAGATCGGATTGGTAAGCCAGGAGGTTCGGGCCCTGGCTCAAGCAGTGGGCTTAGATCATGCCCCTTCAAGCATTTCCATGAGTGTAAAGATGGTAAACCGGGGTTTTCGGGGTTTTTCCGCCTTCTCGAGCACATGCAGAGTCTGCATTTCAAGACAGAAAATCGGAAGGCGTCATTGCGAGATGCCATGTCTCAAGATCTGGACCTGTTTATGGATGTTGGGGGCGCCCTTCAAGATGGGGCCAAATGGCTATGTGGGAGGTGCATGGTGATGCATGCTCTTAGCAAAAGGTGTAACCACGACGTTGATGATGTCTTCTCCTTTTCTGTGGATACAGGGGATGTGGAAGATTTCATTGTGGGGATTCAGAAACCTCGGCGTGCGGCTACTGATATGGAACCAGGTCCTTCAGGAGGGGTTGTCGGGGACTTATCCCTCCTTGAAAAGGTTTTCTCTCTGCCCATTCAAACTGTCAAAAGCATTCCGCCAAGCTATCGATTGGCGTTCGCCCAAGTTTTGACAGGTGCCTTACGAAAGGTGGTGGCCTCTCCAGGGTCTGTAGAAAGTTGGGTCAAATTGCTTTTATTGCCGAGGTGTACTCTGCGGGTGGTCAAACCGTCCACTAGGCAAGAGCGGAGGTCTGGGAATAGGAAATCCTTGCAATGTAGTAGCATCCTGCAAGCGCTTTCCTTGTGGAAAGACGGTTCTGGGTTTTCAGATTTGGTTTCTTCCCTTTTTGATAGTGCGGGGGAGGGTGTTTTCTTTACCCAGGGTGTAAGGGGGATTAAGTCTTCTGAAGAGAGCCCCAATGTCAAACAATGCCTAAGAAAAGTTAGGGATGGTCACTTCACAGCTGCTGTCAAGGTGTTGTGTTCCAGTGGGGTTGCTCCTTTTGGGGAATCTACCATGAACGCCCTTATTGACAAACATCCGGTGATGCCTCCTCCGTCCCTGCCCGCCAACTCTGACGTCATGCCCGCCCTTATTGTGGATACGGATTGTGTGCTTGGATGTCTCCGGTCTTTCCCTAAAGGGACTTCTTGTGGGAGGGACGGTTTGAGGGCCCAACATTTGCTAGACGCTCTTACTGGAGAAGGGTCAGTGACTTCCACGGGGTTGCTCTCAGCTATTACTGAAGTCGTCAACCTTTGGCTAGGGGGTTTGTGCCAAGGTTCTAGCTGAATTTATTTCTTCAGCCCCCCTCACCCCTTTATTGAAACCAGATAACGGGATTCGGCCCATTGCCGTAGGGGCCATTTGGCGCAGATTAGTTTCTAAAGTGGCTATGAGGAAGGTTGGGAAGGAAATAGCTAAGTACCTTGGGGACTTTCAATTTGGGGTGGGAACACCCAATGGGACGGAGGCGGTGCTTCACAGCGCGAACAGGTTCTTAAGCTCCTTCCATGCGGACGGGTCCTTGCTATGCTCACGGTAGATTTTTCGAACGCCTTTAATATGATCGACCGCACTGCCCTTCTTCGAGAGGTCCATCAACGTTGCCCGTCTATCTATTCATTGGTCCAGTTCCTATATGCCCAGCCAGCTAGGTTGTATGTTGGTAATGACTGTATAGGGGCCACCACGGGGGTTCAGCAGGGGGACCCTTTAGGTCCCCTCCTTTTCGCCCTTGCTTTACACCCTATGGTTCTCCGGGTACAAGAAATTTGTAAACTCCCATTTCATGCGTGGTACCTGGACGATGGGACGATTATTGGTGAGGCCACCGAAGTTGCTAAAGCCTTAGACATTATCCGGCTAGAGGGGCCATCCTTGGGGCTCCAGCTTAATATTAAGAAAACAGAGGTTTTTTGGCCGTCTTGTAATGGGGTGAAACTTCAGGAGGGCTTTTTCCCAGCGGGATTGGTAGGCCAGAAAAAGGGGTGAAGCTCCTCGGAGGGGCTGTTAGCCGTAACCCTTATTTTATCCGCGGATTGGCAAGGCGGAGGGCATCGCGCGCTGTTGAACTCATGCAACTCTTGCCCTGCCTTGGGGATCCCCCAGAGTGAACTCCCCCTGCTCAGGTCATGTATGGGGGTTGCTAAGTTGCTTTTTGGGTTACGGACCTGCCAACCCTCCATGATGGATGAAGCAGTATCATGTTTTGACAAGGGTTTACGGGAAGCCATTGAAGACATAGTGGTATGTGGGGGGCCTTTCTTTGGTGACCTACAATGGCGGATGGCGTCTTTGCCGATGCGTGTGGGAGGATTAGGGCTCCTCTCTGCGAAGGATGTCGGCATGTATGCGTTTGTGGCGTCACGAGCTCAGTCCTGGAACCTTCAAGACCACATCCTACGAAATAGCGGGGTTTATTGCCCCACCTCGCCTTGAGTAGGGGTCCTTTAGGTTTTTCTTGCTTTTTATCTGGGTTGCTTTGGATGTGTTTATGGCTCCTAAAAAAAGAGATCGGATTGGTAAGCCAGGAGGTTCGGGCCCTGGCTCAAGCAGTGGGCTTAGATCATGCCCCTTCAAGCATTTCCATGAGTGTAAAGATGGTAAACCGGGGTTTTCGGGGTTTTTTCCGCCTTCTCGAGCACATGCAGAGTCTGCATTTCAAGACAGAAAATCGGAAGGCGTCATTGCGAGATGCCATGTCTCAAGATCTGGACCTGTTTATGGATGTTGGGGGCGCCCTTCAAGATGGGGCCAAATGGCTATGTGGGAGGTGCATGGTGATGCATGCTCTTAGCAAAAGGTGTAACCACGACGTTGATGATGTCTTCTCCTTTTCTGTGGATACAGGGGATGTGGAAGATTTCATTGTGGGGATTCAGAAACCTCGGCGTGCGGCTACTGATATGGAACCAGGTCCTTCAGGAGGGGTTGTCGGGGACTTATCCCTCCTTGAAAAGGTTTTCTCTCTGCCCATTCAAACTGTCAAAAGCATTCCGCCAAGCTATCGATTGGCGTTCGCCCAAGTTTTGACAGGTGCCTTACGAAAGGTGGTGGCCTCTCCAGGGTCTGTAGAAAGTTGGGTCAAATTGCTTTTATTGCCGAGGTGTACTCTGCGGGTGGTCAAACCGTCCACTAGGCAAGAGCGGAGGTCTGGGAATAGGAAATCCTTGCAATGTAGTAGCATCCTGCAAGCGCTTTCCTTGTGGAAAGACGGTTCTGGGTTTTCAGATTTGGTTTCTTCCCTTTTTGATAGTGCGGGGGAGGGTGTTTTCTTTACCCAGGGTGTAAGGGGGATTAAGTCTTCTGAAGAGAGCCCCAATGTCAAACAATGCCTAAGAAAAGTTAGGGATGGTCACTTCACAGCTGCTGTCAAGGTGTTGTGTTCCAGTGGGGTTGCTCCTTTTGGGGAATCTACCATGAACGCCCTTATTGACAAACATCCGGTGATGCCTCCTCCGTCCCTGCCCGCCAACTCTGACGTCATGCCCGCCCTTATTGTGGATACGGATTGTGTGCTTGGATGTCTCCGGTCTTTCCCTAAAGGGACTTCTTGTGGGAGGGACGGTTTGAGGGCCCAACATTTGCTAGACGCTCTTACTGGAGAAGGGTCAGTGACTTCCACGGGGTTGCTCTCAGCTATTACTGAAGTCGTCAACCTTTGGCTAGGGGGTTTGTGCCCAAGGGTTCTAGCTGAATTTATTTCTTCAGCCCCCCTCACCCCTTTATTGAAACCAGATAACGGGATTCGGCCCATTGCCGTAGGGGCCATTTGGCGCAGATTAGTTTCTAAAGTGGCTATGAGGAAGGTTGGGAAGGAAATAGCTAAGTACCTTGGGGACTTTCAATTTGGGGTGGGAACACCCAATGGGACGGAGGCGGTGCTTCACAGCGCGAACAGGTTCTTAAGCTCCTTCCATGCGGACGGGTCCTTGGCTATGCTCACGGTAGATTTTTCGAACGCCTTTAATATGATCGACCGCACTGCCCTTCTTCGAGAGGTCCATCAACGTTGCCCGTCTATCTATTCATTGGTCCAGTTCCTATATGCCCAGCCAGCTAGGTTGTATGTTGGTAATGACTGTATAGGGGCCACCACGGGGGTTCAGCAGGGGGACCCTTTAGGTCCCCTCCTTTTCGCCCTTGCTTTACACCCTATGGTTCTCCGGGTACAAGAAATTTGTAAACTCCCATTTCATGCGTGGTACCTGGACGATGGGACGATTATTGGTGAGGCCACCGAAGTTGCTAAAGCCTTAGACATTATCCGGCTAGAGGGGCCATCCTTGGGGCTCCAGCTTAATATTAAGAAAACAGAGGTTTTTTGGCCGTCTTGTAATGGGGTGAAACTTCAGGAGGGGCTTTTTCCCAGCGGGATTGGTAGGCCAGAAAAAGGGGTGAAGCTCCTCGGAGGGGCTGTTAGCCGTAACCCTTATTTTATCCGCGGATTGGCAAGGCGGAGGGCATCGCGCGCTGTTGAACTCATGCAACTCTTGCCCTGCCTTGGGGATCCCCAGAGTGAACTCCCCCTGCTCAGGTCATGTATGGGGGTTGCTAAGTTGCTTTTTGGGTTACGGACCTGCCAACCCTCCATGATGGATGAAGCAGTATCATGTTTTGACAAGGGTTTACGGGAAGCCATTGAAGACATAGTGGTATGTGGGGGGCCTTTCTTTGGTGACCTACAATGGCGGATGGCGTCTTTGCCGATGCGTGTGGGAGGATTAGGGCTCCTCTCTGCGAAGGATGTCGGCATGTATGCGTTTGTGGCGTCACGAGCTCAGTCCTGGAACCTTCAAGACCACATCCTACGAAATAGCGGGGTTTTCGGCGCAGACTTGGACTACGTGCAGGCCCTCGAAAAGCTAAATGACTATCTCCCAGGTTTTGATATTGGCGGTTTTTCTAACAAGGACACCGCCCCCCAAAGCCTCAGAAAACTTTGGCGAATGCCCTTTATGGCAAAATCGCTCAGAACCTGGGTGAAGTTTTTGGTCTGTCCCCCCGTCAGAGGGCAGTTATTGAATGCCTGCAAACCCCCCACGCCCAAGATTTCCTAACTGTTATCCCGATCGAAGGTTTAGGCCAAAGCATGTCCGCTATTGAATACAGGGCCATTCTTAAATATCGTCTGATGATCCCAATGTACCAGGAGGATGACATCTGTCCGATGTGTCGTAAGGCCTGCCTGGATGAATACGGGGAACACGCGGTTCATTGTAAGGAGTTGCCCGGTTTTAAATATCGGCATGATTGGGTTCGAGACATTCTGTGGGACATTTTAAGACGGGCTGGGATCTCAGCCAAGAAGGAGGCCCCTGTAAACTTCCTCTCGGATCCAGCAGAAGGGAGATCCACCCTACGACAAGCAGATCTCCTTGTCTTTGGGTGGGCCGGGGGAAGCATGCTTGTGTTGACCTGATGGGTGTATCTCCCCTAGTTGGGTTGAGGGATAGTGGCTTTGTTGCAGGGCAAGCGGTCCGGAAAGCAGAGGCAAAGAAGGTAGAAAAACATGCTAAAGCCTGCGAGGAGAACCAACACGTTTTTGTACCTTTGGCTTTTGATACCTTTGGCTCATTGGCACCGGAGGCTACCCGTTTCTTGACCAGGGTCCAACGGGTTATTCACAGTAGTGTCTCGGCTCCGGGTGGACATGGTTATGTTTTTAGTAGATTAGGATTTGCTATCCAGAAAGGGGTGGCGGCGCAGCTTGTTGCCCGTCTGCCCGCTATCTTAATGTAATTTTCTTTGTCCTGGAATGAATTATTAAAATTCCCAAAAAAAAAAAAAAAAAAAAAATTACTATTGTAAAAGTAGTATTTTCCGTTAAAAAACGTAATTACTCAATAAATAAAACGTGGAGCTAAAATGCTTTTCTTAATTTCTACTCATTTAATAGTTCTTATCTTTAAATCTTTGTAGATTCTCATTTATCTGTCAACCAATCCAATCAAGTTAGTTATATGATTTATGAACTTGGACTTTCACGTTTTCTTTAATCAAATGAAAAAATTAAAATTATCAAAATATCAATTCCGTTGAAAAAAAAAGTAACAGTAGTTGATTTGTGTTTAAAGTGTCTAGAGTTTGGTAAGCTACGTAGAAATATGTAAAGTAGGATCTTTCCAATCAAATTTATAATTATAGTAGCTTTGAACTTTATTTAAATTAATAATAATTGTTTGTAAAATATTTTTCAATAACTAGCGCGTAGAACTTTGAATTTATTCATGTCAAACATTACTTAGCTCTCTAGTGAAGGTAAAATCATTCTTTGAAACCCCACCCCATATATCGGTGACTTATCCCCCTCCTCCTCGTTGAAGAAAATAATAGTACATGTTAACTTTTCGTTTCCTTAACCCTACTAATAATATTTTATATTCGTTTTTCGTCCATTTTAAAAATAAAAAAATAAAAGGATGGAGGAAGAAGGGGGAATCATTTCCTTGGTTTGAGGGAGTGAAAGAGGGGAGCAACGTGGCACTAAGGTGGACAAGGGGAGAGAAGGAGGAGCAGTGGCGAAGCTTGACCCGAAGGTTCTGGGGGTTGGAAGTCACCGGGGGGTCGGAAGTCACTAGTTTCGGGGGATCGAAACCCTATATTTACAAAATTTTCTATACGAATACTATATAATCAGAACTTCTGCACGAAAATTCGGGAGGGTCAGCCGCCCCCTCCCGCCCCAACTAAGCCTCGCCACTAAGGAGGAGCACACCCCTCAGCCTTACGAGGCGAGTTTGAGACCATATCACAAGACTCGTCAAGCTAATGAATTTAGTTTAGTATTAGATAGTCGAATTGGAACTACTTTGTGTCTTGAAAACATAGATGACAAATTGAAATGTTTCATAAAGTTTAAAGAATATACACGGTGTTAATTAACTGCATACACATAACCAAAATTTTCAGGTACTAAATAATAAACTACGATATCTTTCAACAAATAAGATTGAGAAAACTTATAATTTAGTCTTACCCATTTTTATAATAGCTATGATGATAAATAGCAATAACTAAATTACTGGAAACATTTTTAGAATGACAAATAAATGTGTATTTTGCGTAGATAAAAGGCGTTTTGGATTGCCTTTCAAAAAAAAAAAAAAAACAAAAAAAAATGGATAAAAGGAATAAAGGATGAGTTGCTTACATGTGGCAAGCCCTCATGATTGAATCATTGGAAGAAATGTGAGGTTGTTACGGATTCACCTGCAAAACATATGTCGTGATCGTGGTTGTGGGATTGGTGTGCATATTAGTGATCGTTTGACATATGTCACTAACAAACCGATGTTTTTTTTTGTTTTTTTTTAACGGCTAACGTTACTATATTTTACACCAAATACACTTTTGCCTAGATTTGAACATAGGATCTCACCTCTAAGAAACATAAGCGTCTACCAAGTGATTAATCGGTCACAATGCCTCACCCAGTCTCGCAAAAAAAAAAATGAAGACGCTTGAAACCATTCAAATACACCACATACATACCATGCCTTTATATCAACGACCAAAACAGACCTCGTTGGTTGGTTGTTCTGTTTACACAAACAACATTTAGCGACACAACAATAATGATCTGTGTAATTAGATCATTAATCAACAACATTTCAAGCATTGCTAAGTTATTCATATTTATCTTTCATTTTATATTAATTCAATCAGATTATCATTAGGAAGTACGGTGTTTCAAAAGAATTGTTGATTCATTGTATCTTAGGACATGATTCTCCAACAACTTAACCCTACATGCAACTTTTCATTAAGCTTATACCTAATTAACTATATTGTGTTTATGAGTTTCTTTTTCAAATGGTATAAATATATGGTTAAATTGGGTGTGTAATAATTTATAAATTTGTTGATGTCAACATTAGTTTGTCAATTTATAGTTAGCTGTGGGGTAAATGCTGACCTTTTCTTTTTGAACCAAATTCGGAATCGGCATATTTTTTTATCACAAGATGTCAATATAATCAACGCTCCATATGTCTTCACGGGTAGCTCAGTTGGTGAACGGGTAGCTCAGTTGGGGAATGGACCAGGGATCTCTCTTGGAGATCTCAGGTTCGATTCCCACGAAGGACATAATAATAAATGATGGATGACTCATGGCCTATATATAGTCATGAGTTCGAGTCCTGATCTCGCCAGGTTGTACCGGTTCACTACTGTCGTGCCTTCGGGCCGGTATGTAGGTCGGGTTTTCCCTGGAAGCGGGCTGTCAGACGGGCTAGGGGCTTCGTGCGTCCGGAGTGGGCCGGGATGTGCCCCTGTCTTTGCCATTGGAGGGCGCGTACGAAGTACCCGGTGTTGTTTAGTTGGCCGTTCAAAAAAATCAACGCTCCATATAATATAATATAAAATAACAAAATGCTTGATTTCGTGATGGCAAAGTCGTGACTCATGAGAGATGACTCTTATTCAAATTTGATAGTATCTATTTAAAAAACATGAAAGAATAATTAATTACTTGACTATAACCTACTTAACTGTTTTTTAGCTAACCAAAACCTTCGACACCTGCCATTTAAAAATAAGTAGGAAGTGATCTGGCCCTAAAATTGCTTAGTTTATTTACTTATCTATTTTCAAACTATATTATCTTGATTATATTAATAAGAACATGAATAAACATAAGATTAAACAGGTAGATTCAATTATGTGTACCTGATATGCTTAACCGTTTAAAAACCTTAGTAATAGAAGAAACCATCATCTTGATCGGGTTCTCTTTAGTGTGTATACTATTGATGACTAATGATCATAAAGTGATTGAATGAGAGAGAGGTGGGTGGCGGCTACATTAGGTTATGGTGTTATTAGAGTCCAACCTAATACCTCTAGTTATCTCTCTATTTATACACACAGGGGACACCCTAGTTAGGTTTAGTAAGGGTAATTCCGTCCATCAAAGAATCACCTATTATAAACTTAGGGATATTATGGTAATTGATCAATCTTATATAAATGATAATGATGGCCACAAATAAATATAATAAACATAATTTATATTTATTTTAACATTCTCCCACTTGGCCGAGTAATTATTTATTATGAAGTATTACATTAGTCTGCATATTAATACTCATTTTAGTTATAAACCCAAAATGTAGCAGAGAAATACAGTCGTTGTGTTAATATTCAACTCAGGACCCCCATTAATCATACTACACCCAAATTTAAAACTTAACGTTAGGATCAATCACACTTATGCCTTTAATCGTTGATTTGTATAGTTATTGTCTATACGTCATTATGCATGCTTAATGTATTCATTAGAGACATTACAAATTCAAACAAATGAGGAAAAATTAATCATTAATCATTATTCATTCATAGTACGATATGCAGTTGTACATGGTCATTAGTAAAACTTTTTTCTCTTATTTGGCCCTTAGTGAGACTTATGGGTAATAGACCTTTAGTTATTGGATCCATAAGCATATCATGAATGCATTCGATACAAAATTCTGATTTTCTCTACTTGTTCTTAGAATAAGCGAATAATAATTTCGTATCGAACTCTAATGCAGCTCCTCTCAAACTGTTACTGTTCGAGAAATTATGGTAGCTGATTTTATCACAGTAAGTCTTCAATATAGTATTTAAATTGAGTTAATAAATTATGAGTCAACTGATAAATTTACCAACAACATTCAATGACCATTTTGTTGTGATCAGCAACACATTATGTCATGATAACTTAGGTTGTTGTAATCAGTTCCTTATGACTCCTCCATGAGATAGTTATGTCTGCTGACGTTATGATATACCCTAAAAATTGACATTTTATTTCCTCTGAATATAACAAAGTTAGAATAAGAGTAGTCAATCACTTTAAGTTCTCACTTATTCTTTAGATTATAGCCTCTTGTTTCTTTAAGATATTGTAATGTTCCATTAGATGCTTTTCAATAATCTAGACAAGTCTAGTGTTAAGCAATATGAACAATATTATAAACAAGTATCGACTAACATCTACATAAGGCTTCTAAATTAATGAAGCATAAGGTAATAATCTCATTTATCCTATTATCCTCTAAAGGAGAGCAACGTTGTATGTTACATATGTAAGGACCCACTTAGAGTAAAAACTTATGGGATGAAACTAATATCCCGTTGAGTCTATCTCGGTATATTTTGATTCCTGTCACGTAAGAGGAATCCCCGATATTCATCATGTCAAAATTATGCATGAGCAATGCTTTGACCTATGTAACATATAATTGTCAAGAGAAACGTCATCTTTGTAAGGACAAGTTTTCATTAGTTACTACCACTCATATTGAGGTAGGTTCTTTAATCCACTTAGTTCTTGATGAAGAGAATTTCATTATGATTCTAACACGTTTTATGCTTGCATCAACCCATACATGGATCTTATTGACATACAGACTAAGTGTTCTTTAACCTTCAATTTAGAACTTTTAGGTTGTTTAATGAGCATGTAGGTCATTGTTATGGAGAGTTGTTTTAATGTCCATCTAATGTGGCTCGTAGTTATTATGAGCTACTAGGACAGTAATGATCCTCAAAGAAATCTTTTGTAACACAGGTAAGAAGATTCTTTAACTAATCCCTCTTAAGTATAATCTTTTACAATCAATCTTATCTTATAACGTTCCCATTCGGATCTGGTTTAATTATGAATACCTTTAGGTTATTTAACCAAATCCCAAATGTTATTCTAAATTATAGAATGAGTTATGCTAATAATAGCTTTATTCCATTTAGAAGATTGATTGATACTAATGATTTAATTAGAAGAGGTAGGATCGGTAAACTTTCCAAACATCCATTTTGTATTAGTCAGGTAGGTTACATAATCATTAAAGTTAGTGGGCTTTTAGACCCAGATGACCTCCTGAGTTGAACTATTGGGTTTATTATGATACACATTTAGCTCTTAGTTATGTGTTTTATTTTCAGGTATATAAGGAGCAATATTAGTTTCTAAGTGTGTAATAGTTCGTGCAATAAGGTGTACAAGAGGAATAATCGAAGTTTAATTCGGAGTTAATTTTAATGAGCCTCGAATTTAATGAGTCTCTCCCCCGCATCTTGTACTTCTGGAAAGTCATAGGATAAGGACTTTTACTGTTCCCACTGACCTTAGAAACCTTAATGAATTCAACATGCTTAAGGTCTAACATTTGGAAGACCCATAGATTTTAATAGAGAAAACAACCTATTGATGTTTATTGTCGTTTCTCTTGATGAGGATTACTTTATTTAGTAAGAAATCTAAGTTCTCCCGCATTTAAGCATCCACAAAACTTTGTTAGGGGTACGTTAAATGCTAAGGAGACAAGTTTTGATAGAGCATTTTCCAGTGCAAGATGTGTAATTTGAGGATAGATCAAATTGTCCCCCCCCCCCCCCCACCTCTGTAATGCTCCCACTAATCTTTTAGGTCACTTAGTACCTCCACATAATAAGTTTTAACGATGCGCGTGAACGAGAATATTTCATATATTTTATACTTGATGTCCCTTATCGTCCAGATTTCATAAGAAATTTTAAGGACATACTTAGAAGGAATCATATTAAGTATATATGAATTGATTTCTTTAATACTTTGGTCGGTAGGAAACAAGTTGGATACAAACAGATATTAATCTAAGCTCCACTAATTTCAATTAATTATGACTTATGATGGAAACCCATTTATTCCGTTCGTCATTTAATGTTTAGGGCGTTTAACACATGCTTTAAAGTCACTGAGAATGAGATTTGATAACCAAGCATCCTTTAGTGACCTGGTCATGATTTCTCATGAAATTTTGGTCTTAGTGGATGAATTGCAAGGGTCTCATTTTCCTTTGTTAAATTCTCATTTTCATGATAACAAAAGTTGTGAAAAGGTTATTGGATCATCTAGTTTTATTTCATAAGGTTTCTATTCAGACAATGACAACAAACAATATGAGTGTTTAACTTAATAGTGGCTTTGGTTTGGTCATTAGAACCTTGTAACTGTAAAAAAAATGTAGCTTTTAGTATTGATACAAAATTCTGAGTAATCTCAAGAATGTTGTAAGGTATCATAAAGCTTAATAAGCTTAAATACTAAGATCAGTTATTAATAGTTAATAGACCCTTAATTTTGCCACTAACTCTCATCTTAAGTATTTGTTGGATTCTAGTAAGGAAACGTACAAAACTAGACTCAACCATCATGTGCTAATTGGAATTTATTACCATTTGTGGAGTTAAATATCCTTAATTAGGCACTACGTATCTTACAAGTAGGTTTTGCATGAAAGGTAGAAAGAAAAAAAATTACATGACATTTGGGTTTTAAACATGAGACTTTTCCTATGTCATCTTAAAATTCATGTAAAAAGACATTTATAGACATAGTTCCTCCTTTATAATATCTTTCCTCCTTCATGACGTAGTATAGATAATGAGATTCGTATCAGACCATATTAACTCAAGTACGACACGGATTTTCATTAGTTACATACACATAATTTTGTGATGCCTTTTCTTTAATAAAAAGTGTGTGCATGAATTGTTTCATGAACCCAAACCGAACTGAACCAACAACGAAACCGGTCTTTCAAACTGGCGAATCCGGGGCCGAACTGAACCGAAACCGGTTCAGACATTTACCGGCACCAAACACGAACCTGTTTGTAGCCGATTCAGTTCCTAGAATAAAACCGATCTGTGCACGTCTATAAAGTTCTCAGGTTAGGATGTCTTATGTGGAATATTTTCAACTAACCTAACTTTCAATTTCACTTTCCGATGCCACTGATAGAAATTTATGATGCACTTGATTAGCAGTTGTATTGCATCACTTTTATCATGTGAAAAAAATTATGAGTATGCTTCTTTGCAGGTTGATTACATAGAAAGTAGCATGCTACCATGTCTCTTTATAGCATTTAAAAAATTACCCCACTGCGAAACACAGGTGCTTACAAACATGCACCTTACATATTGTTTCTATTAATCGTTTTAAGGTTTAAACTACATTTTCGCCATGTATTGTCGATTCTGCCGTAACACACGGGTTCGTTACTAGTTACTCTAAAATTACAACTTTACTGATAAAACCACAAATCTTTATAAATACTTGCTCTTTATGTCATTCTTACCTTTCTTACCAAGTTAAGTTTTGACATAACATACTCTACCAAATTAAGTTTTGCCATAAAGTTAACAAAATTCAAGTCAACCTATGAAGTATGAACGAACTGGGTTGACCTGAATCTAACACATGTAGATATTTTCATTTCAATTGAAACTAGAACGAACTTGTTTAGACTAACCTAAACCTATAAATTTGATATTAGGTTCATTTCATGTCTAAAATTCACAACCAGCTTAGTGACATAAATACACAAAAATAGAATAGAAAAAAGTTAACAGGATGAAAACTAAAGGTGTACAAAACCGGTTTAGGACAACCAAACCGGTTCGTAACCTTATCCAGCCCGTCAAAAAAAAATTAAAAAAAAAAAAAAAATCTGTGCCAAACCCGTTTGAGCCTAAACCTAACTTGACTGTTCTAGATTTCATATGTATAAATCGGTTTGAGCCCAAACTGGTACAAGGGAAAAAACTGGTTTTGAACCCGGTTCAAATTGGTTTGGGTGTGATGGGTTTTTCAACCTTAAAATCGATTCTAAACCCAAACCGGTTTGCGCCCAAGGTAAAAAAAAAAACTGAGCCAGCTTACAAACGAAGGGTTGGGCCTAAACAGAGTTTTTTGTAATGAAAACTGATTGCTGTTTTGTATACCAAGCCCCGTTTAAAAATCAAAGCTTATTTAGAAGATAAACCTTATTGATCGGATTACATATGTAAGATTCCATGACTATAAATTATTACTACGACTCTTTTTTAAACATCAAAAAACTTTATGAAAAAACATATATAATCACTTTAAATTACACGTCAGCTTTCAAGATACGTTTTCGTTTATCTTGTTTTGTGAAAAACATATTAACTAATACTCTGATACTTAATACATTCACATTTTGGTAATGAGTCACCAATTCATCATAGCAGATCACCATGAAAAATGATTAAAACAAATCCTAAATCATGATACTTACAGAGTTACAGGCCTATGAACAACCTTTTTATACCTTATCACCAGCAGTAAAATGTCGATACACATCTTTTGGTCAAAGTACTAGTGAAGCATATGATATTTGAGAAGTTTGAAGTGTGACTATACAAGAAAGTTAAACAGGTTAGGGAAATACTACCTAAGTAACCAAGTCAAACCTCCTCCACTTCTAGTTCAAAGTCATCAATCTCTTTAAAGTAAGCCCTCTGTTGCTCCACATATTCTTTTGGTAACGAGTATTCTTCGTCAATTTCCTTTGTTGGGCATCTCCTTTTCTATTAAAAAAAATTCAACGTTAACAATCGTTGTTAGATAAGTTAATTCATTTAATAACTCATTAACTGATTGTTTATTTTCTTTTTTCTTCAAAAATCTAAAACTTTTCGTTTAGGTTTCTAATAGATAATAAGCTTGCTAAATCGCAACAAAAACTTTACTATAATAATATAGGTTTTTGAAAAAATGATGTTAGGTGGTTTTATGCATGGAAAGTACGCTTTGGGTAATTTTCCCACATTACCTTTGAAGCTGATTTTTCTGCCCGTTTGACACATTAAGGAATAAACATTAACCGTTTCTAACACTAAAAAGTTCATGCATAAGTAAATGGGTCAAACTTGGCACAGCTAATATTATACAATGCAACTTATAATAAGAGTTGAATACGAAAAACTAAATGCACCTTCGCACGAGAGGAAAAAACCCCATTGAGAATTCAGTAAATCATAGCCAGTAAAAATTATAATCCAACTTTTTTATTTCACCTGTAACAATTATCCCTAGAGATTGATAGCATCAAGTTTGGTCCACAAGAATTCTCATATTTGTGTTAATAATGGGCGTTAAGGTATTTGATTAATAGTTAAAGAATCAAATTAAACTACATGTTAAAGGCAACAGTTGCAATCTCATTGAGTTGCAGACAAAATGTTAAATCTAAACATACCTTTTTATTGGGAGGAGGTTCGGTTTGTAGCTTAGAGTGCAATGCATCTTCGGTTCCATCAACAACACCCCTGCTCAATCAAAAAGCATATAGTATTAGTGACCATAATTAGTTACACGCAGATACACACACAGAGAATAAGACAGAGACCTATTGCTCGTGGTCCTTAGGATAGGTGGACAGCTATGTTGTTGATCCTTCTTCTTCTCCAGAGCATGGTAATTAATAGGTGTAGAAACTCCTTTCCCTTTATCCTTTTGAACAAGACTAACACTACCAGAGCCCGTAACTGTGTCCTCTCTCTCCTTAATTACCACCCCTTTAAGCGGGCCACTGAATTCCATCATGCTGTTCCTTAACTTCTTTCTAGAAGGATAATCAATTGGCTCAGCAATCGCCTTTCCTTTATCCTTTCTCTTCATTAAAGAATCTGGCATTGTAAGACCCGTGTTACTATTTGCATTCCCTTTGAGAGAATACGCAGATGGCACAACATTTTCTTTCCCTTTATCTTTCTCCGTGCTATTAATTACGTTCTTCATAGGATGGCCACTTAATGGCACATCAGTTGACTTTCTATTGTCCTTGCTATTATTTGTGTTCTCTGTTGAAGAGTTGCGAGGGGCCACTGATATCTGCTTCCCATCATTACTCGTTTTATCCAAACAGAACCGACTTATCTTCTCCTGATTCTTAAATTTATCCGGTGTAGAAGAACAAAAAGACACAGAACCTTCTTTCACGTTGTTTTTTCTTACGTGGGAAGAGGCCTGAAAAAGCGGGACAGTAGCAGTTGTTTTGCTCCTAGTATTCTGTGAGCTGCGTCTTCGACCTTGCACCGTTTGATTCTCCACACCAACCAAATGATCTAAGAAAAAAAAAACCATAAACTGAGTCGAGCTATTCATCACAAACGTTAAAGGCTATAAAAAACATAATTAAACTGTCTGATTCACAGATACCTAAATACCATCTAATCATTCATTCAAATACTAAGATACCATGAACCAGACTGTCTACAGTCTACTATGATAAGATTAGAAGTAAGCAAAATAAAACAATTACTATGCACATCTATGCTACATTCAGAGTACTAAGATAGATCCATGGATTCCATGGTCGTAGAAATCGCGCCTAGCCTCGTAATCACTAATTAATCACTAGTCGAAGGTTCACTGAGTAATTTTCATCTAATCAGCCCATTAATCGCTGGGCAGTCAACAGTGGTCAAATCTGGTCCTAATCGGCCAAAAATCGTGGCCGTCTAGCTATTCCAGCCAAAACCTGTAAATCCTGGCAATTAATCCTATCGACTTAAAAATATGAGTCTAGTAACGGGTTAAAACAAACCTACTTAAAAAATTACATATAAAAATGCGTGCGTATGTATATTAAACATTTAAACTGAAAATCACATGTAAAATCCCAATCCGATTAATCCCTACTAATCCTAATTAATCGCTAGTCAATACCTAACCAACCGACTAGCACCTAGCAATTCTTACAACACTGAATAGATAAAATCAACGTGTATCAAATTAAAACAACAATGAAACCAACGTGAGGCCATAAGTCATGTTAGAAGGTAAGGATAATCCAGTTAGGTACATAACCTATCAATTTAGAATACAATATTAATAACACAAATATAAACAATACACATTAACATAAAAATAAACCCTAGGTAAACAGTAACTTATGGATTTAATAGTAATAACATTTAATTAAACTAAGAGAACGAGAGTACCTGCAATGGGTTTATTAATCGGGTTTTGAGTGGATCCGATACTTGAATCAGAGGCAGTGGAAGATACAGGTTTTTTGGATTGAAAGGAGGAAGGGGTGTGTTTAGGGTTAGGGTTAGGGACGATGTTGGTTAGATTGGATAAGGGTTTTCTGTTGGTTGATGGTTTTGTTAACATACTTGTATGATTCGATGGTTTAGCTTCACCCATTGGTTTACATTATAGTTATAGTGGAGTTTGATAGTTTGGGTAAAAATATATAGTGTTTGGATTGTGAAGACGACGCTGGAAGAAAGGAGATTGCTAGAGAAGCTTTGTCAATGGCGGGATTTTGGGGAAAGTTTTTAAAAACCTATGAGTAATTACTGGACCAGGCCCATTATTTGGATTGATATTTGGGCTTTTATATCTTCATTGTCTTTTTTTTTTTTTTTTAACGGCCAACAAACTGACGTGCCAGCTACCCGGGCACCCAACAATCGTGAAAGCGCTCATACGCTCCTAGGTGAAGACACATCTTAGGTGTCCGCCCTAAAATGTGCCGGGTAGCTAACACACACCAAGCCACCTATTCCGGAGAAAACCCGACCCTTCACCCGCCCGAGAGCATGACGGTAAAGAGCTGGTAAAACCGGTTGGATCAGAAATCGAACTCCTGACTAAGTGGCCAGAAGTCTTCCGTCATATCCCCCAACCACTGAGCTATAAGCTCGTGGTTTACTATAATACATTTGAATCATGGGAACAAGTTTCTTACCCATTAAGTTTTAAAATGATATTGAATGATAATTTTACCTTTTGTTTTTTAACGTGTGTTCGTAACATTCACTCAGCCATTCACACATCACCTTCTCAACACACCACCAGTTCCTCTGCCACCAACCACCACCACATAGGCGTGGTCTTCCTGACTCAACACTTACTGGTTGAGAATCTTTTACCTAATCAGGCTTCTTACTGGTTCAATACTTATTAACAAAGAGGTTGCCAAACAACCCTTTAGTTTAAAAACAAACATGAAATCTCAGGTGCTCAATGACATTTTTAACAATATTATATGATCTTAATAGTTTTATGTAGAGGTGTGAACGAGTCAACTCGTTCTTTAAAAGTTACTAGTAGGAATGCCCGCGCGTTGCGGCGGGTGCATCTGTTTTGCCCTTCGTGCATCGTGCTTGTTGGTTATTCGTTATGATGAAGTAGAAAACAACGATGTATAAAATATATGTTATTAAAAACTGAAACTCATAAGTAAATCTTCTGAATATTTTAAATGGGTACATCACAATAGGCAGTACTATTCCTTGCAACACCATTAGATTGACCCATGTCCTTCGGTGGGACCCTTTTATGTATCTCGAAGGCAGATAAGTATGCCATCGTAGAGCGGTGCTTAGCGTAGTGAAGTGGCGTTGTATCTCTTAATGACCATAAGATTGTAGTGGAGGTGATGTAATTACTAAATGCAGTTTGTAGTGTGCAACATATTTCTATTATTTTAGGGCACCCGCGAGATGCAGCAGAGTCAATGATTTGCATAGATACTCTCGTTTTATGTTAGTTTGACAAGCGCCGTAACAAATATATTGGACTAAACAAATTAGTAATCAATATAGTTAAAACTACCAAATCGACTGATAAGAACTTGTCTTCTTTTGGATATGTAAACAATTGGTGACTTCGTGAGATAAGAAACTTAAATTCTATTCCTAAAAGTTTATAGTAGCAGAGAAAACAAAAAACCATTGAAGAAGATGATGACGTTGCTCATGAAGTATCTCTACCATATTTTCTTGTATAAACATCAAGCCTACATATATCGCTCATTTTAATGGGTTAAAACGTGTCATGGGTTAGGTGTGTTGGCAAACTTTAAGCCTACATATTCATTTGTGTGTATAAGTGTCAGATCATACCATCCTGTAACCACATAAATTTAAAAAGAAGACATAAATACATAATATATTATGTAATTTATTTACTATAAACATTGAAAGATATGTAAGTTATGTATCTGAAGAGCCACCACATTATTTATATACCAAATACATGACCACTATCTATATGACTATAACATTGATACAATAATAATAAAGGCATGGAGGTTATGAATGTAGAGAGCCACCACATTATTGTTAATTTACTCATCAATTTTATAATTATGTTTAAATTAATTTCTTCGACAATTTAATATTTAGGTAGAAAGACAATTTTACCCCCTAAATGACTTCAATAAGCATTGTATTATAAGGAATAAAGGTTGTATTTACTTAAATTTTTCAGGTATCCTTCACTGATGCTTTTATAATATAGTATAGAAGATAAAGATTCGGATTGATTCATTAGCGTGAGCATGAATTTATGGCTTTTCAATTTCTTATTTCTTAACACAAATAACATAAGTAATTAACAAAGAGTTAAGTTTTTGTTTTCTCTTTATGATAGTGTTTAATTTATTTTATTAATTAGAATTAGAACTTAAACAATATACAATTGCCGAAAGCAAAATAATATTGTGAACCACACTTCATACAACGTTTAACAAGAACATTAAATAGATAAACAAATACCTTAAAAGCTTTAGAACAAATATAGTTTACGTATAAAGTTATATTTGAGCATGCATATATAGATTTATAGAGTTAACTATTTCATGGCGTTCAAGGAGACCATGTTGATTAAAATTGAGGAAACTCTCCATACCCTTCTCCAACCATCCTCTCCATCATCTGTCATTCATGTCTATTTGTTCCCTGCAACATCAGTTTTCATCCCATGTAGTAAGTGGAAGTAATATATATATATATATATATGTGACACCCGGCAAACTCAGGTTAGTAACGTTGACTAAACTAGTAAGTCTACCTTAGCGAGTCATGCATACTACGTCCTTAACGGGGACAGTCGAGTCGGTATGATGATTCTGGGAATCATCGGGAGTTGTTATGATGATCCGCGGGGTCATCGGGAGTCGGTCCATAACTATGGGTACAAGGATCGGCGATTCGTGGAATCGCCGGGTTTAATGCACACACGAGTCTCGAGTCCCGGGAATTGGTGAACGGATGTAAACGTGTTAGTTATCATGCATTACATGTTTGAAATCATTATGTGACTTATCGGTATGTGAATACGTGTTTAAATATGTTAAAATAGTGTTTAACGCGCCAAAAACTCGTTCCAGCATCATAGGGGCGATTAGGGACCCCTAATCGCCTATATGTGGGGCGAGTGGCATGAATAACAGGCGATTGGGACCTAATCGCCTGATGTTTCATGCGATTAGGCCCCCAATCGCGTGACATGCTTTGCTAATCGCATGAACAACAGAGTCCGGGTCAAAACACCTATAAATAGAACCCTTAACTCCCCAAACACCTCTAGAACAACCCTAGCTGCTCCCAAGTCACCCACACACCTTGAAACACCTCTGGAACCCTTTTTGCTACAAAAATCACCATCTCCAAGCTTACACACCTTTCTTTAACAAAACCCAAGGTGTGTTCTTCATCCCTAACCTTTGTAAGGTTGTTATTTTGGGTTCCCCAAAGGTCCAGACCTTGTTTTACTAAATTGTGTCTTTAAAAACCTTTCAAAAGAGTTCTAAACCAAGTCTACACCTTAATGCTTGTTATATGTGAAGTTTACATGCATATGTTGGTCTTCTTGGTGATTATAACATGATTGTTTCCAAGATATGATTGTACTTCTGCTATGTAGAGATTATTAGGAAGGTTGTCTTAGAATTTTAGCCATTATTATGGTGTTTTGAAGAAAATGTGTATTTTGACCCATTTGTATGTTCTTGAAGATTTAGGATGATTATGGTATGATTGTTGATGCTATGTTGTTAGAATTCATACTAGGAAGATGTTAGATCAGAGGTTTGATGATTTACATGTTGTAGAGATTGAAATCTGATTGTTTCCATTTAAG
This sequence comes from Ambrosia x helenae, assembly GCA_030844895.1. NCBI lineage: Eukaryota > Viridiplantae > Streptophyta > Magnoliopsida > Asterales > Asteraceae > Ambrosia > Ambrosia x helenae. The sequence continues at coordinate 80,995,785 of CM061225.1, forward strand.
GAAAGATAAGGTTGGTTGGTGAAACCTAGTACTTTGCCATTTTAGGAAATAATTGCTTAGAACATGATAGATCAGTGATATGTTGGGGGGTTTTTTCTTGAAATGGGTTGGTAAATGATTTAGGTTTGATATTGGGTGTTGTTGCATGTTTCGGATCTGATTTGGAGGGTTAAACGCGCGAAAATCCGTTACACAGCAGCAACAGGCGATTAGGAATCCTAATCGCCTGATGCTATGCGATTATGCAGACATATGGGGCGATTAGGACCCTAATCGCCTCATGTTTCATGCGATTAGGCCCCTAATCGCCTGTAGGCTAAAGCCTACTCGCATGTGACCTTCCTAATCGCGTGTACTGCTGTCGTGAACGCGTTTTGACATCCCGGAACACGATTTGACACCTAGGAACATGCTAGGAACCCGGGATACACCCAATGACTTAGTAAGACGTATTCGGACCTGATTATGCGTTAAACGGACATTATGCTAGACTAGGTGAATTATTGCGCGTGCTAAGTGTTTAATTTCATATGTTGCATGATGTCTTGTATTTATCTAACACGTGGAATGTCGGGTCACCAATGGGATGTCGAGTCTTGTCTGGCACGGTCGGTTTAACAGTTATAGGTGTTTTCAAACGTTTATGGTCACGGTCTGGACATTCGGGGACTAGTTAGCCTGCGGGTTATTAGTCCAATACTTATACACATCTTATGATAGGTCGCCGCTATTTGGGACTATCATAACATAATTACTTAACTGTTTTCAAGTAACGCAATCCAAGGTGAGTTTCACAGCCCCACTTTTACTGTCTTGCTTTCGGGGGGAGAAACATGCTTAGTACGAACTATCTAAAGGTCATGTTATACTATGGGCACTTTATGTTACTATACGGCTTTTATGGAAAGTCCCAGGGGGAAACCATGAATGTGCTGGAACGCACAACGGGGGAAATGTGGATAGATCTATTGGGCCTCACAAGCCCCACTCGACGGCGGGGCCGGGCGGGTGCATATTGTCTCTACCTATCGGGTTACCGAGGCATCGGTAGCCCAGTCGTCTGGGCTGGTATCATCTTTTGGTTCATGTTTAGTAATGGGTTCCCAACCGTAGTAGTAAAAACACTTAACGTCTAGCTAACGTTCTTATGACATAGTATTAACGGAAATGATCTTTGTGAACTTGTGACAACACTTTTATAAAAGAAAACCTGTGAACTCACCAGCATTATATGTTGACATTTTTGGCATGTTTTCTCAGGTCGCTAAGGTAGCAGTCAATGGGCTAGGCGCACGGAGTCATGCACAGCGTCTAATATTTTGAAGCATATTAAACAATGTCTTGTAAACAATGATATGTCTTTTGGTTGTAAACAAGAATGCTTCCGCTGCTGGTTTACAGCTCAAAGCATGATATTTTGGTTTTAAATATAATTATGATTGCATGTTTGTCGTATGTTTATTGTGATCGTTGACTGAGATCCTGGTGTGTCACGCGCCTCGCGGTAAAACCCCGCACGTGGAATTTGAGGGTGTGACAGATTGGTATCAGAGCCAGGTTATAGTGAACTAGGACTGCATGTAGAGTCTAGTCTATAACTGAGTCGCACACACTAGACGGTCACAATTAGTCGAGTCTTAGCAAGTGGGTAACAATATGACTTGTCGAGGGTGTCGGTGTCATCGTCTACTACGCTACATCATCTATTTATTCCTTATCATCCTATTTCTTGACTCATCCTTACTATGATCCGATGGCGAACGATATACTATTGAACTTTCTTGACGGCAGTGTACATTGGGGTAGCTTCGGCGTACTCTTGAGATCTGTCCAGGGATTTGGACATCTCCCCTCTATGCCCTAATGAACACGCCCGTTCTTATGCATACTATCTTGTACTTATACTTATGATAATACCATGATTGGGCGCTAGTGTTCGGTGTCTTGAACTTCAAACTTAAAGCGCGCCTGGAGGACCATGTGGAACAGTTTATCATGTCGGGTGCACACGAGATCATAAACTGTGATGCATGGGATCCCTGGCGGACTTTGGGCTTGAACGGATGGACCCGAGCTGGGCTCGGTCTAGTTTCTTGAAACTCCTAATGGGTTATACCACGGGCAAGCCTAAATCTTTTGTTTCATGTTATGACAGAAGATGTCGGGAGCTCGTGGAGGTCGCAGAGGCGGCCGTGGTGGCGGCGGTGGCCGCGGAAATATTAATATGACCCAAGCTGAGTTGGATAACTTGATGCAGCAGCACGTGAATATTGCTCTGGCTGCATTCCAAGCCGCTCATAATGCTATGGGTGGTACGTTGATTCTCACCTATCCTATTTTGTTCTAGGGTACTGTGCCTTTTTCTTGATTCTCACCTACGTGTCTGTTCCAGGTGGTGCTGTCAATCCTCCTCCATCCCAGTGTTCCTACAAAAAGTTTATGGATTGCAAGCCCCACAACTTTAGTGGCACTGAAGGGGCAGTGGGACTGCTCCGCTGGTTGGAGAAAATTGAGTCAGTCTTCTCGATGTGCAACTTCCCGGAGGGCGACCGGGTGAAATATGCTTCTGCGACCCTGGAGGGTCAAGCTCTGACTTGGTGGAACTCCACCACCCAGACTATGGGTATTGGGGAAGCCCACGCTATGCCCTGGGCGGAGTTCATTCAGTTGCTGAAAAATGAGTACTGCCTGAGGGATGAAATCCAGAAACTTGAGCATGAAGTCTGGAATCATAAGATGGTGGGGTCCGAGATTGAAGCTTATACTGCTAGGCACAATGAGTTGGCGGTGTTGTGCCCCGATCTGCACGCACCCGAATACCGAAGGATCGAGCATTATGTCGCTGGGTTGGTACCGGAGATTGCGGGTTAGTTGCTGCGGGTAATCTCACTGTTTATTCTGAAGTGGTTCGGTCGGCTCATAGGCTGACCAACATGAAGGTGGCTGAAGGGGTCTTGCCTCCTCGAGGCGCTGCTGTGAAGACTTCTGATAGTAACAAGCGGAAGTGGGAAGCTGTGGGGAAAGGCTCGAGCTCGGCTCAGCCTCAGCAGGTGAAGAAGTCTGATACTGGGGGATCGTCGTCTGAGCAAAAACCGGGGGGTTATACTGGGAAGCTGCCGAAATGTGACCGGTGTGGATTTCACCACAACGGTCGTTGCGAGGACCGGAACCGTTGCCACAGGTGCCATAAGCTTGGGCACTAGGCAAAGGATTGCAGGGTTAATCTTCAGGGTAACCGGAACCCGCCTGCTACACCTACTCCGGCTCCTCCTGTTGCTGCTCCCCAGGGAAATCAGGGCAAACAGGGGTGCTACAACTGCGGTGAACTTGGTCACTACAAGCGGGAATGCCCAAAGTTGAAGCAGGGCGAGGCTGGGAAGAATGGGTCGGGTAATGGAAACAATGGGGGCGGAGGCAGAAATGCTCGCGCCTTCGTGATTGGTTCGAGCGGTGCTCGACAAGATCCTGACACTGTTACTGGTACGTTTCTTCTCGATAATCGCTACGCTACAGTTTTATTCGATTCCGGTGCCGATAAGAGTTTTATATCTCTTGGGTTTAGTCAATTGCTTGATAGGGTACCTACACCTTTAGAGGCTAAGTACTTGATAGAATTGGCTGATGGTAAGAAAGTCGAGGCTACGCACGTCCTTAAGGAGTGTCACCTTGAGTTGTCGGGTTATTCCTTCCCTATTGATCTTATGCCGGTGTCCTTGGGTAGTTTCGATGTTGTCGTGGGTATGGATTGGTTGTCACTGTATCATGCGGAGATCGTTTGTTTTGATAAAGTCATTCGACTTCCTCTCCCTGATGGAGAAATTCTGTTGGTGCACGGTGAGAAGAGCGGGGTCCCGTTGAGTATCATTTCGTGTATGAAAGCCTATAAGTACCTTCGGAAGGGGTATTCTGCCATTCTGGCACTTGTTTCGGTTTCGTCTGAGGAAGAGAAGAAGATTGAAGATATTCCTGTTGTCCGTGACTTTCCCGATGTTTTTCCTGAAGACTTACCTGGTCTTCCGCCTTATCGTCAGGTCGAATTTGGTATTGAACTTGCTCCAGGTGCGGCCCCTATTGCCCGTGCCCCTTATCGTCTTGCACCTCCGGAGATGCAGGAGTTGTCGAACCAGTTGCAGGAGCTATTAGAAAAGGGTTTCATTCGACCCAGTTCGTCCCCGTGGGGAGCCCCTATTTTGTTTGTCAAGAAGAAGGACGGAAGCCTACGGATGTGTATCGACTACCGGGAATTGAATAAGGTTACCATCAAGAATCGCTATCCTCTTCCTCGCATCGATGACTTATTTGACCAGCTTCAGGGTTCTAGTTTCTATTCGAAGATTGATTTGAGGTCGGGGTACCATCAGTTGAGGGTTCAAGAAGCTGACATTCCGAAGACCGCCTTTCGAACTCGCTATGGCCATTTTGAATTCCTGGTCATGCCTTTTGGTCTCACCAATGCACCTGCCATCTTTATGGATCTGATGAACCGTGTTTGTAAGCCTTATCTTGATAAGTTCGTGATTGTCTTCATTGATGATATTCTAGTCTATTCCAAGAACGAGGTGGACCACCAGGAACACTTGCGTCTTGTTTTGGAACTCCTGAGGCGGGAACAGTTGTACGCCAAGTTTTCTAAGTGTAGCTTCTGGTTGCGTGAAGTCCAATTCCTTGGTCATGTTGTCAATGAGAAAGGAATTCACGTTGACCCAGCAAAGATTGAAGCCATTAAAGACTGGGAAGCACCAAAGACGCCATCTGAGGTGCGGCAATTCCTAGGCCTTGCAGGTTATTACCGTCGTTTTATCGAGGGATTTTCGAAGATCGCTCAACCCCTCACCTCGCTTACCCAGAAGGACAGAAAGTTCGACTGGGGTGATTCGCAGGAGTCGGCCTTCCAGATGTTAAAGGCTAAACTCTGTTCTGCTCCTATCTTGTCCTTGCCTGAGGGCACGGACGATTTTGTGGTTTATTGTGACGCTTCTATCCGGGGTCTCGGTTGTGTACTGATGCAGCGCGAGAAGGTCATCGCCTATGCTTCTCGTCAGCTCAAAGTTCATGAGAAAAACTACCCCACCCATGATCTGGAATTGGGTGCGGTGGTCTTTGCTTTAAAGATTTGGAGGCATTACTTGTACGGTACCAAATGCACTATTTACACTGATCACAAGAGCCTCCAGCATATCTTTGATCAGAAGGTGTTGAATATAAGACAGCGTCGCTGGGTCGAGCTTCTTAATGATTACGAGTGCGCTATTAAATACCATCCTGGCAAGACGAATGTAGTCGCAGACGCCTTGAGCAGGAAGGAAACGGCTAAACCTCGTCGTGTTCGAGCTCTTCAGCTCACTATCCATTCCGGCTTACCCGATCGAATCCGTTCAGCGCAGCAAGAAGCTTTGAAGGAGGAAAACCTTAAAGCTGAAACCATGCATGGTGCTGATAGTCACCTTGAGCTCAGGTCCGATGGGTTACACTACTTCGCTGAACGTATTTGGGTTCCTTTATTTGGGGGCTTGCGGGAGCTTGTTCTTGATGAAGCTCACAAGTCCCGGTACTCTATTCACCCTGGCTCCGATAAGATGTATCAAGACCTAAAGATACTTTATTGGTGGCCGAACATGAAGGCGGACGTGGCTTTGTACGTGAGCAAGTGCTTGACCTGTGCCAAGGTCAAGGTCGAATATCAGAAGCCATCCGGCCTTCTGCAACAGCCTGAAATTCCTGAGTGGAAGTGGGAGCGGATTACGATGGACTTTGTGACCAAACTCCCGAAGTCGCCCAGTGGTTGTAACATGATCTGGGTGATTGTCGATAGGTTGACAAAGTCTGCGCACTTCCTCGCTATCAAAGATACTGATGGCCTCGAGCGTCTGACACGGTTATATCTCAAGGAAGTGGTCTCTCGGCACGGGGTGCCTGTCTCTATTATTTCTGATCGTGATCCTCGGTTCGCCTCTAACTTCTGGAAATCTTTGCATAAGGCTCTGGGTACTCAGTTAGACATGAGCACAGCATATCATCCGCAAACTGACGGCCAAAGTGAGCGGACGATCCAAACGCTAGAAGACATGCTTCGGGCATGTGTGATCGATTTCGGCAAGGGGTGGGAGAGTCATTTACCGTTGGTGGAATTCTCCTACAACAACAGTTACCATTCTAGCATCAAGGCAGCTCCGTTCGAGGCTCTTTACGGGCGGAAATGCCGGTCTCCTCTTTGTTGGGCCGAGGTGGGTGAGAGTCAACTCACCGGCCCGGAACTTGTGTACGAGACTTCCGAGAAGATCGTACAAATCCGTAACCGCTTGGCAGCAGCTCGGGACCGTCAAAAGAGCTATGCCGATCGTCGTCGCAAGCCTTTGGAGTTTGAGGTTGGTGACAGGGTTTTGTTGAAGGTGTCTCCGTGGAAGGGCGTTATACGTTTTGGGAAGCGGGGCAAATTGAATCCTCGGTATGTGGGACCGTTTGCAGTCCTGGAACGGATTGGACGGTAACATACAGGCTTGATCTGCCAGCTGAGCTCAGTAATGTTCATAATGTCTTCCATGTTTCTAATCTGAAGAAGTGTTTGGCGGAGGAATCTTTGGTTGTTCCTCTCGAAGAGATCAAGGTGGATGATCGTCTACGTATCGTGGAGGAACCGGTTGAAATTCTTGACTATAAAATCCGTAGCCTTCGCCGGAGTAAAATCCGCATTGTTAAAGTCCGTTGGAACTCTGATCGTGGACCGGAGTTCACGTGGGAACGGGAAGATCAAATGAAGGCTAAGTATCCCCATTTATTTCCTAAACGCGCGTTCGAATCAAGGCATGTCTCTGCTGAAGCTGAATGAATCTCGGGTCGAGATTCCTTTCAACAGGGGGATGATGTGGCAACCGGAAAATTTTTCTTCTCTTTCGTCTCTTCCTTTTTGGCCTTGGGCAATTTTCGGGACGAAAATTCTTTCAACAGGGGGATGATGTGACACCCGGCAAACTCAGGTTAGTAACGTTGACTAAACTAGTAAGTCTACCTTAGCGAGTCATGCATACTACGTCCTTAACGGGGTCAGTCGAGTCGGTATGATGATTATGGGAATCATCGGGAGTTGTTATGATGATCCGCGGGGTCATCGGGAGTCGGTCCATAACTATGGGTACAAGGATCGGCGATTCGTGGAATCGCCGGGTTTAATGCACACACGAGTCTCGAGTCCCGGGAATTGGTGAACGGATGTAAACGTGTTAGTTATCATGCATTACATGTTTGAAATCATTATGTGACTTATCGGTATGTGAATACGTGTTTAAATATGTTAAAATAGTGTTTAACGCGCCAAAAACTCGTTCCAGCATCATAGGGGCGATTAGGGACCCCTAATCGCCTATATGTGGGGCGAGTGGCATGAATAACAGGCGATTGGGACCTAATCGCCTGATGTTTCATGCGATTAGGCCCCCAGTCGCGTGACATGCTTTGCTAATCGCGCATGAACAGCAGAGTCCGGGTCAAAACACCTATAAATAGAACCCTTAACTCCCCAAACACCTCTAGAACAACCCTAGCTGCTCCCAAGTCACCCACACACCTTGAAACACCTCTGGAACCCTTTTTGCTACAAAAATCACCATCTCCAAGCTTACACACCTTTCTTTAACAAAACCCAAGGTGTGTTCTTCATCCCTAACCTTTGTAAGGTTGTTATTTTGGGTTCCCCAAAGGTCCAGACCTTGTTTTACTAAATTGTGTCTTTAAAAACCTTTCAAAAGAGTTCTAAACCAAGTCTACACCTTAATGCTTGTTATATGTGAAGTTTACATGCATATGTTGGTCTTCTTGGTGATTATAACATGATTGTTTCCAAGATATGATTGTACTTCTGCTATGTAGAGATTATTAGGAAGGTTGTCTTAGAATTTTAGCCATTATTATGGTGTTTTGAAGAAAATGTGTATTTTGACCCATTTGTATGTTCTTGAAGATTTAGGATGATTATGGTATGATTGTTGATGCTATGTTGTTAGAATTCATACTAGGAAGATGTTAGATCAGAGGTTTGATGATTTACATGTTGTAGAGATTGAAATCTGATTGTTTCCATTTAAGGAAAGATAAGGTTGGTTGGTGAAACCTAGTACTTTGCCATTTTAGGAAATAATTGCTTAGAACATGATAGATCAGTGATATGTTGGGGGTTTTTGCTTGAAATGGGTTGGTAAATGATTTAGGTTTGATATTGGGTGTTGTTGCATGTTTCGGATCTGATTTGGAGGGTTTAAACGCGCGAAAATCCGTTACACAGCAGCAACAGGCGATTAGGAATCCTAATCGCCTGATGCTATGCGATTATGCAGACATATGGGGCGATTAGGACCCTAATCGCCTCATGTTTCATGCGATTAGGCCCCTAATCGCCTGTAGGCTAAAGCCTACTCGCATGTGACCTTCCTAATCGCGTGTACTGCTGTCGTGAACGCGTTTTGACATCCCGGAACACGATTTGACACCTAGGAACATGCTAGGAACCCCGGGATACACCCAATGACTTAGTAAGACGTATTCGGACCTGATTATGCGTTAAACGGACATTATGCTAGACTAGGTGAATTATTGCGCGTGCTAAGTGTTTAATTTCATATGTTGCATGATGTCTTGTATTTATCTAACACGTGGAATGTCGGGTCACCAATGGGATGTCGAGTCTTGTCTGGCACGGTCGGTTTAACAGTTATAGGTGTTTTCAAACGTTTATGGTCACGGTCTGGACATTCGGGGACTAGTTAGCCTGCGGGTTATTAGTCCAATACTTATACACATCTTATGATAGGTCGCCGCTATTTGGGACTATCATAACATAATTACTTAACTGTTTTCAAGTAACGCAATCCAAGGTGAGTTTCACAGCCCCACTTTTACTGTCTTGCTTTCGGGGGGAGAAACATGCTTAGTACGAACTATCTAAAGGTCATGTTATACTATGGGCACTTTATGTTACTATACGGCTTTTATGGAAAGTCCCAGGGGGAAACCATGAATGTGCTGGAACGCACAACGGGGGAAATGTGGATAGATCTATTGGGCCTCACAAGCCCCACTCGACGGCGGGGCCGGGCGGGTGCATATTGTCTCTACCTATCGGGTTACCGAGGCATCGGTAGCCCAGTCGTCTGGGCTGGTATCATCTTTTGGTTCATGTTTAGTAATGGGTTCCCAACCGTAGTAGTAAAAACACTTAACGTCTAGCTAACGTTCTTATGACATAGTATTAACGGAAATGATCTTTGTGAACTTGTGACAACACTTTTATAAAAGAAAACCTGTGAACTCACCAGCATTATATGTTGACATTTTTGGCATGTTTTCTCAGGTCGCTAAGGTAGCAGTCAATGGGCTAGGCGCACGGAGTCATGCACAGCGTCTAATATTTTGAAGCATATTAAACAATGTCTTGTAAACAATGATATGTCTTTTGGTTGTAAACAAGAATGCTTCCGCTGCTGGTTTACAGCTCAAAGCATGATATTTTGGTTTTAAATATAATTATGATTGCATGTTTGTCGTATGTTTATTGTGATCGTTGACTGAGATCCTGGTGTGTCACGCGCCTCGCGGTAAAACCCCGCACGTGGAATTTGAGGGTGTGACAATATATATATATATATATATATATATATGGGTCAAGATCATGTATAAAGTGTTTTTTTTGTGAGAAGTGTGAGAAGTATTAAAAATTGATACTTAGGCATCATTTTTTGAAGTTAGTCGTGATGTTTTGGATTGTTTTGCCTATAAAAACACCAAACATAACAATTAAAAAACGAAAACAATGTATTTTTAGGCTTAAAACTTAAAACACCATGCTAAGAACATTAGCAGTGTGTTTTAAGCGTTAAGTAGTGTGTTTTAGCTGTTTTTTAAATTTAATGACTATAATACATTGTATTGTGTTTTAGATTGTTGTGTTTGGTGTTTTTCAAGTTAAAACATGATGTCTACATGTCAATTCTTATTCCTTCTCACACTTCTCACGAAAAATGTACTTTGTACAGGATCCTAAACCTAATGTATATTAGAAACGTATTAGCAAATCTAGAATGTTATATTTATAATTTGTCCGTTTTATTTAGTTAACAATATATATGATTCAAGATACACAACTTCTTAACAAGGATAGTTAGGAAAGCCATCTGTCATCTTCATAGGGGCCATATCATCCAATTCAGTAGAGTTGAGGTCAATAGGTCATAGAACATGCTCGCTTTTGAAAGCTTCATGGAAAGAAACTAAAAATGCACAAAGAAGAGAAAAAATTGTACTAATTAATTTTGAAAAATATTTTTTCATCAATAATTCTGAATATTGTTTGTTTATTGTTTTAATTGTTAGTTGCACAATTAAATTACCTCAATTTGATTCTGCAACGATCCAACATAGTTGATTATTACATCCAACATCACTGACATTCCCTTTGTCTATAGCAAATAACTAAATTTAAATGGAGCAAAACAATGATATATTATGAAGATAAATTTTTGTAATAGTCAAAGAACATATGAACAAGTAGAAAAAAATGTATATATGCTTATAAAGATTAACTCATATCTTTATACCTTGTAGCATCCGGGAACCATATCTTGCAAGCGTCTTAATTTCTCATTGATTTTTTTCTCTTCTCATCTAATGAAGACATAAATTTTTTGGACAAAACAATGCTTCAAAGCATGAAATTAGCTCTAAGATTTTGTTTGAGGTTATGAAAAGACTATTAGCATTCAAGAACATGATTATAATGAAGTATATATAATAATATAGATGAGGAGTTGAAAGGTCTCACATTTAAGATGCATCATAGGTTAGGTTGTATTTTGTGTTTTAAAAGTTGGACATAGGGGCATAATTGGGATAAGATTTTAGGATGTGAGATATTGGATTATGTTAAATTTACTAATCTATCCTCCTAAGTGTCTTAATTGTCACAACTATGCCAATAATACCCTTAATTTTTTTGCTTAAATATGTTGTACATGTTGCTTGTTAAGTTGTATAGAAATGCAAATTACCATGTTGTACATCACTCCTCCTTAATAAAATAATATAGATAACCGAGTTGGGCCTCAAGAATCTCGAACCTATATGCACATTTAAGAAACGAGCTTGTTATGTCTACATAATTTTTATTGTATTAAATATATATTTACATAATAGGAAATATTACTAATTAGAATTTGAACCCTGCGCGTTTGTGCGCGTCGAAGGGGGTTGATGTTGTGAATAGGTTGTGATGTTAAGAAGGCAACATCATAAGTTATATACCGGCACATAATTTTTAAAAACTCGAATCTACAATACATACAACCTCTACGTAGTACGTACAATGTGAATGCTAACATAATGCAAATTTCACATGGTCTAACCTAAAAATGTTGTAAAGAAACACGGATAATACTACTGCCAAATGTCATAGACTGCAACAGTAAACGTAGGACGGGTGAGCCCGGCCACATGATTCACACATAATATCATCTTCCTTTGGTATAGATATGTTGTCCTCGAAGTAGTTATATTGCGAGTTCGTAACGTATGCTCCACCCGGATTATCGGCGTTTAATTGCGGATGTCGCATATGCTCAACTCAGATTAGTATTATCGTAGGTTACGCGTTCTTTATCTATTAATGCTTGATAAAGCAAATCCAGTAAAAACACGCAGCCTTCACATATGCTCTACTTAGATTATAGTCATTAATCTTTAAACATGCAAGCCAATGATCTCCAGCCCAGCTGGTTTGAGGTGGGAAGGTTTACCTCCTTGGAGGGTTCCTGCCCGGGTTTGGTCTTAGGTTCGAATCTCACGCTCCACCGAAAAAATAACCGCTTGGGTTTGAAAGGAGAAACCCGTGTGGTGCTATGGGATTCGATCCTGGGCAGTGGTCGCTTTGCAACACAGGATTTACCGCTGAAACACTACTCTCCAAAAAAAAATTCTTTAAACATGCAAAACAAATAAACATTTAAAGAAGTCAGATTAATTAACATAATAACAAACAAAGAACAGATAATAAATAAACACTAAAACACACTCACCTCAGTCAACGGCTCACGAAACCCTTACTCATCATTGTTTTTGTACTCCTGAACAATGACAACCTGATTTATTGTCATTGTTGTATCTCAAGCCTATAGTTGCGTTAAGCTCTTGCAACTCATCATAAGTTTTGCGCTCCTAAAAACGGACAAACGGATTTATTATCGCTGCAGTATCTCAAGGTTGTAGTTGCGTTTTCGTTCTTGAACAACGACCACCCTGTAACACCACAACCGATGGCGGAAACATTGGGGTGCCACGTAGTGACGATTGTTCAATAGCTCATGGCAACTAAATATAGTTTTGATAGATTGATAAATTAAATTACAAACATCTACATAAAAATCAAATAGGTTCAAACAACAATAACAAGTTAAATTTAAGGCTTCAACTCCTATGTGATCCACAAGCAATATTAACTTCCAAGCAAAACTGAATACCTGAAACATGTTAAGTTTGAAAAATGGGGGGTCAACTATAAATAGTTGGTGATAATACATAGGGGAACGAGCTACCGTCTAGTACTACACAAATAAGTCCAATACAAATATAAAACAACATCTTAGAATGGGGCTGTAAAAGATTGGGGGTAAGCTCATGCTTTGGTAGACTTATACTTTAGGCAGAGTTTGGTTTTGGTTATTAACAAAATTAACTTAACCGGACTGAAAACCGGCAATCTAATCAAATAAACCAAACCAATTAACCAATTGGTTAGTAAGAGTTTTTTAACCGATGACTTTAGTTTTGGTTAAAGATGATAACTGAATTGAACCGAACAATGCATACCCGTAAAATTTGTTACGTTTCCCGCCGTATCACGCGGGCACCCTGCTAGTGAAACTTAATGCATGTAACTTGTATTGTCAACACAAAATGTAGCGATGGTGGACATGGGGTGGTATCGTCAATATAGCCAAACATACCATTGGTGACTAGAAAGGGATAGATCATTAGTTGGTGGGGGAAACCAAACCTGTGAGAGTTGTGTGTTGTTTACTCTGCAATGGTAAAGGCTACAATCATCGCCATTGAAGCGAGTTGGTGGTGTTTGAGAAAAAAAGAGGATAGAATGTTGCGGTGGCAGTTAGGGTTTAGAGCAGTGGCGGATTCAGAAGATTTTTTCATAGGGTGAAGAATCTCTAAGCCCCTGGATCGTTTATCCATCATGTGGTCCAGGTCCAGGTCGGGTTGGGTCGTATACCAAATAATAACACTAAAATTATATAATCAACAAAAAAAAAGCCAAAAGTAATTTAAACGTCGTTACATATGCATAACCAAAATTCTAAAATTTAAAGTTGCTTTCTTCGGGTTTTCATTTTTCGGAATCTATCTAGAACATCTTCTATCTCCACGTTTCTAAGCAAATCCTTTTCAATAAAAGCAATACAACTATCATTTAAATTCTCATCACCAATCCTATTACGCAAACTATTCTTCATAAACTTCATTGCTGAAAAGCTTCTTTCAACTATTGCGGCTGCGACGGGTAATGTGAGAGGAAGCTTCAATAAATGATACACCAATACAATGTTAAGGTGTTTCTTTGTTTCAAGTTTTTAGGAAGAGGAAACCATGGAAGGGGCAAAAGGATTTTGGTATCAATAGTAGGGATGAGCATGGTACCGGTCTGGTACCGAAAATAACGGTACCGGTCCGGTATCGAAAATACCGATACTGGTATTTGAATGTAAAAATCGGTAAATACTGGTATCGAATCGGTACCGGTAAAATAAAACAATGTGGGTACCGGTAGTGTTACCGAAATTGATTCGGTACCGAGAATTTAGTACTGGTACCCGGGACCATATGCTCATCCCTAATTGACAGTGTTGTGCTCTATTTGTTTTAGAAAGTAGGTATTCTTCTTCTTCTTCTTCTTTTTCTTCTTCTTCTTTTTTTTAAATCTAATTTATAACTTATAAAGGGCTATTGGGCTAATTCTTAATATTGGGCTACTACCCTACCAACTATTTCTATTGGGCTAACTATAAACACTAGTTTTTTTCTTGAGGTTGGTTTAAAAACTCGAAGGGATGCGATTGAAAATTTTTATACGTACGGACGAGATAAACACGTATATATAAACACTAAATTTTTTTTTCAAGGTGTACGCCCACACTCTTTTGGGCTTGGAGTGGCTCCGCCCATGGTTTAGAGGCTGCGAGGACAACTTGGTTTAGATGGTTGTGATACCATATTAGCAAGGTTGCAGAAGTCGCTAGGCGCTAGGCAGGTGGTGAGGTCCAGCCTAGGGACTAGTCGGGACTAGGCGAAATTAAACGGAATTAGGCGTTTTGGTATTTTATACGTATTATATATATATACATATACACAAATTTATGTGTTTTTTGAAAATATGTTAAGATATATACACATAATACTAAGAAATGCTTAGAAATACTTAGAAATTTAATAAAAGAATAAAAAAATAAAATAAAATAAAAAAATACCACCGCCTAGGCCTCGCCTAGGCTCCGCCTAATCCCCATTTCGCCTAATTCATCGCCTAGGGTCAAATTCCGATTTTTTGTTCCGCCTAGGCCGCCTTCTGCAACCTTGCATATTAGTTTCTTCAATATATTTTGATATGTTATTTATCGACAAAACTATAAATGCCGTTTCTTTAACAACATTAATATCGACTTCGAACAAGTTTTGTTGTTTTCGACTTATACTCAAACCGAACTACTAATCAACTTTTTAAGTTAAAAAGAGAGAAAAAAAGATCTGTTGTCGGAGCTATTTAAACTTTATAGCAATCTAGAAATTCACACTACCATCTATTCTTATGTAATTTGCCCTTTTTGTTGAAATAAAAAGAATTTTATTTAAAAAAAAAAAAATCTTTCTTTCAATCTTTTGTATTTCTCTTGTCGTAGCCTTCTTTTAGTCTTGTTTATATTTTTATTCTCTAGTCCTCCTTTTCATCTTGGTTGAATTTAAAAGACAAAAACTTGTCATATCAACTTTATAAAGGCTTTTAAAAATCTTGTAATTTTATGACTTATCGAACATAAATTACTATATTTTTTAATAATTTAATATCATAATATATAGTATCTATAATTCAATATGATAAGTGTATAACTTAAAGTCATTATAAATAAACTAATGTCACGTGCAATGACCTTGTTTTATAATCTTGTTGGTTCACCGCGAACATACCCAGTTTCACGACACTCAATTTACAATTTAGTTCATTAGTAAAAAGGATTTTTTTTTTTTTTTTTTTTTTTTTAAGTTAGTTCTCTAATATAATTATTACACTAACCACACCCTCGTGTTTGATATTAGGTTTCCTAAAGGGTTATGGGATTCATACACCCTGTGACGTCACATTATAGGGGTGTGACATCACATTCTGAGGTATGTGACATTCTTCTATTGGTATGTGATGTGGGCCAGGGTGTACGAATCCTAAATAGATGGTGTATGAATCCTAATTACCTTCCTAAATCCTTATATACTTACGTTCCGGTGCTTATGCACATTAGTAGTTCGACTAAACTTCTTGACTACACATACCACATAGTTACACAATTTTATTTACTTCGACAACTTCAAGAAACACTTTTCATTTATGTTGTTTAGTTCTCCACTGTTCCCTTAGAGCGGAACACTAATCATTCTCTCTTTTTTGTTAAATTTTTTGTCTTTCTTTTTTATGTTCATGATGTTTTTTACCGACGAATGTAGCTTAATTTGCATATTAGGGTTTTGGATTTTTGTAATTTTTTAAAAGAGTAAATTGATGGAAACGTTAGTTTAGAAAGGTTGAATATGTTTACAAACTTAGATAGGGCTTATTTCTTTAATTTATGAGAAAATTGCAGTTTTCGTTCCTATGGTTTGCCTAAAGCCCTAAACTAACAGGTTCAGCCCAGGCTTAACACTCTGAGTACCTGTGGTTTCTTTTTCTAACACTTTACGTCCCTGAGACTAACGGCCGTTAGTTGTTCCGTTAGTTTGTGGTGAAATGACTGTTATACCCTTAATTTTTTTTAGGCGAAATGACTTTTATACCCTCTCATCTTCTTCTCCAACCCACCCACCCACCACCACCATCTCTACCACCACCACCACCTGCAACACCACCACCACCATCTCCACCGCCACCCTCCCTCTCCTCACCATCTCCTCTCTCCTCTACCATCTCCATCCACCTGCAACACCCAATCCATCAAACCCTCCTCCTATGTTTGCGATTGATGGGAGTAAATTAAACCCAATCCTACCTAGCTTCAGTGAGATAATGGTAAATAATGGCTCTTTTTTTGGATTTTTTTTAAAGAAAAAAGAAAAGCTATCCAAGGCTAAAAAGGAAAGATCAAAGATCTGATGTAGGGTGTTACTTTATGCTTCTTTTACATAAAATCCCTTCGTTGAACCATGAGCATTAAACCTAATTTGGGTGTTGTCTTGGGTATAAAATCCATTTGAAATAGAACCAGGTGTTTCGGGTTCGGATCCGGATCCAGAGGCAGTGGCGGTTATGGTGGAGGCGGTTGTGCTGGAATAATAATCGGTGTTTTTGATGGTAAAAGAGGAGGGGATGTTGGGTTGGTGTTGGTTATTGAAAAATGATTGTTGGAGGGCTTTGGTTAAGGCGGATTTTGTTTCTTTGGTGAAGGAGTCCGGGTACCGTGAGTCGGTGATGATGGATTTGAATAGCCATGGTTCGATACTTTGATTGTTGCCAGATTGTTTGATGAAGCCATGGGTTAATGATGGTGATGGCTTGTTGTAGATTTTTTTTAATGGAATGAACTATGAAGGTGTTTGATGTGAATACATTTGGGTGAGAGAGAGTTGCAGTGTAGAGGTTGGGGAGATGATAGATAAATAAGGCGGTGAGATTGGAGAAGAGAGGATATGGTGAGGAAAAGGAGGGTGGCGGTGGAGATGGTGGTGGTGGGTAGGTATGTGGGTTGGAGAAGAAGATGGGAGGGTATAAAAGTCATTTCACCCAAAAAATTAAGGGTATAATAGTCATTTCACCACAAACTAACGGAACAACTAACGGCCGTTAGTCTCAGTGACGTAAAATGTTAGAAAAAGAAACCACATGTACTCAGGGTGTTAAGCCTGGGTTGAACCTGTTAGTTTAGGCAAACCACAGGGACGAAAACTGCAATTTTCTCTTAATTTAATTTGTACCAATATCTTTCTACTTATGTTTTTTTTCGAACTACACTGTTAAACTAGAGTGTGTGATGAGGTGCGGTGTTAAGACTATGAGGGTCTTTTCTCCGAAAAAATAGGGAGACAATGCGACGACACGGGACGAAAGGGAGGTCTAACGACAATGGGGGGTAGGATATTCCGTTCATGCATAGAGGAGAAGGGAGACATAACGATAACTACAAGAAGAAATAGGCAGTCATGAAGTTTTTTGTATCAAATCTACTAGGAAAGTGTTCATCGGCAGATCTAAAGGAGGTTTTTGGTGACTTTGAAGGCTCTTACATCGCGAGAAATTAAGTTGGACAGATTGGGGAACAGGTTTGGATTTATGTTGTTTAAAAACGTTAAAGATATAAGGAGGCTTGAGAATGACATGAAGGATGTTTGGATCGGAAGTTATAAGCTATTCGTGGTACGGGCCAAGTTCGTCGATGGTGAAAAGATTTATGATAGTCATGAAGAAAGGCGAAACGAGAGAAATGATGAGAAGAAGGATTCGAATATAGGAAACAGGTTTGTTGTTGGTAATGAACAAGAAGCTCCGGTGGTAAAGGAAAGTGGTGGTACATCCGGGGAGAGGACATTAGGGGCTCGTTCTTTCAAGGAGGTGATAAGTAACAAAGATCAGAATATTGCGAAACAAACTATCAAGGTGGATGATAATATTCAAGCCTTTGATCAGTGGTTTAATATTGCTGTAGTGCGAAGAGTTATAGATTTTCAGAAGTTGACTTCGTTAAAAAAGTTGATGAAAGGAGAGGGATATGACACGATGAGGATCAAGTACATTGGAGGATTTTACATTATGTTGATTTTTGCTAATCAAGATGAGAAGGAAAGTTTTGTGAAGGATATAGGGTTTTCGGCAAAAATAGTTCGTAACTATGGACAGTTGGAAGGGTCAGGCATTGCAATATAAAAGAGTTGCATAGTTGAAGCTACATGGGGTCCTGCTTAGTTTAACGTTGGATCAAGTGTTTGATGTGATCGATATGAGGTATGGCAAAGTGGTCCAAGGAGCTCGAGTTACTGATGACGATATGGACTTCTCGTATGCTATGATCGGAGTTTTATGTAATATGGATTCGAGGATTAATGATAAGGTATTCTTACACTAGAGAGGGTCGTTAATTGCGGTTTGGGTAGAGGATGAGACCGGGGAATGGATACCTGAGTGTGTGGAAGATTTGGACGATGAATCAATAGTGAGGATGAACCAGATACGAATATGGTTGATGGTAATGAAGGTGCGGGTGCTCTGGTGATGGATACGGTTAACGTTAACATCTCTGGTCCTCCCAATGTTGAAGACGATGCTGTTAATTTGGAAACAGTGGAATTTTTGGCAGATTTGACAAGTCCCGCAAATCATGGCATTCATAATGGTAATGATTGTAATTCGGTTTTTGGAAGGCAGGTTGACGAGAATGTTAATGCTAAGTTCACGGTTAGCAAAAAGGAAAAGAAAAGGTATTGTAAAAAGGGGGTGGTACTAGGTCTAAGTCAATCTCTCTTAGGCCCAAAAAAGGCCCAGGAATGACATCGACCCCTTTTGATATAGATCGGCTTATTGAGTTTTTGAATCCAAATTCGGCCCAAAAAATAAACGAAGAAGGAGGTTCAGAAACTCAGGAGGTCTTTTTGACCCCTGACCTTAATAGAAGATGCAAGGTCGATAGTAACGAAGATGGTTCAATTTCTCTGGAGGTTCCGGCTAAAACCTTTGATAATAGGTTGGGAGACACGGTTGCCGCTAATCCTTTACAAAAAGAGGTGAGGAATGAGGTGGAATCAACAGTTTTACTAGGTAAAGTTATGGGGGCGACGAATATAGAGCAGTTTGAGAATCAAGTCCAAAAGATGGTTAATGAAAGGTTTTCAAGGTAAGGTATTATGAATTTACTATCTTTGAATAGACATAGTATGGGAGTTACTGGAAAAGCGAAATGGTTAGGGATTTGAGGAAACAACAGGAGGTGGGCTTTCTGATGTTACAGGAGACTCAACATTCTAGTTTAGATGGGTCGATATTGATGGTTTTTGGGGTGCTGGTGATTTTGGGTATGAATGGGTAGAATCGGAGGGCAGGTCAGAGGTTTTAATTTCGTTTTAGGATAAGAAGTTGTTTTTGGTTCATACTGTTGTGAAATCGAGGCACTTTTTGTTGATTGGAGGGGCGATATATTAGAGGAAGTGGGGTAAAAATAAACATGTTAAATATTTACGCTCCGCAAGGTATTGTAGATAATAGATTGTTATGGGCCGATGTTACTATTTTTGTGGAACAGAGGGATGGGTTGTGGATGTTAGCCGGGGATTTTAATGTTGTTCGAAAGCCGGAAGAAAGAAGGAACTCAATTTTTAATGCTTTGGCGGACAAGGATTTTAACAACTTCATTGAGGAAACGAATCTTCATGAATTCAGTCTTAATAGGCGAAAATTTACATATTTAGTTGGTGACAACTTGAGTCGGATTGATAGAATTTTCGTTTGTTGGATGTTTTTAAATGAGTGGCCTACTGCAGAGTATAGGGCTTTGCAAAGGGAAAAGTACAATCATTGTCCGATGCTTCTAAAAACTATTTCTAAGAATTTTGGCACGAAACCATTTCGTTTTTTCAACTCCTAGTTGGACCGCTAGGAGTTTAAAGAGGTTATAATTAAGGCGCTAGAGGATTTCAATGTTGATGGTGCCCCGGTTGTTCGTTTGTTGCTAAAGTTTAAATGGTTGAGGTGTGTAATCTTGTCACACCCCGCCAAGGCGAAAACATGAGATGTCACACCACGCCTATGGCGGAAACACGTGGCACGACGGTTCAAGAGGATTAAGCCAAGATTAATGCAAACCACAATATTAATTAAACAACGGGTATTTATTCAACGTTGAAAATCATGTCAAATTATTCATACATAATCTTAAAATTGTTTTTGAAATAAATGGGGAGGCTCCTCCCTATATCCCGAAATCCTTGGGATTGAAAGACGAGACCCCTTCATGACATCCAACGCCCAACTTGGAGATTCCCCCGACCCTGCTCGCCACGTTAACCTTCATCTGTCAATTACCTGAAAGATATGTTTTAAAAATCGTCAATATATAAATATTGGTGAGTTCACAGGTTTTGTATTTAATAAACTTTATCTCATGGGAATATCCTTGTTATGACATTTATAGGAGTTGCAAAGTCCTACAATTTCACTTGAGCCTATAACCAAACCAAGACAATTAATAATGCCCCCCGCCCCAAGTCGTTACTCGGTATTCCTACGACTTAATTTCAGAATACGTGCACCCCAGGCATACGCCGATGCAAAATCGACGCTATCGATTAGGGGTGGGCCTTGTCAGGCACCAATAGTACTATTCAAATATTCCTTTGGTTTCACTTTCCTGAATTAATGATTATAGTGGGGAGGTCTCAACCCCGAGTGGCGATCACAATTCAAGTGTCCAACCCGTCAAACAAATCCCAACATATCTTTCCCCCGTAAAAACGTTAAATAGTTTAGAAATGGGGCCGTGAGACTCACCTGTAACTGTGCTCGGCTCAAAGAAGGAAATAGTAAAGTTTGTGATCTCGCACCTACAAATGTTCTAGGCGTATAAGTCACTACACCTTTGGTGCATGTGCCTTGGCAAGTTGTACACCCAACTTCCCGACCACGTCTTTATCCCAATTCCCGTTTAATAGTTTCGTATCCTAGGTCCATTGGCGATGGATTACCCTTTCCTTACAAGTCATATATTATTCTTATTAATATTCTTCGTGACTTGTACATTATTATTCTCGACACGACTCTACCCAACGTATAATTATTTTCCCATTTAAATAATTATACTTAGGATCGTTTCGCTCGATATAATGTGATTTCTTATTATCTGACCCGACTCACTTTGCCACATATTTATTTTCCCATTCAAATAAATATGCTAAGTTCTTGTCGTTTGGTAACATATTCTTAACGCCCGACTAGACTCACCACACCGTACATTTATTTTCCCATTTAAATAAATGTACTAGGATCTTGTCGGTATTCACACGTTCGTAGATATATTTCACCTACTCGTCTCGGTTTTCCTTCTCGCATATCTATTTTCCCATTCAAATAGATATACTAGAATTTCGTCGAAAACAAGCATATGTACATATACCATCGCGTGGATACTACTTGTTAAGTTCATGTGTCGTTTAGCGTTTTTAATTCGTTACGTTGTGTTTTCCTTTCCCCATGAATATTCTTTCTACACTTAGGAAAGTGTTACGCACGTTTCACCTTTGTTATATATATTTTATTTCCTTAAAATATATATGTATATTTTATCTTGTCGTAATAGCATTTTTCTCATATGTCCGTTTACGTTAGTTCATGTAACTAAGTTCGTTAGTTAGCGTTTTTCACATTTATTTCCCATTACGCGTTCTATGGAAATATTATTCCTACTTCCAATTCCGAACGTTTATTTCCTGGAAATATACTTTGTACGATTAGCCCAACTTGTCCAACTTGTAACCCAAAAATGTTTCCGATACTTTTATATTCCCATTTATATAAAAGTATCCATTTTTGTACAAGTTTTCCCAAGTCTTTACTAATATTTTATAAAATCTTATTTTTATAAAATCTTTATGTTAACTTATCCTCTTATTTTTATAAAACTTCCATTTTTATAAAAATGCCTCTTTTAATTTATACACAAGTAAGTTTCTTGTGCTTATCAAAAACTACACTTGGAATAGCTAATATTTATGCTTTTGACGCCGAACTCTTCGTTAATGCATTTTTGGACTAAAGTTTCTAAAATACATATTTTAGTCCCTCGACTTTCCAAGTTATAATATTTGTCCTTTAACTTATATTTGTTGCATTTTTCATCTTATCTTTCATGGTTGGCATTTTCTTCCATTTTAGTGGACTTTGAAGAACCATTTTCTTAATGCTTGATTATTTTTACTTCATTCCACTTTTAATAATCTTATAATCCATCCTAGATGCTATTAACATGTTGGTTCCATATTTTTATCCAAAATATCAACTTTTCACTTATTCAAGTGAGTAGACTTTGAATATGGAACTTTTTCACCTATGATTCTCTAACCCATTTTAATATATTTTTGGCATTAACTTATCATCTTATGATGATTAAAATCATCTTCCATCATATTCAAGTCCTTTTCATCAATCATGCTCAAATCATCCATTAACTCAAGTGTATGTTCATTTTATCACATTTTCTCCAAATATTACATTTATTAACATAAATCCAAGATTTATTTATGTTATTGTTATTCTTCCATTTTTTTAATCCAACAAAACACATTATCTTTATAAAACCATTTCATTACCCATCAATGTACAACTTGCTTTCAAAAGCACAAAATATGAACATTAGGAATCAAACAAGGTAAAACTTACTACTAGCTCAAGGCTAGGGAAGACAACAACCTTGGATTGGATGGGGTTTAGTGTGTTTTTCCAAAGGATTTAAGCTCCAAGCTCTTGAACACACAAAAGGGGTTTTGATGGATGATGATTTAGGGATGATTTGTTAGTGTAAAAATTGAAAGAAAGATGTTAATGTGGGGGTGATAACTTACGGCCACAAGGAAAGAAGAAGAAGGAGTTTTTGTGATTTGATTCAAGTATTCTCTCAAGTTGCTTATAACACTCTCTTGCAAATCTTGTAAAGATCACCCAATATCTTAATTAGATTATGGAAGATTTAGAGGATATTGTAAGATCACAAAATGAAAATCTTTGGAAGATTAAGAGGGTGTTTGGCCGAGATTTTAGAGAGAGAAAGAGGTGGATTAGTGGGTCTTTCCTAGCCAATGCTCATCCATGCAAGCAAATGATTAGGATCCTCCTAATGATTTCTTCTAGTTAAACACAAGTTATCTCTCCTTGGTGGGCCATAGGCCGGCCCCAAGGGGTATTTTTGTGGGGTCCACTTTGCTGAATATTACCCAATATTATTATGTTTAAGTTAATCTCGTTCGGGTACCGTCTGGGTATTCTTGGGTTTTTAACCGCGTGTCACCCGAATATTAAAATACCATTAATATTCCTTAAATTTAGTCCAGTTTAATTACTGATAATTCATTTCGGCTTTTGCCGGGTGAAATTACGTGTTACGCGCGTATCGGGTGCGGTACGCGCACTTTATTCGTTACCGGGAGATTTGTACAATAAGCTTTCACGTATGGCTTTGGGTTTCCAAAACTCATTATATTTTGTGAAAATATTATTTATTATATATTCCGGGTGTGCGGGGTTCGTTTCGCTTATTTAATTTTTACCGGGTAATCGCCAGTGTCCATACCGGATAGATTTGCTTGCGCACGATCCTATCATGCTTTGTCATTAAACTTATGCATTCCTATGCATTATTTGGGAATTGCTATATTTCTAAGGCCTCAGTTAAACAATCAACACATAATTACGTTTAATTACGTTAATCGCGTTTAATTAATTAGTACGGGATTACCTTAATTTTGCCGGTTGTTACAAACTTAATATTAGGATACCAAATTTGTTTAAAGTTAACAATCATCACAATGTATTATTTCAAAAGCCACATGTTCATAAGTTTGAAAACACAAAAGATTGATATCCGTGAATGTATGCCCAAACATGCCCCAAGTTCAATCCATAGATTTAGTTACTTGAAAAACATGCATAAAAACTTTGTCAACATAAATTCGGTGAGTTCACAAGTTTACAATAGTTGAAAACATAATGTTAATGAAATCCATGAATTACCCATCAATGTCTAGTCCATAATTTTAAAAGAGGGGCCGTAAACTCACCTTAAGTTGCGTTACTCCTTAACCCGAGTAAACTCAGCTGCTATTCTAGTCCCGTAAAGCGGCGACCTAACATATGACAGTTACAAGTACTTAGACTAATAACCCGCAGGTTAATTAGTCCCTAGATGTCCAGAACATAACCAAGTTCGTTTGAAAACACCGTGACTGTTTAACTGACCCAAAGTACAAGACTCGACATCCCATTGGTGACCCGAGATTCCCCGTGTTATGTTTACGCTCTCAAACATGCAATCATGCAATCACACTTAACATACATTAACGCACAACAAGTTATAGCACATAGTTCACGTATCACCGAATTACATCCAAACATATGTTACCAAGTTATTAGATATGTTACGAGGTTCCTAGCATGTTCCTACATGTCAAATCGGGTCTCGGAATGCTAATTTATACTTACAGCAGCAGTACACGCGATTAGGAAAAGTCAACTAGCATTTAGGGCTGATTGCATCTAAAAACTAGCATTTAGGGCTGATTGCATATAAAAACTAGCATTTAGGGCTGATTGCATGTAAAAACTAGCAATTAGGGCTGATTGCATGTAAAAACTAGCAATTAGGGCTGATTGCATGTAAAAAAAACTAGCAATTAGGGCTGATTGCATGTAAAAACTAGCAATTAGGGCTAATCGCATGTAAGTACTAGCGATTAGGCCCTAATCGCATGAAAGACTGGCGATTGGCCTCCTAATCGCCTCTAACATAGGCGATTAGGATTGCTAATCGCCTGTAACCTTGCTGTTCCAGTTTTTCGCGCGTTTAACGCTCCAAATCAGATCCAGAACGTGTGTAACCACCCAATATCATCCCAAACACTATCCTAAACATGTTTCAACTAAAACCCTTCGTTTTGCCTCGTATTATCAGCCCTGCATGCAATCACGTAATCCAAACACCATTCACATAGCATGCAATCATCATACTAACATGCGTAACTATAACCCTAATAATCAATTCTCAGATTTTATCATCATAATATCATTATTATTCTGATCTAACATAATAACATGTCATTCATTCATCTTGAATCATAAAAATCCTAGCTTTCTAATCATAAACACCCATAACACATGTATACTAGTTAAAATCCGATTAACAACACTTATTAACGATTTTCAGAAAGCTTTTCCGTTTTAGAACAGGTCTGGACCATTAGGGATTGATTAAAAACGTTTATAAAGATTCATGGATGGAAACCAAACCTTAGATTTGTGAAAGAATGATGGATTAAGCTTGAAACCTTGTGTTTTGATCAAAAATCGCGTTCCAGAGGTTGTGTGTGTGTTGGGGCAGGTTATGGGACGACTAGGGTTTGTATAATGAAGTTTATGAGGTCAAGTATGGTATTTATAGTCGTTTTTAGTCGTCCAGCACGTAACACGCGATTATGCAGCTTTACACGCGATCAGGAAGCCTAATCGCATGTAAGTTCATGCGATTGGGGCCTAATCGCATGAACAGTCATGCGATCAGTCCCCTACTCGCCCCTAAGGTCCCCCACTCGCCCCTCCTATAGGCGATTGGGCTATCCTAATCGCCTATAGGGGCCTGTTCCATGTGTTTTGCGCGTTAAACCCCGTTTTAACATATGTTAACACATATTCACGTACCGACAAGTCACATAATGATTGTAAACACATAACACATGTAAATACACATATTCACACTCGTTCACCAATTCCCGGGACTCGAGACTTGTATGTTCCGTATGCCCTGACGATCCTACAAATCGTCACCGTTTGTACACTTGGTTAAGGACTGACATCTAATGAACCTCTAGACCAACATCCAATGATCTTCTAGACTAACCGATAGTTCCCGAACCATAACCCGACTTAACTAACCCAGTTAAGTACAATATACGCGTGACTCGCTAAGGTAGACTTTTATCTAGACAACGTTGTTAACCAGAATTTGCCGGGTGTCACATCATCCCCACGTTAAAAGAATTTTCGTCCCGAAAATTTGCACAAGTACCAAAAGAACAAAAGAAATAACGAAGGGAACAAACAAAAGATAGAAACCAAAAGAGAGATTTACCCGAGTTGTCACATCATCCCCACGTTAAAAGGAATCTCGCCCCGAGATTCATTCAGCTGCAGAAGAGACATATCTCGACTCGAACGCTTCCTTAGGAAAGAGATGAGGATATTTAGACTTCATCTGATCCTCCCGTTCCCACGTATATTCTGGTCCCCGGTTCGAGTTCCACCGAACCTTAACGATACGAATCTTGCTGTGACGTAGGCTACGAATCTTGTAATCAAGGATCTCCACAGGTTCTTCCACAATCCGAAGACGATCATCAACCTTGATCTCTTCCAGTGGAACAATGAGAGACTCGTCAGCCAGACACTTCTTCAAGTTGGACACGTGGAAGACGTTATGTACGTTACCGAGCTCCGTCGGTAAATCAAGACGATATGCCACCGGCCCAATCCGTTCCAGGATCGTAAATGGGCCGACATACCGTGGATTGAGTTTGCCACGCTTCCCAAAGCGTATGACGCCCTTCCACGGTGAGACTTTTAGAAGTACTTTGTCATTAACTTGGAATTCCAATGGTTTGCGACGCTGATCGGCATAACTCTTTTGCCGGTCCCGTGCCGCTGCCAACTGGTTACGAATCTGTACGATCTTTTCCGAAGTTTCGTACACTAGTTCAGGCCCAGTGAGTTGACTCTCACCCACTTCAGCCCAACAAAGAGGAGAACGGCATTTCCGTCCGTACAGTGCCTCGAACGGAGCCGCCTTGATGCTCGTGTGATAACTATTGTTGTACGAAAATTCTACTAACGGTAGATGAGCTTCCCAACCCTTGCCAAAATCGATCACACATGCCCGCAGCATGTCTTCTAAAGTTTGAATCGTGCGCTCACTTTGACCGTCAGTCTGTGGATGGTAAGCTGTACTCATGTCTAGTTGGGTACCCAAAGCCTTGTGCAAAGACTTCCAGAAGTGAGAAGTGAAATGAGAATCACGATCCGAGATAATAGAAACTGGCACCCCGTGCTTAGAAACAACTTCCTTCAAATAAAGACGAGCCAAACGATCCATGGTGTCGGTCTCTTTAATAGCAAGAAAATGGGCTGATTTCGTCAACCGATCGACAATCACCCATATCTTGTCATTCCCGCTGGGTGATTTAGGAAGTTGCGTGACAAAATCCATAGTAATCCGTTCCCATTTCCACTCCGGAATTTCAGGTTGTTGCAAGAGACCCGACGGTTTCTGGTACTCCACCTTGACCTTAGCACAGGTCAAGCATTTGCTCACGTATGAGGCTATATCCGACCTCATGTTTGGCCACCAGTAAAGCACCTTCAGATCTTGGTACATCTTATCCGAACCAGGATGAATAGAATACCGGGACTTATGAGCCTCATCAAGAACAAGCTCCCGTAGTCCGCCGAATAAAGGAACCCATATACGTTCTGCGAAGTAGTGCAGGCCATCAGGCCTTCGCTCGAGGTGCTTGTCGGCACCGTGCATAGTCTCAGCTTTAAGGTTTTCCTCCTTCAAAGCTTCTAACTGGGCAGGACGGAGTTGATCAGGTAGAGAGGAATGAATGGTGAGCTGCAACGCCCGAACGCGACGAGGTTTAGTTGATTCCTTCCTGCTCAAGGCGTCTGCTACAACATTCGCCTTGCCAGGATGGTACTTAATGGCACAATCATAGTCGTTCAGGAGTTCAATCCAACGACGCTGCCGTATGTTTAGATGTTGTTGGTCGAAAATATGTTGGAGACTCTTGTGATCGGTGTAGATGGTGCATTTGGTACCGTACAAGTAATGTCTCCAAATTTTCAACGCGAATACCACGGCACCCAACTCCAAGTCATGGGTGGTGTAGTTCTTCTCGTGCACCTTGAGTTGACGAGAAGCATACGCAATCACTTTCTCGCGTTGCATCAACACGCAACCGAGACCATGAATAGAAGCATCACAGTAAACAACGAAATCATCAGGGCCTTCAGGTAAAGACAAAATAGGAGCCGAACAAAGTTTGGACTTTAGTTCCTCAAACGCTGACTCTTGTGGTTCACCCCAGTCGAATTTTCTATCCTTCTGCGTGAGAGTGGTCAGGGGTTGAGCGATCTTCGAGAACCCCTGAATGAAACGACGATAGTAGCCCGCAAGGCCTAGGAATTGCCGCACCTCAGTTGGCGTCTTTGGTGCTCCCCAGTCCTTGATCGCTTCGATCTTAGCTGGATCGACATGAATTCCTAGTTCATTAACCACATGTCCTAGGAACTGAACTTCGCGTAACCAAAAGTCACACTTTGAGAACTTGGCGTAAAGTTGTTCCCGTCGCAAGAGTTCCAAAACTAACCGCAGATGTTCCTCGTGTTCGGTCTTGTTCTTGGAGTAGATCAGAATGTCATCAATGAACACAATGACGAACTTGTCAAGATATGGTTTGCAAACGCGGTTCATCAAATCCATGAAAACCGCCGGTGCGTTCGTGAGACCGAAAGGCATGACCAAGAATTCGAAATGGCCATAACGTGTTCGAAAGGCAGTCTTTGCAACGTCAGCTTCCCTTACGCGCAACTGGTGATAACCGGACCTCAAGTCAATCTTGGAATAATAACTAGAACCCTGGAGCTGATCGAATAGATCATCAATACGTGGAAGAGGATAACGGTTCTTGACGGTCAATTTGTTCAGTTCTCTGTAGTCCACACACAATCGGAAACTTCCATCCTTCTTCTTAACAAATAGAATCGGGGCTCCCCAAGGGGAAGAACTTGGCCTGATGAAACCCTTGTCCAAGAGTTCCTGTAACTGACTAGACAATTCCTGCATCTCGGGAGGTGCAAGACGGTAGGGGGCCCGAGCAATAGGAGCAGCCCCTGGTACAAGATCAATACCGAACTCGACTTGACGATGAGGAGGAAGACCAGATAAATCATCGGGAAAAACATCAGGAAACTCGCGTACAACTGGAATATCGTCGATCTTCTTCTCATCACCAGAGGAAACAGATAAAAGCGCCAAAACGGCTGGATAACCCTTTCGAAGACACTTAAGGGCTTTCATGCTAGAGATGATATTCAGCGGAACACCACCCTTGATACCGTACACAGAAAGGAATTCTCCATCAGGGAGAGGAATCCGAATAACCTTGTCGTAACAAACAATCTCCGCGCGATACAAAGATAACCAATCCATGCCTACCACTACGTCAAAACTACCCAATGGTACCGGCATAAGGTCGATGGGGAACGATAAACCCGACAACTCTAATTGACACTCCCGAAGGACACTAGTAGCTTCAATCTTTTTACCGTCAGCCAGCTCAATAATATACTTAGTCTCTAATGGTACGGGTACTACATCTAGCAGTCGACTAACTTCCATGGATACAAAACTCTTGTCGGCACCAGAATCAAACAATACACTAACAGAACGGTTATTGAGAAGGAACGTACCGGTGACTGTGTCAGGGTCCTGTCTAGCCTCAGCGGCTCCAATGACGAAGGCACGTGCATTTCTGCCGCCGCCCCCGTTGTTCCCATTACCGTTGTTTCCACCCTGCTTCAGTTTTGGGCAATCCTTCTTGTAATGCCCGGTCTCACCACAATTGTAACATCCTTGTCTTCCCGTAGTCCCTTGAGTATTCGGAGCTGAGCTATTAGTCGGAGCCTGGGTCGATGGAAGTGTAACACGACAATCTTTAGCATAATGCCCTGTTCGCTGGCAGCGATGACAACGGTTACTGTCGCAGTTCCCTTGATGGTGACGTCCACACTTGTTACATTTGGGCAGTTTCCCCGCATAACCACCCTGCTTGTTACCTGAAGAAGAAGAAGAACCCCCATTATCAAACCTCTTACCCTGCTGTGTTGGCCCAGATCCTTTCCCGTCATTTTCCCACTTGCGCTTGTTGTTCTCTGGGGCCTTAACAGTCGAACCCTTAGCAGGCAAAATACCCTCATTCATCTTCAAGTTGGTCATCCTATGGGCCGATCGGACCACCTCTGCGTATGTAGGATGATTTCCCGCAGCCACTAACCCTGCGATTTCCGGTACTAACCCCGAGATATAATGCTCAGTCCTCCTGTACTCTGGCACATGCAGACCAGGACACAGCACTGCTAATTCATTACGCCTCACAGTATACTTCTCAATTTCAGACCCAGTCATCTTGAGGTTCCATACCTCGTGCTCTAGCTTCTGCACCTCTTCCCTCGGACAGTATTCACGCTTCAGCAGCTGCACAAAATTCTCCCAAGGCATAGCATACGCCTCCCCAATACCCATATTCTGGGTGATGCCATTCCACCAAGTCAATGCCACATCCTGGAATAACGCAGCAGCATACTTAACCCGATCTTCTGGGAGACAGTTACACATAAGAAACACTGACTCCACTTTCTCCAGCCACCTAAGCAAGCTCACCGCACCCTCAGTGCCAGAGAATTCCTGGGGCTTACAGTCCCGAAACATCTTGTAGGTACACATGGGTGGGGGTGGGTTAACAGGACCACCTGAAATGAAATACGTGAGGAATCACGACGAATGTAAACAAGGTTCACTAATGAGGCAAAGAAAATGGATAAATCAACTTACCACCACCGTTGTGCCCTAACTGGAAGGCAGCTTGGAGCAAGTTGTTCAGATCAGCCTGCGATAGGTTAATACCTCCACGACCACCAGCACCACCGCGACCACCACCACGTCCACCATTGCGACCACCTCCACGTCCTCCTCGTACTCCAGACATGATTCTGGCAGAAAGAACGAGAAAATTTAGTTTCGCAGATAAAGATGACCACTAATGTTCACAAGATCAAAGCTAGATCCAATCCAGGACTATCCCTTCAAACCCAGAGTTCACTAGGACTTCCATGCATTTCGGTTTATGATTTTGTGTGCACCCAAAATGATAAATCGCTCTACATGGTCCTCCAAGTGTTCTCCTAGTTCAAAGTTCAAATCACCGAACATAGACTCTTAGCTATACACCGTAATACTACGGTAGTTTATGGCAAGTGTTTCTATTAGAGTAGGAAAGGGAGATGTCCGAGCCTTGGACAAATCTCAAGAGTACAAGATTCACTCCAATATACTACACCGCCTAGAAAGTAAGTAACCCGACCTATGATAGAACGGATGATGTAACGTAGAAAGACCAAATGATTTAGAGACACCCCGACAAGACCATACGTAAACCACCATAATGTTTAGTACCATGTGATCGTCTAGTGTGTGCGACTCGGCTATAGACTAGACTCTACATGCAGTCCTAGTTCACTATAACCATTGGCTCTGATACTAATCTGTCACACCCTCAAAATCCACTTGCGGAGTTTTACCGCGAGGCGCATGACAAACCAGGATCCAAACCAACGATCACAATAAACAAGTCTAAAATGTAAATAATGCAATTTCAAAACAATGTTTAAAATCCCCGTTTACAGCGGAAGCTTATTCAAAACAGTATCTCAAAAGTAAACCAAATGTTCAACATATGAAAACCATGCGACTCTAACTAGACGCCGTGCAGACGCGTGCGCCCTAGTCCAGTAGTGCTACCTTAGCGACCTGAGAAAACATGTAAAAGTTTACGTCAGCACAAAAATGCTGGTGAGTTTACAGGTTTTGTATCCAAGTACCAAGTCAACCTGTCCATACTATAACAAATCGAAAACCAGTGTACGCTAGCTAGGCGTATGTTTTGTTACTACCACGATTGGAAACCATTACTAACACGCATACCAGTTGTTGGGCCCGTAAAGTAACCCTGTTGTTCCTGTTGTTCCTGTTTGAGACAATATGCACTCGCCCGGCCCTCCAAGCCGACGAGCGGGGTTGGTCATTCCCAAGAGATCTATTCACATTTCCCCGTTGTGCAAACCCGCACATTCATGGTTCCCCCCGGGACTTCCAAAGATCGTGTAGTACACAATAGAAACCCATAGTATGACAGTAGTTACCAAATAATCGTTTTAACACATGTTTTCTCCCCCGAAAGTATGAAACCAGTTTAAAAGAGGGGCCGTAAACTCACCTTAAGTTGCGTTACTCCTTAACCCGAGTAAACTCAGCTGCTATTCTAGTCCCGTAAAGCGGCGACCTAACATATGACAGTGACAAGTACTTAGACTAATAACCCGCAGGTTAATTAGTCCCTAGATGTCCAGACCATAACCAAGTTCGTTTGAAAACACCGTGACTGTTTAACTGACCCAAAGTACAAGACTCGACATCCCATTGGTGACCCGAGATTCCCCGTGTTATGTTTACGCTCTCAAACATGCAATCATGCAATCACACTTAACATACGTTAACGCACAACAAGTTATAGCACATAGTTCACGTATCATCGAATTACATCCAAACATATGTTACCAAGTTATTAGATATGTTACGAGGTTCCTAGCATGTTCCTACATGTCAAATCGGGTCTCGGAATGCTAATTTATACTTACAGCAGCAGTACACGCGATTAGGAAAAGTCAACTAGCATTTAGGGCTGATTGCATCTAAAAACTAGCATTTAGGGCTGATTGCATATAAAAACTAGCATTTAGGGCTGATTGCATGTAAAAACTAGCAATTAGGGCTGATTGCATGTAAAAACTAGCAATTAGGGCTGATTGCATGTAAAAAAAACTAGCAATTAGGGCTGATTGCATGTAAAAACTAGCAATTAGGGCTAATCGCATGTAAGTACTAGCGATTAGGCCCTAATCGCATGAAAGACTGGCGATTGGCCTCCTAATCGCCTCTAACATAGGCGATTAGGATTGCTAATCGCCTGTAACCTTGCTGTTCCAGTTTTTCGCGCGTTTAACGCTCCAAATCAGATCCAGAACGTGTGTAACCACCCAATATCATCCCAAACACTATCCTAAACATGTTTCAACTAAAACCCTTCGTTTTGCCTCGTATTATCAGCCCTGCATGCAATCACGTAATCCAAACACCATTCACATAGCATGCAATCATCATACTAACATGCGTAACTATAACCCTAATAATCAATTCTCAGATTTTATCATCATAATATCATTATTATTCTGATCTAACATAATAACATGTCATTCATTCATCTTGAATCATAAAAATCCTAGCTTTCTAATCATAAACACCCATAACACATGTATACTAGTTAAAATCCGATTAACAACACTTATTAACGATTTTCAGAAAGCTTTTCCGTTTTAGAACAGGTCTGGACCATTAGGGATTGATTAAAAACGTTTATAAAGATTCATGGATGGAAACCAAACCTTAGATTTGTGAAAGAATGATGGATTAAGCTTGAAACCTTGTGTTTTGATCAAAAATCGCGTTCCAGAGGTTGTGTGTGTGTTGGGGCAGGTTATGGGACGACTAGGGTTTGTATAATGAAGTTTATGAGGTCAAGTATGGTATTTATAGTCGTTTTTAGTCGTCCAGCACGTAACACGCGATTATGCAGCTTTACACGCGATCAGGAAGCCTAATCGCATGTAAGTTCATGCGATTGGGGCCTAATCGCATGAACAGTCATGCGATCAGTCCCCTACTCGCCCCTAAGGTCCCCCACTCGCCCCTCCTATAGGCGATTGGGCTATCCTAATCGCCTATAGGGGCCTGTTCCATGTGTTTTGCGCGTTAAACCCCGTTTTAACATATGTTAACACATATTCACGTACCGACAAGTCACATAATGATTGTAAACACATAACACATGTAAATACACATATTCACACTCGTTCACCAATTCCCGGGACTCGAGACTTGTATGTTCCGTATGCCCTGACGATCCTACAAATCGTCACCGTTTGTACACTTGGTTAAGGACTGACATCTAATGAACCTCTAGACCAACATCCAATGATCTTCTAGACTAACCGATAGTTCCCGAACCATAACCCGACTTAACTAACCCAGTTAAGTACAATATACGCGTGACTCGCTAAGGTAGACTTTTATCTAGACAACGTTGTTAACCAGAATTTGCCGGGTGTCACAGTATTTTTGTGGGGTCCACTTTGCTAAATATTACCCAATATTATTATGTTTAAGTTAATCTCGTTCGGGTACCGTCCGGGTATTCTTGGGTTTTTAACCGCGTGTCACCCGAATATTATAATACCATTAATATTCCTTAAATTTAGTCCAGTTTAATTACTGATAATTCATTTCGGCTTTTGCCGGGTGAAATTACGTGTTACGCGCGTATCGGGTGCGGTACGCGCACTTTATTCGTTACCGGGAGATTTGTACAATAAGCTTTCACGTATGGATTTGGGTTTCCAAAACTCATTATATTTTGTGAAAATATTATGTATTATATATTCCGGGTGTCCGGGGTTCGTTTCGCTTATTTAATTTTTACCGGGTAATCGCCAGTGTCCATACCGGATAGATTTGCTTGCGCACGATCCTATCATGCTTTGTCATTAAACTTATGCATTCCTATGCATTATTTGGGAATTGCTATCTTTCTAAGGCCTCAGTTAAACAATCAACACATAATTACGTTTAATTACGTTAATCGCGTTTAATTAATTAGTACGGGATTACCTTAATTTTGCCGGTTGTTACATTCTCCCCCCGTTAAGAGAATTCCGTCCCGGAATTCACTTCGAATGGTCCAACATATCGTGGGTTCAGTTTTCCGCGCTTCCCAAAGCGCACGACACCTTTCCAAGGTGACACCTTTAATAGGACCCTGTCTCCGACTTGAAATTCCAAAGGCTTTCGTCTCATATCTGCGTAGCTTTTCTGCCGGTCACGTGCCGGTTTGAGACGTTCTCTTATCAGAAAGACCTTATCCGTTGTCTCTTGAACAATTTCGGGCCCGGTAAGTTGCTTTTCTCCAACTTCGGCCCAACATAGAGGCGATCTACACTTGCGTCCATATAGAGCTTCAAAAGGTGCAGCTTGAATGCGCGTGTGGTAACTGTTGTTATACGAAAACTCCACCAGTGGCAAGTGTGTATCCCAATTACCGCTGAAATCGATTGCGCATGCCTGCAACATATCTTCCAAAGTCTGGATGGTTCGTTCACTCTGACCATCGGTTTGGGGATGATATGCGGTACTCATGTCAAGGCGAGTACCGAGGGCTTCATTCAAGCTTTCCCAAAATCTTGAGGTGAAACGACTATCTCGATCGGAGATGATGGAAATAGGTACACCATGCTTAGACACTACTTCCTTTATGTACAAACGGGTCAGTTTCTCCAACTTATCCGTTTCGCGAATCGGGAGGAAGTGTGCAGATTTTGTCAATCGATCAACGATTACCCAGATCATGTCATGGCCACTTGTTGTCTTAGGTAACTTGGTAATGAAATCCATAGTAATTCGTTCCCATTTCCATTCTGGTATTTCCGGTTGCTGAAGCAAGCCGGATGGTCTATGATGCTCGGCTTTGACCTTCGCGCAAGTCAAGCATCGTGCAACATATGTCACTATATCTCTTTTAAAATTTGGCCACCAGTAAAATTCCTTCAAGTCATGGAACATCTTGTCTGCTCCAGGGTGAACCGAATATCGCGAACTGTGAGCATCGGCCAATACCAGTTCACGCAATCCACCATACACTGGTACCCAAATTCTATTCATGAAGTACAAGGCTTGATCCGCTTTTGGCTCCAGTGAATCAACCATCTTCCGCAATCTTTCACCTTTGACATTCTCGGGTTTAAGAGCGTTAATTTGAGCTTCACGAATCCGGTCAGTCAAGTTCGTGTGGATAGTTAAACCCAAGGCTCGGACACGCAATGGCTTAACCCGTTCCTTGCGACTCAAGGCGTCGGCTACAACGTTCGCCTTCCCGGGATGGTACTTTATCTCACAATCGTAATCGTTCAATAATTCGACCCATCGCCGTTGTTGCATGTTCAATTCCTTCTGGTCAAAGATGTGCTGCAAACTTTTATGATCGGTGAAGATTGTACACTTGGTTCCATATAAATAATGTCTCCATATCTTGAGCGCGAATACCACGGCTCCCAACTCTAAATCGTGTGTGGTGTATTCTTCTCGTGGAGCTTTAGTTGTCTGGAAGCATATGCTATGACCTTCTCTCGTTGCATCAATACACAACCCAATCCCTGGTGAGAGGCGTCACAATAAACCACAAAGTCTTCCGTACCATCGGGGAGTGATAGTATCGGGGCGCCACATAACTTATCCTTTAGCAATTGAAACGCCGCTTCTTGCTTTTCCGTCCATTCGAACTTCTTATCCTTTTGGGTTAGCATGGTTAAAGACTGTGCTATCTTAGAAAAGTTCTTGATGAACCTTCTGTAGTAACCCGCAAGGCCAAGAAATTGTCGTACTTCAGTAGGGGTTCTAGGGGCGTCCCAATTTTTAATTGCTTCGATCTTGGCGGGATCGACGTGTATACCCTTTTCATTCACTACGTGGCCTAGGAAGTGAACTTCCCGAATCCAAAAGTCACATTTCGAGAACTTAGCATAGAGTTTCTCTTTGCGTAGTACCTCAAGGATTAACCGAAGGTGATCCTCATGTTCTTCCTTAGTGCGTGAATAGATCAAGATATCATCAATGAAGACAATAACAAATTTGTCCAAATATGGCTTACACACGCGATTCATCAAACCCATGAAAACAGCTGGTGCGTTGGTTAATCCGAATGGCATAACCAAAAATTCATAGTGCCCATAACGAGTCCTAAAGGCTGTTTTTGGCACGTCCTCTTCTTGGATACGCAACTGGTGATAGCCGGACCTTAGATCAATCTTGGAGTAGAAACTGGATCCTTGAAGTTGATCAAATAAATCATCGATCCGGGGAAGAGGATAGCGATTCTTAATGGTTAACTTGTTCAGTTCTCGATAGTCAATGCACATTCGAAAAGTGCCATCCTTTTTCTTTACAAATAAGACGGGAGCTCCCCAGGGTGAGAAGCTTGGTCTTATGAAACCTTTGTCCAACAACTCTTGCAGTTGACCAGATAGTTCCTGCATCTCGGATGGAGCTAAGCGATATGGCGATCGCGCTACGGGTGCAGCTCCTGGAACAAGGTCGATGTGGAACTCGACTTGTCGGGGTGGTGGCAATCCCGACAAATCTTCTGGGAACACATCTGGAAAGTCTCTGGCTATCGGAATGCCTTCTAACTTTCGCTCGTCGGCCTTCTTATCTACCACGTGCGCCAAGAATGCGACAAGACCTTTCCTTAGACACTTTCGGGCCTTCATGCTGGTAATAATTCTTAACGGCGTCCCACGCCTTTCCCCTTGGATCGATAGGGTTTCACCGCTTGCGAGGGGAACTTGAATCACTTTGTCGTTGCAAACAACGATGGCGCGGTGTGCGGATAGCCAATCAATGCCAACGACTATGTCAAAGCTACCCAGTATGACTGGCAATAGATCAATGCCAAACTCGTGACCACAGAGATCCAACTTACAATCCTTTGCTACTTCTCGAGTTTCTATAGTCTTACCGTTAGCCAGTTCTATAGAGTATGGTGTGTCTAGCTTACTAGTTTTTAGTCCAAGTAATCTTTTAAATTCGACAGACACGAAGCTAAAATCGGCGCCAGTATCAAACAATACAGAAGCATAATGACCATTGAGAGGGAACGTACCAGTGACCACATTAGGGTCTTGTCGTGCATCACCGGCACCAATCACGAACGCCCGCCCACGGGCTTGGTTGTTGAGTTTGGGACAATCCCTCTTCCAATGATCGAGCGATCCACATGCGAAGCAGGGCCTCGCTCCTCCGTTCTTTGGCGCTCCTGTCCTGCAGTCTTCTGTCTTGTGCCCAGAACGGCGGCACTTACCGCAGATCACCTCGTTCTTGCCTTGGTAGCCTTGCTTTCCATTGTTTCCACGCCCAGTGGCTACATACCCTTTCCCTTTCTTACCTGAACCTCCCGATGATCCATCCTTTTTCCCCTCATCGCGCTTACGCTTCCCAAACCTCAGCTTATTTCCCTGTTCGCTTGACCCAACGGCTGAACTCGTACCCAGATTCTTACCCTCAACACTGCTGGACTCGGTGAGCTTCAATCCTGATACTTTCCGGATTAGGGTGCCCATTCGAATGGCGTCTTCAGTGAGGCTTAAGGCGAGGTCGATAGCCTCGCGCATGGTCGTAGGTTTGGAAGCAGTGACCATGCCGCGTATCTGTGGTGCCAATCCGAATAGGTACCTTTCCACCTTTTTGCTTTCCGGGGTAACCAAGCGAGGCACTAACCGGGAGAGATCATGAAATCTGGACCTGTACCCAGCCACGTCCGATCCAACCATGGTGAGGTTCCAGAACTCGGTCTCTAGCTTCTGCACTTCGCTCGCCGGGCAGTACTCGGCGATCATTAGTTCCTTCAACTCCAACCATGACAAGGAGTAAGCAGCATCGTCTCCCAGTGTTTGCACTTGGTTGTTCCACCATGTTAGTGCTTGGTCCAGAAACAGGTTAGTGGAGTACATGACAGCTTGTCGCGGGGTACAGCTGCTGATACGGATCACCGCTTCAGTTTTCTCGAACCACTTGACTAGTCCGACAGAGCCTTCAGTGCCACTGAAGTTGAGTGGCTTGCAGTCCAGAAAAGCTTTGAACGTGCAGCCACGCTCTCGCGAGGCCGTTTCTGCAATAATAAAATAGCATGTTATTATGGGGTAGGAGTTTTACGAAAACTCCTGTTGCATATATTCGAAACCCTCTTACCGGTAGGGGAGGTTTCGCGTCGGTCGCTCCCTGTTCGATCTCGCGATCTTTCAGTGCGCGTGGCATTGTGTTCTGCGAGGGCTTGGGCGATGCGTCCCGAAACTAGGGCTTCAAGCTCCTCGGGTGTTGTGGGGAGTCTTTCGTTTCCACTGTTGCTTCGGGTGGCTGGTGCCATTTTTCTTCAATAATCATTATCAAAGATTAATTTGGCGATCATTCATACAATATCGTCATACATAAGGTATAAATAACAACACAACTCATGAACACAATAATCACCACAACATCATCACACAATCACAATATATATAGAACAGGCAATAATAATCGTAGACAATCATAACACATATTTTACCATAACAAAATTTTTCATTAATTTCAATACCACGAGTACAATGATTTGTTCATAATAACAAAAACCGAGGATACATTCCTCATACATTGCTCTTTTGAAATATACTAGAAATATAATGTCATATACCGGCACAATCCCACTCGGCTAGGCAAAAATGCAGATGGGTGCTATAACCCATACTGTGCTATCATACTACTACTACTACTACTATGTCCGTAGGTGATCCTCCAATTGTCCCTGAAGTATCGCTACTGTGGTGGCGGCGGCGGCGGGTACTGATACTGGGGGGCGTACATGCTAATGGTCATACTGATCGCCATAATGCGATCGTACAAGAATTGGCGATGCGCAAAGTGTGTGTCGCCCGTAATCCCGCAATGAGCGTCCATGCTCAGCAACTCTTCAGCATAATGCGCCAGCGCATCTCTGGCGTCGATGATCCTGGCCCACATGAGCTGGGCCTGCTGCTCCATCTGGTTCACGGCGCGCTGCACTGTGTCGGTGAGAGTCTGGAAGTCTCTCTCCAAGGAGATCACTGTGGACCATGCCGGTCCTGACAGTGGGGCCATCCCGTGGGGCTGCGACAGCCCAGGGATGTCGGTATACGTCGGCTGGGATGGGCCGACTATATCGGGTATAGGTAGGGGTGTGAAGGGTGGGGCAAAGCCCGGTAATCCGGTGAAGAAATGGGGTGGTACCTGGTATGGGTCTCCTGCACCTAGAGTATACGGTGCAAGTGGGGGTATCAGAAAAGGGGCTCCTGCATCCATAGTGAATGGTGCAGGTGGTGGTATGGGGAGCATCTCGGGTAGGGGTGGTAGTACGGGAAAGGTGGTGATAGGTAACGTCATGGATACTGGTGAGGGGACTATAAGCTCGGCGAGTGGGACCATGAGGGGCTGTGTGACAGCGACCCACTCTGGAGCGGATATCACGGTGGTAGGGGTGGGAGGGCTAGCAGTGGCGTGAGCTGCCAAACCTGCTCGGTGCAGCTCAGAGCTACGGGCTGAGCTGCCCTCAAGGATGTGCCCAGTAGAGGCTGGCCCATCCTGTGGTACGGGCTCTGGTAAGGCGGGTAGGGCGGCCGGTGCAGGGGTGGCATGCCCTATCATCGGAGCGACGTGCTCCTCCTGGTCTGCTGGTGGGATCGGCACAACAATGTGCTCCACCGATGCGGTCGACTCATCGTCGGAGTCGTCCGAGATCCACCCGTTGTGTCCTCGGGAAACGGGCACGAGTCTCATGCCCGGGGGAACGGGAATAAGTGGGGTGGTTAGGGGCTCACGATCGACATGTGCATGTCGGTCGTATGGAGACTCCACGGTCTCCGACTGTGTGGGGACGGGTCTCGATGGACCTGCACAGCCTACAGGGAAGTCCCTGACGGCTCGGATGGGGAGTGCTGGCAGTGGTGCTGCCTGGAATGGCATTAGAGGCAAGTCAGCCTGTGGTGCCTCGGCCATCGGTAAATCGGCCACGGCGGCCACGTCGCCTCCAGCGGGGTCGATAGTAACGAAGATGGTTCAATTTCTCTGGAGGTTCCGGCTAAAACCTTTGATAATAGGTTGGGAGACACGGTTGCCGCTAATCCTTTACAAAAAGAGGTGAGGAATGAGGTGGAATCAACAGTTTTACTAGGTAAAGTTATGGGGGCGACGAATATAGAGCAGTTTGAGAATCAAGTCCAAAAGATGGTTAATGAAAGGTTTTCAAGGTAAGGTATTATGAATTTACTATCTTTGAATAGACATAGTATGGGAGTTACTGGAAAAGCGAAATGGTTAGGGATTTGAGGAAACAACAGGAGGTGGGCTTTCTGATGTTACAGGAGACTCAACATTCTAGTTTAGATGGGTCGATATTGATGGTTTTTGGGGTGCTGGTGATTTTGGGTATGAATGGGTAGAATCGGAGGGCAGGTCAGAGGTTTTAATTTCGTTTTAGGATAAGAAGTTGTTTTTGGTTCATACTGTTGTGAAATCGAGGCACTTTTTGTTGATTGGAGGGGCGATATATTAGAGGAAGTGGGGTAAAAATAAACATGTTAAATATTTACGCTCCGCAAGGTATTGTAGATAATAGATTGTTATGGGCCGATGTTACTATTTTTGTGGAACAGAGGGATGGGTTGTGGATGTTAGCCGGGGATTTTAATGTTGTTCGAAAGCCGGAAGAAAGAAGGAACTCAATTTTTAATGCTTTGGCGGACAAGGATTTTAACAACTTCATTGAGGAAACGAATCTTCATGAATTCAGTCTTAATAGGCGAAAATTTACATATTTAGTTGGTGACAACTTGAGTCGGATTGATAGAATTTTCGTTTGTTGGATGTTTTTAAATGAGTGGCCTACTGCAGAGTATAGGGCTTTGCAAAGGGAAAAGTACAATCATTGTCCGATGCTTCTAAAAACTATTTCTAAGAATTTTGGCACGAAACCATTTCGTTTTTTCAACTCCTAGTTGGACCGCTAGGAGTTTAAAGAGGTTATAATTAAGGCGCTAGAGGATTTCAATGTTGATGGTGCCCCGGTTGTTCGTTTGTTGCTAAAGTTTAAATGGTTGAGGTGTGTAATCTTGTCACACCCCGCCAAGGCGAAAACATGAGATGTCACACCACGCCTATGGCGGAAACACGTGGCACGACGGTTCAAGAGGATTAAGCCAAGATTAATGCAAACCACAATATTAATTAAACAACGGGTATTTATTCAACGTTGAAAATCATGTCAAATTATTCATACATAATCTTAAAATTGTTTTTGAAATAAATGGGGAGGCTCCTCCCTATATCCCGAAATCCTTGGGATTGAAAGACGAGACCCCTTCATGACATCCAACGCCCAACTTGGAGATTCCCCCGACCCTGCTCGCCACGTTAACCTTCATCTGTCAATTACCTGAAAGATATGTTTAAAAATCGTCAATATATAAATATTGGTGAGTTCACAGGTTTTGTATTTAATAAACTTTATCTCATGGGAATATCCTTGTTATGACATTTATAGGAGTTGCAAAGTCCTACAATTTCACTTGAGCCTATAACCAAACCAAGACAATTAATAATGCCCCCCGCCCCAAGTCGTTACTCGGTATTCCTACGACTTAATTTCAGAATACGTGCACCCCAGGCATACGCCGATGCAAAATCGACGCTATCGATTAGGGGTGGGCCTTGTCAGGCACCAATAGTACTATTCAAATATTCCTTTGGTTTCACTTTCCTGAATTAATGATTATAGTGGGGAGGTCTCAACCCCGAGTGGCGATCACAATTCAAGTGTCCAACCCGTCAAACAAATCCCAACATATCTTTCCCCCGTAAAAACGTTAAATAGTTTAGAAATGGGGCCGTGAGACTCACCTGTAACTGTGCTCGGCTCAAAGAAGGAAATAGTAAAGTTTGTGATCTCGCACCTACAAATGTTCTAGGCGTATAAGTCACTACACCTTTGGTGCATGTGCCTTGGCAAGTTGTACACCCAACTTCCCGACCACGTCTTTATCCCAATTCCCGTTTAATAGTTTCGTATCCTAGGTCCATTGGCGATGGATTACCCTTTCCTTACAAGTCATATATTATTCTTATTAATATTCTTCGTGACTTGTACATTATTATTCTCGACACGACTCTACCCAACGTATAATTATTTTCCCATTTAAATAATTATACTTAGGATCGTTTCGCTCGATATAATGTGATTTCTTATTATCTGACCCGACTCACTTTGCCACATATTTATTTTCCCATTCAAATAAATATGCTAAGTTCTTGTC
Source organism: Ambrosia x helenae (assembly GCA_030844895.1). Classification (NCBI taxonomy): domain Eukaryota; kingdom Viridiplantae; phylum Streptophyta; class Magnoliopsida; order Asterales; family Asteraceae; genus Ambrosia; species Ambrosia x helenae. Next base: position 81,038,647 of record CM061225.1, read on the forward strand.
GTTTGGTAACATATTCTTAACGCCCGACTAGACTCACCACACCGTACATTTATTTTCCCATTTAAATAAATGTACTAGGATCTTGTCGGTATTCACACGTTCGTAGATATATTTCACCTACTCGTCTCGGTTTTCCTTCTCGCATATCTATTTTCCCATTCAAATAGATATACTAGAATTTCGTCGAAAACGAGCATATGTACATATACCATCGCGTGGATACTACTTGTTAAGTTCATGTGTCGTTTAGCGTTTTTAATTCGTTACGTTGTGTTTTCCTTTCCCCATGAATATTCTTTCTACACTTAGGAAAGTGTTACGCACGTTTCACCTTTGTTATATATATTTTATTTCCTTAAAATATATATGTATATTTTATCTTGTCGTAATAGCATTTTTCTCATATGTCCGTTTACGTTAGTTCATGTAACTAAGTTCGTTAGTTAGCGTTTTTCACATTTATTTCCCATTACGCGTTCTATGGAAATATTATTCCTACTTCCAATTCCGAACGTTTATTTCCTGGAAATATACTTTGTACGATTAGCCCAACTTGTCTAACTTGTAACCCAAAAATGTTTCCGATACTTTTATATTCCCATTTATATAAAAGTATCCATTTTTGTACAAGTTTTCCCAAGTCTTTACTAATATTTTATAAAATCTTATTTTTATAAAATCTTTATGTTAACTTATCCTCTTATTTTTATAAAACTTCCATTTTTATAAAAATGCCTCTTTTAATTTATACACAAGTAAGTTTCTTGTGCTTATCAAAAACTACACTTGGAATAGCTAATATTTATGCTTTTGACGCCGAACTCTTCGTTAATGCATTTTTGGACTAAAGTTTCTAAAATACATATTTTAGTCCCTCGACTTTCCAAGTTATAATATTTGTCCTTTAACTTATATTTGTTGCATTTTTCATCTTATCTTTCATGGTTGGCATTTTCTTCCATTTTAGTGGACTTTGAAGAACCATTTTCTTAATGCTTGATTATTTTTACTTCATTCCACTTTTAATAATCTTATAATCCATCCTAGATGCTATTAACATGTTGGTTCCATATTTTTATCCAAAATATCAACTTTTCACTTATTCAAGTGAGTAGACTTTGAATATGGAACTTTTTCACCTATGATTCTCTAACCCATTTTAATATATTTTTGGCATTAACTTATCATCTTATGATGATTAAAATCATCTTCCATCATATTCAAGTCCTTTTCATCAATCATGCTCAAATCATCCATTAACTCAAGTGTATGTTCATTTTATCACATTTTCTCCAAATATTACATTTATTAACATAAATCCAAGATTTATTTATGTTATTGTTATTCTTCCATTTTTTTAATCCAACAAAACACATTATCTTTATAAAACCATTTCATTACCCATCAATGTACAACTTGCTTTCAAAAGCACAAAATATGAACATTAGGAATCAAACAAGGTAAAACTTACTACTAGCTCAAGGCTAGGGAAGACAACAACCTTGGATTGGATGGGGTTTAGTGTGTTTTTCCAAAGGGGTTAAGCTCCAAGCTCTTGAACACACAAAAGGGGTTTTGATGGATGATGATTTAGGGATGATTTGTTAGTGTAAAAATTGAAAGAAAGATGTTAATGTGGGGGTGATAACTTACGGCCACAAGGAAAGAAGAAGAAGGAGTTTTTGTGATTTGATTCAAGTATTCTCTCAAGTTGCTTATAACACTCTCTTGCAAATCTTGTAAAGATCACCCAATATCTTAATTAGATTATGGAAGATTTAGAGGATATTGTAAGATCACAAAATGAAAATCTTTGGAAGATTAAGAGGGTGTTTGGCCGAGATTTTAGAGAGAGAAAGAGGTGGATTAGTGGGTCTTTCCTAGCCAATGCTCATCCATGCAAGCAAATGATTAGGATCCTCCTAATGATTTCTTCTAGTTAAACACAAGTTATCTCTCCTTGGTGGGCCATAGGCCGGCCCCAAGGGGTATTTTGTGGGGTCCACTTTGCTAAATATTACCCATATTATTATGTTTAAGTTAATCTCGTTCGGGTACCGTCCGGGTATTCTTGGGTTTTTAACCGCGTGTCACCCGAATATTAAAATACCATTAATATTCCTTAAATTTAGTCCAGTTTAATTACTGATAATTCATTTCGGCTTTTGCCGGGTGAAATTACGGGTTACGCGCGTATCGGGTGCGGTACGCGCACTTTATTCGTTACCGGGAGATTTGTACAATAAGCTTTCACGTATGGCTTTGGGTTTCCAAAACTCATTATATTTTGTGAAAATATTATTTATTATATATTCCGGGTGTGCGGGGTTCGTTTCGCTTATTTAATTTTTACCGGGTAATCGCCAGTGTCCATACCGGATAGATTTGCTTGCGCACGATCCTATCATGCTTTGTCATTAAACTTATGCATTCCTATGCATTATTTGGGAATTGCTATATTTCTAAGGCCTCAGTTAAACAATCAACACATAATTACGTTTAATTACGTTAATCGCGTTTAATTAATTAGTACGGGATTACCTTAATTTTGCCGGTTGTTACAAACTTAATATTAGGATACCAAATTTGTTTAAAGTTAACAATCATCACAATGTATTATTTCAAAAGCCACATGTTCATAAGTTTGAAAACACAAAAGATTGATATCCGTGAATGTATGCCCAAACATGCCCCAAGTTCAATCCATAGATTTAGTTACTTGAAAAACATGCATAAAAACTTTGTCAACATAAATTCGGTGAGTTCACAAGTTTACAATAGTTGAAAACATAATGTTAATGAAATCCATGAATGACCCATCAATGTCTAGCTAAGACAATGATGATAATGAACGACCATGAGTCCATAATCAAACCTTGACGTGTTGTGCCTCGCACATTGTACAATAAAGACAATGTATCATCATATGTGAAATACAATCACTATTTTCTTGTATGTATCCGGGTTAAAGCGACTAACCAAGAATGGGGGTGCCAACCCAATAGATCTATTCAAGTGTTTCATGGCTAAATCCACAGCTAATGGTTATGGGTAAACTAATTACACGAGGGCTTTATGAGTACTCTAAACATATTGTCTCATGTATACCGGTCTGCTAGGAATTCATTCTAAAACTAAGTAAACAATGTATGTCTTTCCCCAGAATATAAAACAGAAAAAGTGGTCGTGAAACTCACCTCAAGTCCGTGCAAAAAGGCTAGCAAGAAAGTATGTCCAATGTACTAGAAAACCCGACCTACACGTCCTATATACAAATGGACATCTTAGGTCTAGCAAATGGTTTCATCGTATTCATTGTTCACCCAACTTTCGAAATAAGTTAACTTGGTATCATTGGTGTCTTTTTATGTTATCAAAACATTCTACAAAATAAATGTCTTATTGTGTAGCATAAATATACTTTCAAAAATCCATACTTTCCACCACATGTTCTAGATATAAAACATATGTTATCTAAAACAACTTATTATTTTTATAGATCTCGCATTACACAAGTTATCTTTGTATAGGTATATACATGTTACATGACACACATATGTAAATGTGTATTATAACACACACACACATACACATGTATACATATATATGCTCACGCATATATATGTTCAACACATATATGTAAGTGTTTATCACAATACACACCTCACATACACACATCAATATACACACGCACGCACATTTATGCATATGCATGTACTTGGATCTCACATACATAAACACTCATGCTAGTAGTACCGTCACACATACACGCCCATATATGTATATGTATATGTCTCGGTACCTTTGCATCAACATTTATGTTTGTGAAATCATTACACTTGTATACATAAACACTTGTTTTTCACACACACGTATATCATATATATAACACACACACATACAGATATATAAATATCACACGCACACACGTCACACACACGTATTTCAAACACTCATATATACATGCATGTTTATCCGAGACCTTCCATTGTTGTAAAATATTAGAGTTTTGGGTTTGTTTAAAAGCTTAAGTTCTTAGTCAAGGGTGAACTATGCTATGCTTTATGTAGTAACACAAGAATGGTTCTAGATCTATACCTCTTAGTCGAAAAGGAAGGAATGGAGGTGAGCAAGCCACTAGATGTCATGGTTCTCCTTGGGGATGGGGTTCCTCTACTTGGAATGGTTGAACTTTGTTTGGTAGTGAGTGTTGGGTGTGTGGGCCGAAAGTTAGAGAGGGAGGAGCGGTGAGAATGTAAGTTTGTTAAGGTTTCTGGGTGAAGTGTGGTGTATGAAGATCTTCTCCAATGCCTTGGCCCTCATACATATATATAGCGAGTGAGGGAGGTGGAGAGATTGGGAGGATGTGTTAATTGAATATTTTGTGATTTTGTACTTTGAAGGTTTGAAGATTTGAATATTTTGTAATTGATTTTGGTGTAAAAGATAAAAAATGGTTTTTATTTTTTATTTTTTATATAAAGCTCCTAAACTAGCGTTGCCATCAGATAGTTTTCAGCCAACGGTCATATTTTGCTCGCAAGCCCACGTGAGCCTGGTAGCGTGGGCTCGCTCGCGACAGTGATCACAGACGTCTGTTGTGGTGTTCGCAAGCCACGTGGATCAGCTTGTGGGTTGCGCCTGCTCGCTTGCGGCCCACAACACACAGTCTAAGGTGCGGGGTTAGTGTAATTGTTTAAAAAAAACAAGAGTGTGATTAATTTGAGCATTAAGTGCATTTTAGTTGCCTAATTTAATCGTTGGAGGTTTGAATTCAATTTTTTGTTTGTTAGTATTCAACAATGATGACTATGACTTGGTTTAACTAGAGCTTATAGCCACATTTTTAAATTCTTAAGTTACTCATGTGTCTAGGAACTTTATTTTTTGGAATACTAAACTATTTGTACTTGTGAGGGTGCTATTGTTGAATATCAACTCGGAACTTTTGTAAAATGTCATCTCTTTACACACATATTAGAGTAATTTCACACTAAGCGTGTTACACGCCAAAGGGCTTTAACATAATAGTACCAAGATGTAATGGACAGTGGCGAAGCTTGACCTGAAGGTTCGGGGGGTCGGAAGTCACGGGAGGGTCGGAAGTCACTAGTTTTGGGGGGTCGAAACCCGTTCGGGGGGTCGAAACCCTATATTTTCAAAATTTTCTATACGAATACTATATAATCGAAACTTCTGCGCGAAAATCCGGGGGGGGGGGGGGGTCGGCCGTCCCTCCCCGCCCTTACTATGCTTCGCCAGTGGTAATGGAAAGATGTCCCTCTCCGAAAGGTTACGATTTAAAGTCCCTGTGGCACCCAAAATTTGTAGATATAGAACTGGTATTGCATCAGTGCCTTGACGTGGTCCGCAAATGTAAACTGGGGGATGGTCTAGACTCATGGACATGGTCGGAGACAAGTCTGGCTCAGTTTTATGTTCATTTTCTCAGGTTGAAAGAAAATGCTAAAAATAGAAAATCATAACCATATGTAGAGCAATTGTATACTATTAAAAGTAAACTTGAAAACTTCTTTGGTTGGAGAGCAAAACTGAACAACGGTGAATCAAAATTTTCTAGACCATGTGTTTATCTAGTCGATCTGTATGTGTCCAAGGTGTGAAAAGGTATCAAGGCATGGTGTGAAGTGAAGTCCTCAAACATGTACATAGTCAAAGGAAGTATTAGACTATTATATTATTTTAGCAACCGCATCCAAACATTACATAAAAAATAATAAATAAATAAATAAATCATGCAATTTTGGTGTCATCGTTGTGGTTCATGTGGAAGTCGATAGATGAGAGATTTTTCCACAACAATCAAGCCCCACATATAAAGTTGTTGAATACAAAAAGCAACACGTTCCTATGGATAAAAAAAATAGGGTGAAACTTCATCTTTAAATATTTGCTTTTGATTGTCTCTATCTTGTTCTAGCTTCTAGCTAGCCAGTTTTTTTATTTTTTATTTAAATCCTCACCGTTTTACAAGAATTTAAAAGTAAGCCATTCTTAAGAAACGGAAAAGTTTGTCACACTTATATATCTATATCTATACTATATATACTATATTATAAAGCATTTGACAAGGACTTCTTAAAATTTAAGAGGTACAAGTTAATTTGCTTATGACACAACATACAATGCACATAATAACTACATTTTAATAACTACATTTTAAGGGCAATTTAGTCTTTAAAGCATCATATTTATCAAAATGAAATCAAGAGTCATATTTATGATAGGTCATGACATTTATTTCTACAAAACATATTAAATACAAAACATGTAAAAAAGAATTTTTATAATGCTACATGTTTTATTATAATCTTTTATATACAATTAGTTACTTTATAAAAAGTTAGTTAATCTATTATTATTCATAACAATGTTACTAAACTTTTAGGTATTTGAGTCGTTTAGGAAATATCTACTGCATGAATAACTTGGCATATTGAGAGCAAAATCGAGTTTATCCTACTAAACAACATAAAGTTTATCTTGTGTTAGAAGAAAGTGAAAGGAGAAGTTCCTTTATTGGTGCTATTTTTATATACGTTTCAATGTAAGCTTCGTTTAAAATAAAATTGCGTGTGATAATATACAAGTCATCTAAGCAGAGGCGGACAAGTCTTTAAAGTGTTTTTTTAGTTTTTTATTTCTCTTTTTATGTGAATTTGTTACGGTTTCGACTTAGTAGCTTTTTCTATGATGATTTTTAACTTTTTATTTTTTTAATATGGCAAGTTAACTCGCCGCCATGCATGTGCGTGATTTAACGTTTTTTCATCTATTTTTTGTTCAATTTATCTGTCCCGTCGCAACGCGCGGGTTTCTCACTAGTACGTTAGTTATTCTAAAAAAAATATGGGAATCATGAAAACAAAAATGTTGAAGAAACAAATAGTCTCACCTCCGATTAGGGATGGTAAGATTATGAGTCACTACAGAGTTGATCCTTCACTAACAGCTACGGCTTGGGGATACCTGCAAATAAGGGTGAAAGTATGGGTGTGGAGACGACTACTCGAGGTAGTTGTTTATAACAAAAACGGGGTGAATGGGGATACTATCTAGTATGATAGCTCTCCAGGTCAGTAGAAAGTGTCCTCTCCAATTGGGGGTATGATCCCTTTTATAGGAGAGTCCGTATGCCACCATTACCCAAGTCCTAACCATGGTTAGGTTGTCTCCATCACCCTTAATTATGTTAATACGGTGATATATGGAAAGCTAGATTAAAGGAAACAGTGGAATCGAATACCGCCTTAACTGGTGTAGTTACGTGATTCATGCATGGCTATTGACCATGCATGATATTCGCCTTGACCGGTCCTTGACTATTGACTGTGCATTTAATGAGCTTTGACCAGATCCTTCGCATGGCTTTCTTCCGCGCGCCAGCTTTGTGTCGGGTTTGGGTATGCGGAATTGTATATTCAGTACCCAATCCCATCAAGTCCCCCCAGTCCAGTGTGTCTCTCATCTTAGATGTGAGGTATGCTGGACTAATTTGTTGTGGGTTGATTCTTATGGTCTTTCTGTTGTTTACCGACTTTGCGTTGCGTGCTGGCGTGAACATTGTGCGGAGAACGGGTTTTAAAATTTACGTCATCTGTCCGCATTGATGAGACACGTCAGTTTGCATGTGTGGACAGGTGTCATTTCCCCATTGTGTTTAAAAATATGTGGTTCATATGGCGAGTGGTATTGACATGACCTCTGTCAATTGGGACGTGTGTAGAGACATGTGAGCGGCGGTTGTCAGGCGAGTGGGCGCGTGAGGCGCGTGTGACGACGGTTTGTTTTCCAGTACACACGTGTCATCATCTCATTGGACTCATCTCCGAAAAGCTTGTCCATGACGTCAGGCACATTAATTGCAAAGCCTATATATTAAATTTTGAATGTGGCTCTTCCATCTCAACTGTTTCAAAGTTTGAATTTCTTTCTCTTCAACGTCTCTATTTTCTCAAAATCACCATATCCTTCAACAATGTCGCAAGATTCCCAAGATGTGCAAGAGTCGAGTAAAACATCTGACACTGTTAAAGATCTGGGGAAGGAATCATCAAAAAGCATAGAAGCCACCACTATCAAGTGGGACGAAGCCTCGTATCTGAGCTTTATTGACCAGTACGGCATATTGCCGGAATGGGAGCCGGAACTTCCTGCCGAGGGAAAAACTGCTTTAAAGGCTCCTCCTGGTAAAATTACCCTGTATGCTGCTGCTTTTACTAAATGCTGTTTTCGTTTGCCAGCCTCCAAATTTGTGGTGGATGTGTTGCTGAAATATGGAGTGCATCCTACACAATTGACTCTTTATGGGTGGTGCCGGATACTGCATTTTGAAGCCACATGTCGTTCATTGGAGATTGAACCCACATGGGAAAGATTAAATGTCTTCTATGTCCTTGAAGCAGCCCGTGGCGGAAGTGGTTGGTTTAGCTTGGGTATTCGCCGGAAAGTTAAACAGCTTGTCTCGGAAAAAGTGAAATCCATGTATGAATGGAAAGACAAGTTCTTTTATATCAAGCATGGCGTTATTCCTGCACCCTTCCAATGGATGGTGCTTGGTCAGAGGGAAAAGATTGCTGAGTTCCCCCCTATGGTGGGGTATAAAGATCAGGATTGGTATAAAACACTCTGTGATCATGCTACTCCCCTGATGATGGATGAATGTCCTGAGGGTGTTTTGAATTTGTTGGGAATTAGCCTTATCTGCCCTGAGGGTCAAGACCCAGATCCTCCCAAAGGTATTGAAATTATATTTATATTTTTGTCTTATGGGCTCGCTTTGTGTTATTGATCAAACGTTTCTTTATTCATGCAGATGTCTCTCTATTCCAATTGTTTGCTAAGCGTGGCGAGGCAAAGGTGTTGTATACTCCAGTTGCCGCCGGTGTTCCACGCTTGTCTGAGAAAACCAGTGTCAATTTTCTGCATCCCAATTTTGTGGATCCTCCAAAGCAGTATGTCCGAACAGGTTTGTGATTTCTCATCCACTTGTTGTTTATGATTATTTTCTCTTTTATGTATGCGAAGGAAGCGCACTTGGTACGCGTTCTGCGTGCTGATTCAGCGCATTCTTCGTGTTAGGTGCGGGTATACAACTCCGCAGGAAAGCTAAGAATGATGTTGAGGAAGTTACTTCGGAGCGCAAGGAGTCCTTTGGTTAGTCTTTATAATTTCGTAACTTATTTCTTACGCATACTTTAACTTGATACAGATGTGGTTACCGCGCCAGGCACAAGTACTTCTAGGAAGCGTGCTGTGGCTAGTAAGAGGACCAAACCACCCGCCGTGCCTATCATTGTTGAAGAAGTTGATGAAGACTTGACTGAGTCTGATACGGAACTGGAGCACAAGCGCGCCAGGCGTTCTTCTCCTATCCGAGAGTCAGGTGGTGTTGCTGAGGATCTATATCAGCAGAGGGTTGCTGAGCTGGATCAGAAACAAGTGCAAATTCCGCAATCCTCAGTTGAGAGCCTGGATGTTACTTCACCGGAACCCATTCCCGCGGTTCCGGTAAATGTATTCAAGCCGTTGACATGGCCGTCTACGGACAAGCTGAATATCCCAGTGAAGCCTCCGCCTGTGCGCGAGAACTTGCCCATGAAGACTCTAAGGCATTTATCTGGTACGCATGCTTTCCTTCTCTTTTTACCACGGTTGTGATATATGTGTTAAAATACTGTGAGCAGCATTTTATGTAGGGCAACATGCTTTTGCAGAATCTCGGAAGAAGCATTCCTCCGTGTTGTTGAAGGAAGTGTCTTCCTCTACGCAGCCAACTGATTCTACCGCGCAAATGTCGCTCGTTACTGCTGAAGCAACAGTTGACGAAAGCTTGTTATCTCAACCTACACCCATCCCTGAGGATTTGGTTATGGAGGTGGAGAAGGACGTCATGACGCAGGAAGAACCTGCACAAGTTGAGTTGGTGGTTGATGTTGTGAAAGATACCGGTAAGCGGGTTGATGAGTCTGTGACACCAAATTTGGGGACAGGTTGTGTTGATCTGACAGAGCAAGTGCCTGAGCCGAGCCCGTCAGAAGGATTTGAGGCAGCGCTTGATAGTCAGAAGAAAGATGAACTTGTGACTGAGAATCCATCCAACTTCCAGCGTACAGTTGTTGACACTACCATCTTCTATAGTGATACTTCCGCCAGTGTTGGTGGAAGCTCTGGTCGTCGGCGGAGAACGTTTTCCTCACGCCCATCGGATTCTTCTAGGCCGTACCAGCCGCGTTGGGATATCCTGGACACTACTCGCTTTACAAATGCGATTGATGCGCAGGAGTTTGTCATGATGTCCGTTCCTCCCGCGGAACGTGATTATCAGGATAGTGTAGACCGTCGCTCGTTATTTATTGATATGGCCATGAACCTCTCTCTTGGTGTCAGCGGTCTTGGCTCCCTTATCAGGCGTGAAAACGAGTTTCAAAGGGATTATCAGAACTTAAAGGATTCTGAAGCTGCGCTGTTGAGGCGAGAGGAGGAGTTTCAGCGCGCTCGTCATGACATTCGTGCTGAGATTGAGCATCATCAGAAAGTTGCTCGTGATGCTGTTGAAGAGTTGGAGAGAGTGAAGAAGGAGAAGGCTGATGCTTCTCATGCTTGGTCAGTAGCTTGCAAGAGGACGAATATCGAGACTGAACAGCTACGGTCCTCCATTAAGGAATTAAAACTTGAGAATTCTAATTTGAAGAAAGGTGTGGAGCAGACCCAAGAAGCGTTCGAAGGGAAGCAAACTGAACTTGCTGATGTCATTCAAAAATACAATTCTCAGCACGATGAGCTTATTCGCGCTACCGCTTCCTTGTCTGATGTGGAAACCAAGATGAAAGCATTGACTTTGTAGAACACCCAGATCCAGGAAGAGAAGGTATTGGCAGAATCCTCGTGTACACAGGCAAAAGTGGAACTAGACAAGGTGCAAGCTTTGTTCCAACAAGCCACTGATCTGGCCGTTGCTGCCAACGAGAGGATTGCCTGGTTAATGGGCGATGGGGTTGCTGGGGTAAGTCAAAAGATTTTCCTTTGGTATTCTATCCTTTTTTGCTTTTAGATTGGGTTTATATGCTATCTTATTCTGCGCAGGTATTCAAGCGTGTCTGGAACGATCCTGCGCTGACAGAAGTGATTGCGCGCATCTCCAGCTCTTCCGTGAAGCAAGGCATCAAGATTGGTTTCTCCGAAGGCTTCAATCACCATGCTGAGGGTAAAGAAAAGGAATCCGGACCATATGAGAATGAAGCGTACGATGATGAGCTGCTCAAAGCCTATGATGACTACGAGCATCTGAAGTTCGAAGTCTTTGATTTGTTAGAAGCCTGTGCGAAGACTGATGATCCTGCTGGAGAGCTGCGCAACTATTTTATCAAGTCTGATCGCCTTGGTGCGGAGCTTGCTGAGAGGGCACAGATGGAAGAGAAGGGTAAGACTGTGGCCACTGATGCGGGAGCAGGAACATCTTCCACTGCTGAAGGGAAACGCGCAGAGGGCACTGGGAGTGATGATATTTCCCAATATTTGAACCTTTAATTCTCCCCTTTTTTTTATGTATGATGAAAACTATTGATGCACTATGGTTGCATGTCTTGTCTTGAACACTTTGATTTTTCACGTATGCTGAACAGTGTAACGTTCTTTTACTTTCCACGTATGCATGGTAATCATTAGGTGATGTCATCTTATGTGCATCTGACACAGGTGACTGTCAGTCTGCCCTTGACGTGACTTTTGTGACGGCTGTGGCAGGGTGTCTGTCAGTCTGCCCTAAGGTAATCGAGTGGTTTACCATTAATGGTAATTAATGGCGGTAACCTCTCTCCTCTATATATAGTAAGTAAATCTTACATTGCAGTTTATACTTAAAAAGTTTTTTACCATTCTCTCTGGAAAAAATGACGTCCAACACTTCAATCAATGTTCTTAGTACCAAGGAGATTTTGGCAGTGCAGGGTATCATCAGCTTGTCTTGTCATCCTGATCATGATTGTATTTCCACCGAAGCTCTTGATCGTTTGGCAGAACATTGTTCGTTTCTGCTATCACAGGAGGACATGCGTCCTGATTATCTAGATGATCAAGGTACCATTGATGGAAAGCCCTTGAAGATGAAGAAGCTGTCTGAACTGGGAGATGTGAAGAAGAAGACTACCAAGAAGGTTAGGGGTTAGGATGTATATCTCCTGTGCAGGAGTCTATGTATAAAGTTGTTTCTTTTTTGAGTGATTGTTGGATCACTGTGTCATGGGGATTTGGTTGTTTATGTTTTGTAGTCCCCCCTTGTTTGGTGATAATCATCTAAGATTTTGGTATGTAATCTATATTTGCTGACCACCCGTTTGTATAAAAATGCTTTTTGTAATATAAATGAACTTTGGAAATTAATTCCTTATTACAAAATCATTGTAGCATGTTACATGTAGCATATACGTAACTGAGCTGCATTCCAGGTGCGTGGAATTGGTGAACCATCTAATCGTTCTAAGGCATATGCCCCTTTTCCCAATACTTCTTGAACTTTGTAAGGCCCTTCCCAAGTTGGGGCCAACTTCCCTGGTTTTTCTGCGTTTGAGGCTTCATTGTTGCGGAAGACAAAGTCACCAATGCGAAAAGTTTGTTCTTTGACCCGCGCGTTATAGTATTTCTCTAACTGTCTCTTGTATGCGGCTTCTCGGACATAAGCCGAATCTCTCCGTTCATCTAATAAATCTAGATTCATACGCAACTCTTTGTCGTTGTCAATTGATTGCGCAAGCAAAATTCTTGGGGAAGGATTTGTAACTTCCGTTGGGATAACCGCTTCAGTTCCGTAAGTTAGGCTGAATGGTGTCTCCCCATTACTTGTCTTGGGAAGTGTGCGGTGGGCCCAAAGAACATGTGGTAATTCATCTACCCACCCGCTGCGCTTTGTTCCCAAGCGCGTTTTGATTCCCTCTACAATACTTCTGTTTGCCCTTTCAACCTGTCCGTTGCCCTGGGGTGCGCCACAGAAGTAAAGATTTGCTTGATCTTCATAGATTGAAGCCATTCTTGTAAGTGTTGGTCCGCAAATTGCGTTCCGTTGTCACTTACTATCTCCATGGGCAGTCCAAATCTGCAAATGATGAACTCCCATATGAATTTCTTGATATTGCGCCCATCAATTGTGGCTAATGTCTTTGCTTCTACCCACTTGGTGAAATAGTCAATGGAGACCAATAGGTATTTGACATTGCCTGGCGCGGTGGGAAAGGGTCCCACTAGATCTATGGCCCATTTCTGAAATGGCCATGCTGCGGTGACCGGTACCAAGTTATTTTTTGGCCTGAGTGTTCCTGGTGCATGTCTTTGGCATGCGTCGCATTTCCGCAATTCTTTAACTGCATCAAGGTGCATTCCGGGCCAAAAGTATCCAGCATTCATAAGTTTCGCCACGACCATGCGAGGTCCTGCATGCAGCCCGCATGTACCCTCATGAATGTCTTTAATCAGGTATGTTGCTTCTGCGGAATCGACGCATCTGAGTAGTGGCCCAAGGTAGGACCGTCGATATAAGATGTCGTTGTTTACTTCATAATGCAAGGACTTGTGTTGCAGCTTTCTTGCTTCCGCTTTGTCGTCCGGGAGAACACCCTTGGTTAAGAAAGCCATTATTGGAGTGGTCCAGGATTCTTTTCCTGTTTGGACCACATTCACCTGTTTCGACGGAACAGATGGTTTGGCTAGTGTCTCGACTCGGATGTCTTTTGCCATGTGGTCGAATGCGGTTGATGCCATTTTGCTCAACGCGTCCGCTGGCTTGTTCTGGCTTCTGCGAACATGGATTACTTTGCAGTAATGGAAATCATTCATTAATTCTTTGGTATGCTGTAAGTACAGGACCATGGTCGGTTCCCTTGCTTCGTATGTGCCATCAATGTGGTTGGCAACTAGCATTGAATCAACGTGCGCTTCGATGTGCTGTGCGCCCATCTTTTTGGCAATCCGCAGACCAGCAAGCAGAGCCTCATATTCTGCCTCATTGTTTGTTGTTTGGAACTCGAGCCGGATTGCATACGTGTATTCTTTTCCCTCCGGTGTTATTAGACGTAGGCCTGCGCCAGCGCCTTCGTCATTACAGGCTCCATCGGTATACAATTTCCATACTTGGGTTTCATCGGGCGTGATCGAATTGGATGATGCTTCCTTGGTTCACTCTTCAATTTTATCTGTTGGGACTTCTGTTATGAAGTCCGCGAGAACTTGTCCTTTGAAGGAGGGTCGTGTTTTGTACGTAATTGAGTGCTCTCCCAATTCTATTGCCCACTTTGCCAAACGCCCGGAGAGTTCTGGTTTGCGCAAGATATCATTGATGCGGAAATCTGTGAGGACGTTGATTGGGTGTCCTTGAAAATATCTTCGCAGCCTTCTCGACGCATGAACTAATGTCAGGACCAGCTTTTCCATTGTCGAATAACGTGTTTCCGCATCTAGAAGCATGCGGCTGACATGGTAGATTGGGGTTTGGACCCCTTTCCGGTCAACCATGAGAACTGCCCCGATTGCCTTGTCTGTCACAGACAAGTATAATGTGAGTGGTTCTTTTGGTAGCGGAGCTGTGAGTGTTGGCAAGTTGCCCAAACACGTCTTCATATCTTGGAATGCAGTTTCTGCTTCTTTCGTCCAGTTGAAATTGGACTTTTTTAAACAATTTTTTAATGTGTCCACGAAAGGAAAGGATTTGGACGCGTAGTTTGACAGGAACCTGTTCAAAGCTACGAGACGTCCCATGAGCGTTTGTACCTCCTTGATCGATGATGGTGATGGCATTCGCTCAATTGCTTGAAATTTCTCTGGATTTGGACGGAATCCATCTTTTGTCACCACCACGCCGAGAAACTTTCCCTCCTCCATCCCGAAGGAACATTTCCCCGGGTTTAGCTTCATCCGCACACTTCGTAACTGATCAAATGTTTTCTGTATGTCGAGTAACATTTGATCCTCCTCTCTACTTTTGATCACCAGGTCGTCAACATATACTTCTAGGTTTACACTGATTTGCTTGACAAAAGCGGCGTCCATTAGTCTTTGATACGTTGCCCCTGCGTTTTTCAGCCCGAACGGCATTTTGGTGTAACAAAAGGTACCCATGTCTGTGCGGAAGGCGGTTTTGTCCTCGTCTTCTTTGGCCATTTGTATCTGATGGTAGCCCTTGTAAGCGTCGAGGAAGCATTTGAATCTGTATGGTGCCAAAGAATCGACTTTTAGGTCAATCTCAGGCAGTGGGTAACAGTCTTTTGGGCATGCCTTGTTTAAATCTTTATAATCAACGCACATGCGCCATGTGCCATTAGACTTCCCCACCATAACCGGATTTGCTACCCATGTTTGGTATTTGCTTTTGCGCAATATATCGGCCTTCAAGAGTTCTTCTACTTGCTCGTTCATCGCCTTTGTTTTTTCTGGCCCCATGCTTCGTTTCTTCTGAACAATAGATTCTGCATTCTTGTAAACATTAAGCCTGTGCTCCGCAACGTGTCACGGAACCCCGACCATGTCTGATGGTTTGAATGCGAAAATGTCCATTTTTTTGTCAGCAGTTGTTTCAAGTGAGTGCGGATGGGGTCAGAAATTGCATGGCCGATGACAACTGTTTGTTCCGGGAATAGAGGGTTAATAACCCATTTTTCCGGTTCGGTCCGAACAGTTGGTTTTGCTTGTTTTGAAGGCCTGGATGTTTCTGCTGCATGACACGTTTTATTTCCCCTGATGAACGCGACTCCTGTTCGCGTTGGAAAACCCATCATCTGGTGCGGTGTAGAAGCATTGCAATTGAACTTTGCCAATCCTTCTCGTCCTAGTAGGATGTCATGCGAGGAATTGACAGGGAGCATAGTGAAGTCGCACGTTTCGGTGCGTGAGTGTTTCCCGTCGGAGAGTGTTACCGGGAAAGTGAGCGTGCCCAATGGGTAAATGGATTCATGAATGAAACCGGAGATCGGCTCCGTTGTTGGTACTATTCTCTTCTTGTCTTCATCATCCAGCTGGTCAAAACACTGCTGGTACATGATATCAGTGCTGCTGCCATTATCTAGGAACATGTATCGTGTTCGATAATGGCCAACAACCCCTGTTATGATTAATGGAGCTGTGGAGCATGCTCCACCTTTTACCCTTGGCATAATCACCTGTTCCTCTTTCCAGGAATCGTTCTTCGCCTCGATGAAGGTACGCTTATGACTTGCGCTCCTGTGAATCATGTTGCATGTATTACGGGAGGCGCTATATACATGATGCGCGTTGAGATTGCGTATCTTCTTTTGGGAGGGTTCTCCTGTTTCTGTGTTGTCCCTCTGCTTTCTTCTCATGTTTTTAACAAGATGCGTCAGTTGACCAGATTTGATTGCGTTTTCGATTTCCATCTTCAAGCTATAACAGTTGTCTGTCATGTGACCGTGGTCCTCGTGGTATTCACAGTACTTTGACCTGTCCACGTTTTTCCTGTCACTGCGAAGCTCTTGCGGCTTTGGAAATTGGATTTGTTCTGTTTTTAACACCTCGGATGGTGTTTTGGACAGTGGTGTCCAATCATAGTTCTTCTTTGAGTGTCCCTTATGATCGCGGGATCCTCTGGAGCTCAGCATGTTTCTTGCATCTTGTGAGGAAGAATATTTTCCTTCCTCTGCCGCGCCTGAAATTCTTGACCAAACGGACTGCTTGCCCTTTCCTCTGTTATTTGACGGTCCATGATGACCGTTACCTTGCTGTGCGTTTTTGTTGCGTTGGAAAGAGCGCTCTGAAGACGCGTAAACTTTGGCGGCTTCAATTACTTCATCCCAAGCTTCCGACACGCCGTCTTTGCCGGTTAAGCATCTCATTAGATCATCATTTCTTACCCCGTGTATAAAGGCTGCGCGGGTAAGCTCTTCTCCGCATCCCAGTTGGAGTGCTTCCTTGTTGTATCTGACTATGTAGTCTTCCAAAGACTCATTATCGTTGCGCGAACACAAGAGGATATGGGCTTTGTCCTTTTTATGCTTGCGCAAATGAGAGAAATGATTTTTGAACTTCCTTATTAGGTCATCGAAGTCAACGAGACTTCCAACCGGCAAACTCTCGTACCAAACTCTAGCTGCCCCCGTTAGGGTTTGTACAAATAGGTGACACCAGGCTTGCACTGGCCATAATTTGGAGCTGCCAGCGCAATCGAATGCGTGCAGGTGATCATCAGGATCACGCAGGCCATCATATCTTCCAATGGTACTTGGTAACTTACATTCTTGCGGCATTGGTGCCTCTGCAATTCTTGCGCAGAACTTCGAACGTTCTGCGAAAGTTTTTGGTCTGTATGGCTTGTACAGATCATCATCTTTAGGGGCCAAGCTGCTGGCAGCAGTTTTGGAATGTTGCTTCTTACTTGTGTCATGATATACTTCGTCCTCAGATTCGTAGCCATCTGGTTCACCGTTCAGGTTGACGGGGTCCTGGCCGTGAGTATTTCTACCACGGCCTCCACCACGTACCGCCTGACGGTGTCCCTTTGCATGACGGCCACTGTTGTTCTTCTGTGGGGATTCTGAATCATCCCCACTTAAGTCAAAACTTAACGCCTTCTGAGTCTTGAGTTTTGCTTGTTTCATTACCATCTTCTGGTATTCAGCAATCGTCTTTGAATTTTGTTGGGCCAACCATTCATCCGGGTCAACCGAAGAAAGGTTGTCCTGTGCCTTTTTTCCTCCATTTATTCCCCCTTTTGTTGGGTGGAATTGGAATGTTGAGGTTTGTTGCCTCTGGGCCACATTCTTGGTAATTGTGTTTGGTGTTACGTCTTGAATTTCTTCGTTGACTGTGGCCTCGACATCAATGTTGTTGTTTCCATCCTTTGAGAAAGCCATTGTGCTAGTTTGAAAGATTGGTTTAACCGTATGGGATGGCGCCAATGAAGAAACAAATAGTCTCACCTCCGATTAGGGATGGTAAGATTATGAGTCACTACAGAGTTGATCCTTCACTAACAGCTACGGCTTGGGGATACCTGCAAATAAGGGTGAAAGTATGGGTGTGGAGACGACTACTCGAGGTAGTGGTTTATAACAAAAACGGGGTGAATGGGGATACTATCTAGTATGATAGCTCTCCAGGTCAGTAGAAAGTGTCCTCTCCAATGGGGGGTATGATCCCTTTTATAGGAGAGTCCGTATGCCACCATTACCCAAGTCCTAACCATGGTTAGGTTGTCTCCATCACCCTTAATTATGTTAATACGGTGATATATGGAAAGCTAGATTAAAGGAAACAGTGGAATCGAATACCGCCTTAACTGGTGTAGTTACGTGATTCATGCATGGCTATTGACCATGCATGATATTCGCCTTGACCGGTCCTTGACTATTGACTGTGCATTGAATGAGCTTTGACCAGATCCTGCGCATGGCTTTCTTCCGCGCGCCAGCTTTGTGCCGGGTTTGGGTATGCGGAATTGTATATTCAGTACCCAATCCCATCAAATGTGTTTTGACTCATCCTTTAACAAATTAGACATTGATCTTTTAAAATTTAGAAAACAAACATTCAAAACCAAACTAGTCAGACAACACCAAATAAGTACTGCCAGCTAAGGCAGCTAACCGTAACATGTGTAAAAAGGCTACACTAGATATTAGTTGTCGGGTAAGTCTTTAGCCCACACTTTTAGCAAGATAGCCATGGAATTTAGTCTGCTAAAATAGCTAGGAATTAGTCTGCCACGAAAATTTTTGTAAAGTTATATTGAGGATTATAAGCAAACCAATAAAGGGCAACTATGTTAAAGAGGAGGCTAAGCCTTAGCCGGCAGCTAAGGCCTAACCTCCGTTTTTACATGTGTGGCTCTTGTATTGGTTTCTATAATCCTTAATATAACTTTAAAAAAGTTTCTATGATAGACTAAGGGGGCTGTTTGGTTGATTAAATGCTGAATAATTAAAATAGTCTGAATGGTTAAGAGCTAAATCATTCAGCATCCATTATTAGCTTAATGGTTCAGCATATTAACGGAATGATTATTATAAATATGGAAGATTGTAATTTGTATTAAATTGTATTCATTGTATTAAACTCTCCCCTAAAATAGGAGACCTTACTTGTATTATTTAAACCCATGATCTAATGGAAAAGGGACAAGGAAGTTAACCATTCTTACATGGTATCAAGAGTCCAGGCTTGCTTCCTCTAATCAACCCCACCGTCCCTTTCTTTTTTCTGTCTTCTTTCTGCCTTCCTGCTACAACTGTCTCAAACATAAAAAATCACATCCCTATTACCCTAGAAATTGATTCCTCACAATACGTTTCCTGGTCAACCCTTTTTAAAATCCACTGCAAAGCCCACTTGGTGTATGATCATCTTCTACCAAGACCGGCCTCCCCCTCATCTGCGGCCACTGACCCAGAAAATTCCCTTTCTGAATGGGATCGGCTGGACAGCATTGTACTCCAATGGATGTACAGTACGGTCTCGAACGATCTTCTTCACACCATTATTCAGAAAACATCGACCGCTCATGAAGCGTGGGTTGCAATCGAGGACTTGTTCCAGGACAATAAAGTTGCCCGCACAATCCATTTGATGAATAAATTTACTAACACTCGCCTTGATAATTTTGCTTCTATGTCTTCTTATTGTCAGGAACTAAAGACGCTTGCTGGTCAGCTTTCCAACGTGGATGCCCCGGTCAACAATGACAGATTGGTCCTCCAATTGATCGCGGGACTCAATGACCAATATGAAAGCATTGCGACCATTCTGTCCGGAACTGAACCGTTGCCAACATTCTACAAGGCACGTTCCAAACTGATTGATGCTGAAACTCGGAAAGCCGAGAACACACTTCATGCCGCAAAGTCAGCCTCCACAGCCCTTAACACGACCACCGGACCCTCTCAACGATCTCCGGCTCCTTCGGATAGCAACCGGTATGACGACCTCTATTTGAACCAGTCACGAGGTCGGTCTCGCCCACGGGGCCGTGGAAGGGGCCGTGGACAACAAGGCCGTGGCAGACCTTACCAACAACCGGTGTTCACTCCACAACAAGTGCTGAATATGCTCTACTCTTGGGCCAATCCTACCCAACAATCGGCCCAGACTAGCTCTCTATGGGCTGCCCCACCGTGCCCTTTTCCAACAAACTCAAACAGGCCGAGCAACAATAATGCTTCGGCTTCTGGGCTGCTTGGACCAAGACCATCTCAGGCCCACTATGCTTACACCCCAACGGACATAGAACAAGCCCTATACACTATGTCTCTACAGCAGCCTGACCCTACTCAATATTTTGATACTGGTGCAAGCAATACCATGTCTCATGACTCAGGTGACTACCATACTTTTTCTAATGATTGCATGTCTAAACGTATTATTGTAGGTAATGGCGACTCCATTCCGGTATTAGGACAGGGCACCAAATACCTACCAAAACCCTTCCCACCATTTGTCCTTAAAAATGTCCTCTACTCCCCCAAACTTTTAAAGAACCTAATTTTTGTCCGTAAGTTCACTAGAGATAACAAAGTTTCTATTGAATTTGATGAATTTGGTTTTCTTGTGAAGGACTACCAGACAAAGACCCCTCTGCTCAGGTGCAACAGCAGCGGTGATCTGTACCCACTCGTACTTGGATCCGGTTCCCACACACCATCCGCTTTTGCTGCTATCTCTTCCACACTCTGGCATCAACGTCTTGGACACACGGGACAACCTATTTTACATTCTTTAAAAAATACTAGTTCTATTTCCTTTACAAAACTTAATAATAATGTATGCCAATCGTGTATTTTTGGGAAGAGTACCCGTTTGCCTTTTATGTCATCTTTTAATTGCACCAACTTACCATTTGACATAATTCACAGTGATTTGTGGACATCCCCAGTTCTCAGCTCGGGTGGCCATAAATATTATGTGTTATTTTTAGATGACTACACAAATTTTCTTTGGACCTATCCCATGACAAACAAATCCCAAACCTTTACCATATTCTCCAATTTGCCAAAAATATTAAAACACAATTTGAACGTATCATTAAAACTTTTCAATGTGATAATGGTCGGGAGTACGTTAACCACAACTTCCAAACATTTTTTTAACACCAATGGCATTCTATACCGCCTGTCTTGCCCACACACCTCCCCCCAAAACGGGAAAGCTGAAAGAAAAATTCGCACCATTAATAATATGGTCCGAACTCTTTTAGCCCATGCCTCCCTACCACCCTCCTATTGGCATCATGCCTTGGAAACCGCAACCTACCTACCTACTCAACATACTACCCAACACCGTCACCAAAAACAAAACACCCACCGAGTTACTCTACCGACAATCTCCCACATATGATCACCTACGTGTTTTTGGATGCCTTTGTTATCCTCTTACACCTCCCACTACCATCCACAAACTAGACTACCGTTCTTACCCGTGTGTCTTCCTTGGCTATCCTCCAACACATCGAGGATACAAATGCCTTCATCTCCCCTCCAAACAAATCATCATCTCACGCCACGTGGCATTCGATGAAACCACCTTCCCCTTTGCCACCCAACTTCCGTCCACCCCTACCCATTCTTATGACTTCCTCAGCGACCCACTACACACAAACCTTTGGCCACACATCTCTAATCCACATGCCCAACCCACCACCCCAACAAACATCGGCCCAACTCCTACCTCAGGCCCATCGCAAACCTCACAGCCCACCTACACTCCAGCCCCATCCTCAACCGGACCTACAGCCTCACCCTCTAACCAATCGACACCCTCCGTCCCTCTAAGCCCAACCCACCAGCCCACTACTGATCCATCACCCCAGCCCAATACCACAGCTAACTCACCACCCACGGAACAACCTTTCGTACCCGTCCCTCCTAACACCCATCCAACCCAACGCACAATCCATACCCGGTCCATGAGTGGCATCTTCAAACCCAAACACCCCTTCAACCTCCACACGTCCACCACCACTCCCACCATTGTTCCCATACCCAAAACCCCGACCGATGCCCTTAATATTCCGAAATGGTATGCCGCCATGACTATAGAGTTTAATGCACTCATTAGAAACGGTACTTGGGAGTTGGTTCCTCGCCATCCTACTATGAATGTCATACGCAGCATGTGGCTCTTTAAACATAAATTTAATTTTGATGGCTCTTTGGAGCGCTATAAAGCGCGCTTAGTGTGTGATGGTCGTACACAACAGGTTGGGGTAGATTGTGGTGAAACATTTAGTCCGGTTGTTAAACCGGCTACAATCCGCACTGTTCTCTCTATTGCTCTCTCACAGGGATGGGTCGTTCATCAGTTAGACGTCACCAACGCCTTCTTGCACGGGAATCTAAATGAGACAGTCTATATGTATCAGCCGATGGTTTTCGTGAAAAAAATTTCCAGATTATGTGTGTTCCCTCAAAAAGTCTCTCTACGGCTTAAAACAGGCACCTCGGGCATGGTACCAGTGGTTCACCGACTATGTTCTCAGTCTTGGTTTCAACTATAGTCGCTGTGATGCTTCCTTCTTCACTCTACACCAGGG
Organism: Ambrosia x helenae; assembly: GCA_030844895.1. Classification (NCBI taxonomy): domain Eukaryota; kingdom Viridiplantae; phylum Streptophyta; class Magnoliopsida; order Asterales; family Asteraceae; genus Ambrosia; species Ambrosia x helenae. The sequence goes on from CM061225.1 coordinate 81,061,187, forward strand.
AAAGGACACCGCATATCTCCTCCTATATGTAGATGACATCCTTCTGGTCACCTCCTCAGCGCAACTCCGCCACCGCCTCATGACCAGTCTTTCAGCCGAATTTGCAATGAAAGACCTTCGACCCCTAAGCTATTTTCTGGGCATCTCTATCACACGCACTGGTAACACCATGTTTTTGTCTCAACAGTCATATGCCACAGACATCATATCACGGGCCGGTATGCAATCTTGAAATCCGGTAGCTACTCCCGTAGACACTGCCGTCAAGCTAAGCTCCACTTCTGGTACTCTTTTCGAAGACCCGACACTGTTTCGCAGCCTCGCAGGTGCTCTTCAATACCTAACCTTCACCAGACCAGACATTACATATGCCGTGCAGCAGGTCTGTATGCATATGCACTCTCCACATACATCGCACTGGAACGCTCTGAAGCGCATCATCAGATACATCAAAGGTACAACGGCCTTCGGTCTTACACTTGGCGGCTCCTCCGCTCCTTCGTTAGTGGCATACACTGACGCGGACTGGGCCAGCTGTCCAGACACTCGCCGCTCAACCAGTGGCTACTGTGTAACACCCAAACCGATGGCGGAAACATCGGGATGTCACGTATTGATGATTGTTCAGTAGCTCATGGTAAATAATAAATTTCAATAAATGATTTAAATAAATTACATACAATTGTTCTAAGAATTTGTACATCAAAAAGAAAAATACAAGCTACGCATCTTCAAGCATTAACTCTAATCTTCGAGCATGTTATAACCTGAAACATGTTAAGTTTGAAAATATTTTGGGTCAACAAAAGTTGGTGAGATTTACATAGGTTTTGATAATTGAATAAAAACTTGTACAATTCAAGTGTCATGGCAAGTCTAGTCCATATGTGAAAACATACTAGAAGTAAATCGAGTGCATAATCAACCCTTGTGACTGTTATAATGTGGTACATCCCATACGCTCATGGTTCACTCGAATATGTTATGCGATAACAAACACCCACGCTACCTTTGTAGGAGGCACGTATCCGGGTGGGATTGTCAGTCCAATAGATCTATCAATGTATACCGTCGGCTGATCAATGTTAATGATTATGCTAGAATTGTGCTTACCCTAGTCATGTTCAAGACATAATGCAACATAGAAAAACACATAGACACTTTGATGATTGAATTGCATATAGAATGTTGTAACATGTTTCACCCCAAAAACGGTGATAAATAGAAAAGGGGCTATGTAAAACTCACCTGAAATTCACTGTGAAAATACTAGCAAGTAGCAACAAGTCTGAACTAGAATTAATTGAACTCTTGTGCCCTATTACAAATAAGGACGTCTTAAATTCTAATGCAAATAAACTTATTTCGCATCTTAGTTGTAAAGATAGTTTATTCAACTACCTAGACTCGTATTGAAAACAATACTCGTCTTAAAGTATTTTTAGCTTGACGAACCGATAGGACTTGGTTTGGTTTCACAAGAATATATACGTATGTGTAGTTACTTGAAATAACGCTTTAATATATCTTTCAATGTCTCGACTTGACGTTATGTCAACAACAAATTTTGGTTAAAGAAATAATATTTACGTAGCTTGATTCGAATGTTAATTCGTCTCGTATCTTGGATAGTATATATGTTTCTAGGTGTTAACATATACATATATTTCTATTTTAACGAGGTGAAGTTTGGGAGTTAAGAATATCATTTATAAAAACGTGAATTTCGTTTACACGTAATTACAACATGAAAGCCCGATTTGTTTCTTATATTTTATAAAAATTTGGGCAGAGTTTCCTCTGTTTTTGTAAGAAACCGACAACTCATGTTGTCTATATTATTCCCAAAATCACTAGTCAAATTTCACAACACGCAACATTATTTAACTAAGTTATTTTACTCGACGAATGGTTTAACTTGAAACGCTAAAATATTTGAGAAACTATACATTTCGACAAGTGATATGTAGACATATGTAGTTTAACATTTAATTATCCTCGCGACATTAAGTGTATAATAAGTTAGTTATTTTTCCGTTCCTTCGAGTCACTAAAATAAAATAGTTTTTAGTCGCAATCGGTTCGGTTCGCTTACACTTTTAGAATAAGTATTTATATACAATATACACGAAAAAAAAATAAATAAATAAATAAAGAAAATAAAAATAAACTAAGATCGTGGCGCGCGTTATACCTTCCCGTTATTCAAACTCGCGAACCGATACGCGTGCGCTTGGAGTACTCGTTGACCAGCTTTGACCGGAACGGAGCTTGACGGATGTTGACCAGTGTTTGACCAGATCTGGACGTTTGACCAACCAGATCTGACCCGTTGACCAGGTTTGACCGAGCCCGAACACGAACCCAAAACCGAATCTGACCCAATCAACTACACCCGACTTGAACCCGGATCTGGAGCTCGAGGCGACTACCATCAAGAATCAACGATAACCACTCGACTCGGACAGAGCCACAACCAAAACTGAACCGAGACCAAAACCAAAAACTGACCCGAGCCGGAGTCCCAACAGACCCGAACCCGAGCACCTCCACAACCACCAGGGGCCGCCGCCGCCTCTTCTTATACAACCACCACCATCCTCGGTTCAACCAACAACAACAACAACCATAATCGGGGCCAGACACCACCTGCCCCGACGTCGTCCTTCAACCACCACAGCCACGCACCGTCTCCATCTTCTTTCTGCCCACCACCATCTCCGAGCACTTCCACCACAACTCGAACCTAAAGAAACCACCACTAACTCAGCCTAAGTCGGCTCCTGCTCTCCTTCGTTCCAACAACTACACGTCTCCACTGCCCTTTTTTTGGGTCTGAAACAGTGCGCCGCCACCACCATTAGGTGGGTGGTGGCCGACCGGTTCTCAACCAGAGAAAGAGAGGCACGAGCGGGAGTAGAGAAAGAGTAGAGAGTGAAAACGTGAGAGATGAGAGAGAGAGAGGGATCTAGAGAGAGGGTGAGTGTAGAGAGAGATGAGAGGATTTGAGGGTTTTCTTGAATGTTGTGGGCTAAGAAAATAAAGAAGAAGATGTGTTTAAGTAGTGTTAGGGTTTTCTTTGGGGAAGAAGGAAGAAAGGAAGAAAGAGATGTTTAAATAGGTAGGGTTAGGTAGTTTAGGTGGAAGATTACCTCGTATACGAACCCGTTAAAATCGTGTCTCTCGTTACATCCCACCCGTATAGTCGTTTAAATATTAGAATCACGTATTTAATTTATATGAACCAACTAAAATCGAGTATTTGGACTATATATTCGTTATATATTAATAATAGACGTATATATAGACGTGTGAACATTTATAAGAATTAATAATAATAATAATAATAATAATAATCATTATTTATTGAAATAGCGAGGCGTTACATACTGCATCTATCTGGGCGATCATCTCATTTCATGGTCTTCTAAGCGGCAGAGTACAGTCTCCCGTTCCAGTGCAGAGGCGGAATACCGCGGCGTGGCAAATGTTGTTGCAGAAATTTGCTGGCTTCGCAATCTTCTTCTAGAGCTACATCGTCCTCTATCTCGCGCTACCTTAGTCTACTGTGACAACGTTAGCGCCATCTACCTTTCTGGCAACCCTGTACAACATCAGCGTACGAAGCACATAGAGCTCGACATCCACTTTGTTCGTGAACAGTACAACGGGGCCATGTTCATGTCTTACACGTCCCTTCTCGTTACCAAATTGCAGATATCTTCACCAAAGGCCTACCAACAATACTATTTGAAGATTTTCGAGACAGTCTCAGCATCCGCTCTCCTCCCGCTTCGACTGCGGGGAATATTAACGGAATGATTATTATAAATATGGAAGATTGTAATTTGTATTAAATTGTATTCATTGTATTAAACTCTCCCCTAAAATAGGAGACCTTACTTGTATTATTTAAACCCATGATCTAATGGAAAAGGACAAGGAAGTTAACCATTCTTAATTTCTTACACAGCACTTAATCATTCCATTCAGATGCTGAAACAAACAGTCTGAATGCTGAATAATTTAGACCTGAATGGTTAAAAGGCTGATTGAGAGGCTACCACACAGCCTCTTATTCCTAGTTGTTTTAGCAGGCCATGCATTTTAGCAGGCTAATAATATTTTCATGATTTACCCTTTTAATTTTGATGGTAATAATAAAAGGTGAATTACGTGAACAAAAGAATGTTTCAAGGACCGTTAATGCAACTTGACACGTTTATTCGACGAAAGTGAAGTGCCACCTTTTAAAAGCAAAGCAAAGATCGGTGGATGAAGAAAAAGCATTCCACCTGCCCATTTGCTCCTCTTTTCCCATCACAAACAAAGAATCTTTATGTTCCAACTCTCTCTCTCTCTCTAGATTTTATCATCAATGTAAACAGTTACATGATGAACCGGTCCTCAACTAATCTCCTCTAATCACAGGTGTGTGTTTTTGTTTCCTACTACATGTTTTTGCTTCCATGCCTTATAAGTACGTGTTACCATATTTAATGTTTATGTTTTCAAGTTGCTTGTATCAATTGTTTGTTAATTGTATGAATTATTATTATATTTATTTAGCAAAACATATTTGATGTATTTACTATTTAGGTTAGTAGTTGATGATGAATAAATAATAATCAATAAAACATTTTTTTTGGTCAAACAATGGATTTTTTTTTTTTTTTCATATTAATAGAAGTAGACGTTTACCAAACTAGAAATTTGCCGGCTAACCCGACAAATTTGGAGGCTAATCCAGCAATTTGTGGGCAAAAACGCTGGCTTAGCCTCCAAATTTACTGCAAATGTCTAATTTGATAACTTTGACCGGTCAAATGTCTATTTTTGTAACTTTTCAATATTATAATGTTGATGTCTATATGTTCCAGTGCTTGAATCTAGAGGAACTTAGAGATTACCCATAAAGAGTTCATACAATATCATGTTATCTACTGAAAATGGTGGAGTTGAAGACCAAGAATCTAATCAAAGTAAAGTTAGTAATAATATTCCTCTAGAAATCAAAGCATCTAACAATGAAGATCATCAAGTTCATGACACCCATGGTTCGGTTAACAATAGAACATCAAGATTCCATCAATTTCGTAGAAACTCGATTGGGATTGCCTTAAGAAAACGGGTAAAGAATGGATAAGAAACCCGATGAATATGGTCTTATTGATTTGGATCTTATGTGTTACAATCTCGGGTGCAATTCTCTTCTTGGTCATGACCGGCATGTTAAATAACGTGCTTCCTAAAAAGTACCAACGAGAAGCGTGGTTTGAAGTGAATAATCAGATTCTCAATGCGTTATTTACGCTTATATGTTTATACCATCATCCGCGTAGGATACACCATCTCGTGCTCCTTATAAGGTGGAGATCGGGAGATGTTCACAAGTTGAGGAAAGTGTATTGCAAAAACGGAACTTATAAGCCCAACGAGTGGACACATATGCTTATAGTGGTCTTGTTACTTAACCTCAATTGTTTTGCACAATACGCGTTGTGTGCTTTAAATGTAGTTACCCTAGATCAAAAAGACCAGCAATTGGGGTGGCGATTACTATCTCTGTAGCAATCGCCGCCCCTGCAATTGCTGGTGTGTACACCATTGTTAGCCCATTAGGGAAAGATTATGACTTGGGTTCGGATGAAGAATCCCAAATTCACAACCATGATGTTAAAAGAGTTAAATCATTGGAAAAAAGATTGTCGTTTTCGCTTGCAACTAGTGAAACTAGTCCACAATGGAGTGGAGGTATACTTGATTTCTGGAATGATATTTCCATTGCATACCTCTCATTGTTTTTTAGCTGTTGTGTTTTCGGGTGGAATATGGAAAGACTCGGGTTTGGAAACATGTACGTGCATACGGCTACATTTCTTCTATTTTGTCTCGCCCCGTTTTGGATCTTCACGATGGCGGCTATCAATATTAGTAACGAAACTGTAAGGGAAGCTTTAGGGGTTACCGGACTCTTTCTGTGTATTTTTGGCTTACTTTATGGTGGCTTTTGGAGGATCCAAATGAGGAAACGATATAATCTACCGCCATCTAACACGTGTTGTGGTAAACCAGCGATTACCGATTGTGCATTATGGCTATTCTGTTGTTGGTGTTCTCTAGCTCAAGAAGTTCGAACGGGTAACGCTTATGATATTGTGGAAGATAAGTTTTACAAGAAACCTGGGCAGGAGCCGATTTTGGACCGGCTTGGGTTCTCTGGTTCAGCATAGCGCGCGCTCCTCCTTGACCCCGGGCCATAGGGAGCTTTCGGACGATAATAGAAGCTCGACCGGGCAGTTATCAATGGTGGAAGAAGGGTCATCTTCAAGAAGTAAAGATGCAATTCTGCAACCACCATTTCAATACTTTATAAATAGAGAAGCAAATTAAAGAGTATCTTTTAATTTGTGTGTGGGTGTTTAGATTATTTAACCGTAGGGTTATTTAACTGCATTTATTTTAGATATTGGATAATTTGTGATGTTTGATTTGTTAATGTAATTACTTAAAAAGAGTGATCAAACACCAAATACAGTCAATATTATTCTGAAAACACTAGCAAAGTAGCAATAGTTAATCTTGTACACCAAATACACCAACTCTGGCTATAAATTTAAGAGAAAAAATCTTATAGGTAATAAAGGAGACTAGATTTTCATGAAAAATATTACAAGTAATAAAGAAGACTAGATTTTCATAGGACAATCCCCCAAGTGAAGTAGTAAACTCTTAGGGTGTAGGGAGTGGTTTCGGCAAGTTTAAGGCGGTGCCGCAAGTATGATGCCGTGTGATGCGGCAAGATTGATTCAGCAAGTTTGAGTTAGCAGATGTGTCTACACATGTGCTGATCAAACCGAAGGTGGGAGAGGAAGAGAGTAAGTCCCTCTTCAAAAAGCCTACCAATAACATATTTGTCAAATGATTTTTTTTAATTTAATTTGCAATTTGGTTGTGGTGTGGGAAGCGTGTGAAGCGTGTAGGATTTCCGGTGATTTGGCAGGTAAAAAAAAAGTAGTGGAAAAAACTGATCTGACTGATGTGGAGGAGAGAGGGTTGTGGTGAGTTTGGCGAGTCTAAGACTCCTTGCACCCTTAAGGTCCCCAGGACCCCAACACAAGCAATGTACGAGAAGAGGTGCACGTTTTGGGTTTTTAAAAATCAACAAAGTCAAAAACTGGTTTTCCATACCCTGGTCAGTTATGGAACCAAATTTTGGAGAGGAAGTGTTTTTTTCAGAGTTTAATATGGTAGGTTGGGTATACCTAGGTTGGAGCCGATTTTAAATCATAGGTTATGGACCCAGTATTATACCTGCCGAGTAGGATCGGGTACGGAAGCATTTCTTAATACCCAATTTGTATTTTTTTTTTTCCGGATAGCTTATGATGCCCGGGTTTTTTTATTTCATCTCTATCCACGGGCCCAATACAAGTTGGGTCTAAACCCAGCCTAAATCAACGTAAACATAAAACCATATGAGCTTTATTAAAGGCCCAACCAGCATAACAAATACCATCTAACATTGCAATTTATAAACCTGAATTTCAGTAAGAGTAACGTCATTAGCCATCATAAAGCATCATTCCAAAACCAGGTGATAACAAAATAAGTAACATACCATGATAGATTCCTTTATTGTATTTAAAAAAAATAAGTTTGTACCTAATACATATACGATTAATAATTACTACATAAGTAGTCAAAGTTTTTAAGGATATGAATATTATTTTAATATGATTTAAAAATAAGTCCACTTGAAGGCGTTATTGTTCGGAAACATGGGCTACCATGAAAAAAAGTTGTCCTTTTCAAGAATTGGTCGGGCCAAAATGTAGCGATAAAAATCATCATCATCATCATACTCAGTTAATCCCACCTATAGCAAAGCTAAGGTAGGGTCTGAGGAGGGTAAGATGTAGACAGCCTTACCTCTACCCCTAAGAATAGAGAGGCTGCTTCCAGTGAGACCCCCGGCTCGATGTGGTTTGGTATCAAGCCTTGGACATAAGGCACTAAACACTTAACAATCGAGACAAACCCGATTGGTGCATGTACCCCTTTGTCTTTTGGCTATCAGCGCCACCACATGATGCATGATTAACCGTCCATCGTTTTTAACGTTATTTTCACGAAATTAGTAAAATAACGTTAAAACTAGTGCAACTTTACTTTTGCCCCCCAAGGGCCACACATATATACATTATATGCGCACACCGTAAGTGGGGCGTGTAGCGATAAAAATCACAAATGGATAATAAGATTTACCAACGTTTGTCGGGCTAATAGGCTACTAGCTGTCGTGTTTGTCCTCCTATGCTGCCACTTAGTCATGGAAGACGATACGTGTCTTTTATGCATTGCATGTAGGCATTAGTCTTCAACCAATAGAATATTATTGATAATCAATATTATATTAGAGGAAATGGAATTTAATAATCTCAACTTTAGGGTTGGAAGGGATCAGTCCCAACTTGAAAGTTGTAAGATAACAATCCCAATTTGTCAATGTTTTTATTCTAATGGTTCCAAACTAACCCCAGTTAAGTTTTTCTATTAAGTGCCAACGTGGCAATCCACGTGGCAAAATCTGTCCAGTTGGAAAAAAAACATGGGCCCCACAATGAAGATGTGTTTTTTTATTTAATCTTTATACCAATATATATACACTATATATACACACATATAAACACACACACAGAGAGAGGGGGAGAAAGAGAGAGAGAGTGGAGCCTGTCAATTAAAAATTGCCTGGTAATTGAACTTGAGGTAATAGTTGTGTTGGGATTCGTACACATGTTTTATAAAGATGAAGCGAAAGTGTGTGTGAAGAGATATGTACCCGCGCGTGCGCACGATCATGTCACACGCACGACAACACAACAAGGTGACGTGGAAGTTCTAGAAGACGGCGCACGCAAAGTCAATAGCAGGACAGCTGTCACCCGACAGGAGCAGGGACATGTGGCCAATCAGAGGCGTTAATTCCTGCTCCATGATCTCCTGCCAGTACGAGGTACGAGAAAGGACAAAAAGGACAATAGCAGGACACGTGGACCAATCACAGAGGGACAACGCGAGAAATGACAACGGTCGCAATAGTACAAGACAGCTGTCATTCTCCTCCCAGCCAATCACTGACTACCTCAGGGGCCTATAAATACCCCCCTTCGTCATCAGAAGAAAGGATCAGCTCATCGAGAGAGAATACACACTATATAGCTGTGATAAATAGATTATAGTTGAAACTCTGTAATAGTCCTAATCAGTGTTCTGTATTCATCTTATTAATTAATGAGAATTACGTCCTTTCCCATATTTACATACTAGCATTGATATATACGGATTGTTATATTGGTGTTTCTTCATTGGCGCCATCCGTCTTTTGAGTTTTCAGGAACAACAAATTTAAACACTTCTATTTCTCTACAAACCAGCTATGGATTCTCTACCAACGGCGATAAACTCCCATGTAGGCATGTTAGGCACTGGTATTGCTCAGGCAAACACCAGCCAGCTCGACAACACCACAGAGGAGCAACTTCACGGTACGGATGTGGGCTAGACAGACCCCATCGTTCCATTTTGCCACTGATAATTTTCAAACTTCACCTATTGGTCAGACCACGCCGATGGTTAGTCCGGAGGTGTGGTACGCTCAACAAAAGGAAGCTTTGAAACAAGCATTCATAAACAAGATAAAAGAACAGCAGCTGAGAGAAGCGTCCCGCGCACTGTCCTTCAGCGAAGGAAGGCCCGTCACCATATCGGAAGGGCCATCCAGAGTCGCGGGACAAATCGGCGGGAGCAACCACATCACTGATCCAACTTGGAGGGAAGACTCCGATGAGTCTCAGACCATTTCAGCCAAAACAAGAGAATTGAACGTGACTCCACTGACATCTTGCAAGTCAAGAGACGTGAGAACGAATCCATTGAAGACTACATCACCAGGTTCAACCGAGAAGCACTGCAAATCGGACCGATTGGGTTCGAACTCATGAAAGCGGCGTTCACGCAAGGAGTGAGGTGTGACTCACTAATCTGCACTTTGGCTGGATGCACAGGCATGCCCAACACTTGGGAAGAGATCGTGCGCGGCGCAAAGAATTACGCCAAAACTGAGAGAGAACTTTCTGCCTGGAGCAGAATTCAAGCGCCGCAGTACACAGATACGCAAGCACAAGCAGTGCGCAGCAGAAATAACAGGCATGAGCGAAAGGGAAAAGGGAACGTCTGGACGAGGCTTCAAGGAGCGAACCAGACGGTAACAAAACCCACCGCCCCCCAAGAGTACCAGCATAACACGTCACTCGTGCACAAATCTGGTAGGAGGAGTCACAACAACTGGACTCCCTTGGTGAAAACGCCAGCGCAGGTACTGGCCACAGAAAACGTTGATTTCCCAGAACCAAAAGTCATCAAGCGGAGGGAAGGGCTAGACCACAACAAGTTCTGCGCATATCATCAAGACATAGGCCACGATACTGACAAGTGCTATCAGTTGCGACAAGCCATTGAAGACGCGTTGAAATCCGACAAGCTTGGACACTTGCTACAAAATGTGGAGCGCAAGCAAACGGCGGGTCCACCGCCAAAAAAGATAAAAAAATGTGGGTATGATGATACATGGCGGAGGACACCGGCTTCAAAAGCGAAAGCCAGAAACAACAGCAGAATGGAAAGAACAACAAGTGTGCTTCCCAGTGGTCAAGGTGGTCCGTCCGCCACGCAAGCAATAATTGTCACGGCCATCTTCGACCACTACAGGACTACCAGAGCCTTCATGGACACTGGCAGCAACTCGGATATCATGTATGGACAAGGCTTCGACTTACTGGACGAGGAAGACAAGCAACGACTGCGCCCCATCAACTCCCCAATTATGGGATTTTCAAACGAAGCCGTGACCCCGCTCGGGGAGATATCTTTCCCCCTCACTCTGGGAGCGCACGGGCGCTCACGAACTGAATAGGTCACCTTCCTTGTCATCCCAACGAAGTCCAAGTATGATATCATCCTGGGGCGAGACTCTATGGCCTCATACAACATGGTTACCTCTATAGTCCACGGCGCAATCGGTTTCCCCACCCCAAACGGTGTGGCAATCGTGTGGGCTAACAGAGAGTGTGCCATGACCGCAGAGTCTCACCCAGCAAAGATGTTAAAGCCATGTCCACGCACAGAACCAGAGAAGTGGATTTTAAACCCAAAGTTCCCTGATCAACCCACCACATTGGGACCGGCAATCTCCGAGAACATCAGAGATCACTTGAAGCAGCTCCTCCGCAAAAACATGGACGTTTTCGCTTGGCAACCGTCAGACATGATCGGCGTCCCACGCGAACTCGCCCAACACAAGCTCAACACCTATCGCTCAGTGGAGCCCATCGCGCAAAAGCGACGAAGCATGGGCGCTGAAAAAACGCAGGCGATGAACGAACAAGTCGGAGAGCTGTTGAAGGCTGGAATCTTAAGGGAGACACGGTATCAAACCTGGGTTGCTAACCCAGTAATGGTAAAGAAAAGCAACGACGGCTGGAGGATGTGTGTAGACTACACCGACCTCAACAAAGCATGTCCCAAAGACTGCTACCCGTTGCCAGAGATTGATTTGAAGATAGACTCCCTAGAGCCCTTTCGTTTTAAATGCTTCCTAGATGCCTACAAAGGGTATCATCAAATCCAGATGGCGCTAGAGGATGAAGACAAAACAGCTTTCCGTACAGATAAAGGGGTCTTCTGCTACACCAAGATGCCATTTGGCCTAAAAAATGCGGGAGCCACTTACCAACGGTTAATGGACCGCGCATTTGCCAAACAGATAGGGAAAAACTTGGAAGTCTATGTAGATGACCTAGTCATCAAGAGCAAAGAGGAGGACCAAATGTTGAAAGACATAGAAGAAACCTTCAAGCATCTGAAAGAAATCTGTATGAAGCTGAACCCAAGTAAATGTGCTTTTGGGATGGAAGAGGGAAAATTCCTTGGCGTTGTGGTCACCAAAGATGGTTTCAGACCAAACCCTGAAAAGATACAGGCCATTGCGCAAATGCCTTCCCCATCCACATTGAAAGAAGTTCAAACGTTGAACGGGCGTCTGGTCGCAATCAACCGTTTTCTGTCGCACCACGCAACTAAATCATTCCCATTCATTGAAACGCTAAAGAATTGCTTGAAAAAAGAATCATTTCAAATGGACCGCAGAGGCGGAGAAGGCCTTTCAAGAGATGAAAGAATGTTTGATGGACTTACCAACACTCACCGCTCCGCTCCCTAGGGAGCCCTTGACGATGTATCTATGCGCAACAGAGCAGGCGGTGAGCGCGGTACTAATGGTGGACAGAAAGTTGGCACAGACACCCATCTATTACATCAGCAGGGTCTTAACAAACGCAGAAACCAGGTACACCACCATGGAAAAGCTGGTCTTAGCTCTCGTTCACGCATCGCGGAGGTTGCGCAGATATTTCCAGGGCCATCCCATCAATGTGCTAAGCGATTACAAGCTAAACAATGTCCTATCCAAACTAGAAGTCTCCGAGAGACTGGCAAAGTGGGCCATCGAACTGGGTGAACACACCATTTACTATAAGGCGCGCTCAGCGGTTAAAGAACAAGTACTGGCAGACTTCATAGCGGAGGTACCCCAAGAAAAAATTGAAGAGTGCAAAGCGGAGCAAGACCCGCAGCCATCATGTGATGAAAAGGCCATCTGGAATCTTTACACAGACGGGGCCTCAAACGAAGATGGTGTGGGTGCAGGAATTCGTCTAGTCAGTCCGGAAGGCACCGAGTTCACCTACGCAATCAGGCTCGAATTCAAAGCCACCAACAACGAGGCCGAATACGAAGCCTTCCTTGCCGGACTACGCATTGCGCAAAAGCTAGGTGCCAAGCACATCTTCGCACATGTTGACTCTATGCTAGTTGTCGGCCACATTACAGGAAAATATGAAGCAAAAGGACCTTCATAGATCCCCACTCACGCACGATCTCAGCGGAGGTAGATAACATGTTGGCCATACTCATGATATGGTCATCCATGAGCTCACCCCGCGGGCGAGTGGCCTGATGCTCACCGCTCCCCGGGAGGGACAACATTAGCCAAAAACTGGCGGCAGTCCTCCACATCAAGAAACCGGGTGGCCGGCGTCAATGTCCAGTGTTGGATCAGTATTGCTCTTTGTATGAACTTGCTAGTGAACACTTAGGTGTTTAGCAAGTTCTTAATCAGTGATAGCACAGCGGAATGATATGAGTTTAAAGCTACACTTATCAACAGGAGTTATTACTCCCCCTGGATGTTTGAGAAACTAATAAATGATAAGTATTTATTGAGAATCTAAGTATTGAATGAGAATGAAACACTTAGACAGATTCTCAATAAATATGAAATGGAAATAACAATAATATGCTTTGAAGGATTTCTGTATTAAAATCAATGTCTAAAACAGAGGGATGAACCCATCTATTTATAGACTTTACAAATACATGAACCTTGCCAAAAAGCAAGTTCAGAGACAAGTTGCAACAATTGCAATCTTGGAACTTGTACATAAAGTAAAAGTAATACTAAACTAATAAACTACTGATACAAAAGGCGGTGGAAAAGATCTTCTCATAAGTACTGATGAATGACAAACTACTGATAAGTAGTTTGTCTTCAGTAGTTCTTCAGTAGAAATGTCTGGTTTGGACTTCAGAACTTCCGATGACTTTTCTTCTTCAGTACTTGTGTAATCTCTTCTTCAGCAGTTTGATCTTCCTTCTTCAGCAGTTCTATACTTAGAATATTTTGACAGAAGTGAATTAGACTAAGGTTTGCAAAAGTGGTTTCACCAATCCTTTTTGTCCTAACAATCTCCCCCTGGATTGATGAAGCCAAAACCTTCCTAATTCCTTATTGTTTTCTTCTGTCGTTCACAATCTTCCATATTCCTTTGAACATGGAATTCTTCAGCTGGTTCAGCTGTTCATCAGTGAGAGATCCTTTTTGTGGTTCTAGATACTGGATTGTAAGCAGGTCTTGAGTTGATAGCTTCTTCAGATCATTCATCGACTTATAGGCTCTGCTTGTCTGATCTCTTCTTGTCACTTGTACTAAGTTGTTATCAGTAAAGGACCATCTGATGATAGGTACTTTAGACTTGTCAAAGTCTAAAGTGTAGGGAACCATGGTGGTACCCTGGGTTGCTCCTGAGTGTTGGATGTTTTCAACTTCAGTGACTCTCAGGTGGGATTCACTTCCTTGTTCTTGTTGCATCACATTAGGTAGTTGAAAAGTTGGCAAATGATGCTCAGTAACTACCTTAGTGTGCAGTTTGTCTTTGATGGTTTTCTGGATTTGATAGGCAAAGGTGGAAGGATCCCTGAATTGTGTTATCAGAGGTTTTTCTTCAATGTCAAAGTCAGAATGAACTACTGTACTTCCTTCTAGTAGTACCATTCTGAAATCAGTGTTCACATTCTCCTCTGATTTCTTCTTTTGAGTAGCTGGTCTTCTTTGAACACCAGAAGTTCTAACTACTGAAGTTGATACTTCAGCAGTTTCAAACTTCTCTGGATTTACAGCCCTTGCAGCCTTGTATTTTCTGTAAGTGTCCATTAATCTTTCTTCTTTCCATTTGGACACAGAGGCTTTTGAACCATAACCATTAGCTACTAGTTCTTCAATCATCTGGGCTCTCTTGGCTTTTGCATCTTTACTTGTTGCAAGTTTGTCTGCAATAAGTTGAGCTCTTCTTGTCAGCTCTTCCATGGAGAGTCTCTTTAATGTATGGGCTTTGATCTTGCTGTTCTTAGTAATATAAGACATCAGTTGTTGTCTTTTGTCTTCCTCAGCAATTCTTTCTAGGCTAGCCTGCCTTTGACGCGCTAGCATTCAACAAGTCCGCTGCAACAATGAAATGACAAGGAATCAACAACAACAATATAATTACATAAAGAAGGGGAAAAGAACACGAACACTTACCCAACAAGCTATCTTCTGCGGAATGGACAAGGTCGTCTAACTTAACCCTTTTCTCAACAGGAGGCGTCAACTCCCCCGCAGCCTTCTTACCTTTAGCACCAGAACGCCTAGACCGCTTCTTAGGGCGGGGCGCATCAGTAGCGACCGGCCCAATTTCCAGTACCTTAGCAAAAACAGGCTTAGTCACCAACGCGCCCTGAACCTCTTCAGTCAGCTTCACCACGGATTCTCCTTGGACGAATGCATCTGAAAGTTCAACGTAGCTTCGTTCAAAAGGATGGTAATTTTCAAAATACTTATTAACCACTTCGTGGTTAAGAACGAAGTAACAATCTTCACCTCCAGTGGCCTCTGACCGCGGCTTAACGATGCGATGTATAAGATAATCGTCATCTTCAGTTTCCCCGTCGCTATCATCCTCAACACGCGCTGGGGAAGACTGCGGACCTTGAGTGCATGCGGACGACGGAAGCGGAGAGCAAGACTCGGATGAGTCAGATGACTCATCGCTGGATATAATAATTAAAGGAAGGCCCGTCCTCATGAACATGCTGACGGGCGAAGGATTATCATAAAGTGGCGAGGACTCACCTGCTTCGGTTATCAGCAGCTGCGAAGGGGCTCGCTCCTGCGCAACCTCACCCAACTTTGGACGAATGAGCGTGTCCCAAGCCTTCTCCAAAATATATAGCTCATCCTCCGCCAACTCCTTAAATGCGAAACCCATGTCATCCCCGCCCAGCAACATGTCATACAAGTTCTTGACATCTGTAAATAAAAAACAACAAAAGGCGGATTAACATGGATGAATAAATTGGACGCGGAGCGCGAACACAGAAAAAAAGCACCAACTAACCTTTCCCGTCACAGGTGAGATGCGGGTTACGACCCTTCACATCATACTTGATGCTCATCCGACCATCACCAGTCCGGTCTCCGGGATCTCACATAAATCAACAGGATGGCTAGTTAGGGTCTTGAACCACTCCTGCCCCTTATACTCTATAAGCACTACCTTCCCTATCCCCTCAGCCGGGTCCAATCGACCCATATCTATGGGGATAACCCCCTGGTTGATCCAGAAAAATTTGGGCTTCCACTCCCGAAAGCTTTTCACACCGGCTCCAGCGCATGCAGGCACCCCAGCACGCGGCCTACAAGAGAGCCAGCTCTCCACAAAACGTAGGCTGTAAAACACATAGAACATGTCCACCAAGGGTTCAATCTTGTGGGCATGACAGCAGAACTCAAAAAACATGAGCCTCGACATCCAACCAGGGTGGATCTGGTTAATATGCACACCCACCGCCCGTATAAAGGTACCAAGAAACTGGGTAATCGGAACCCTAAAATTACAGTCCCGGAAGTAGCAGGCGTATAGCCCAACCTTCCCCGCCGGAGGTTCCAGGATGGTTTTATCCGGGGCAGGCATCTCCACTCCATACGAGGAAGGGAACCCACATCCCTTCCTGAATTTCCTAAACTCGTCCCTCCCCCAAACCGCCGTAACCTCTCCGGCATGAGGCGGCCTCTTCTTGGATCCATCGTCTCCTTTCTTGGATCCCCCACGCTTCTTCTTTGGAATGTTTGTGATATGTTCCATTTTCACAATCAATATCGCTTTATGAATAAAAATAAAGATGAAGCACCTGATGAACAAAGAGAGCAATAGAGAGAAAATGTTTGGGGAAAAAAGTAAAATAAAATGAAGGACAGACGAGGGGTTATATAGGGGATTTACACGTGGTATGACGGTTTTAAAATTCAAAAAGGCTACCCAGTAAGCAAGTGACACGTCACAGGATGAAAGAGAAACGGGCATTTGAACCGTCCAGGCGGGTCCACCACGTCTCTGACAGTACAACCGTCAGAAACATTTCGGCTACAAACCTGTCGCTTCATACACGCCGACTGACAACATTGATGTGAACATTAATTACTGACGTCCGCAGCTTTACCACTTGCAACCCACCGCACATGCTACAAGAAATAAACCTGCAGCGCAAAAACAGACCGCATTGACACTTTCGTCTTACTAAGTCCAGTGTCTCGCATACAACACACTGGACTAGGGGGACTTGAAGAGATATGTACCCGCGCGTGCGCACGACCATGTCACACGCACGACAACACAACAAGGTGACGTGGAAGTTCTAGAAGACGGCGCACGCAAAGTCAATAGCAGGACAGCTGTCACCCAACAGGAGCAGGGACATGTGGCCAATCAGAGGCGTTTATTCCCTACTCCATGATCTCCTGCCAGTACGAGGTACGAGAAAGGACAAAAAGGACAATAGCAGGACACGTGGACCAATCACAGAGGGACAACGCGAGAAATGACAACGGTCGCAATAGTACAAGACAGTTGTCATTCTCCTCCCAGCCAATCACTGACTACCTCAGGGGCCTATAAATACCCCCCTTCGTCATCAGAAGAAAGGATCAGCTCATCGAGAGAGAATACACACTATATAGCTGTGAGAAATAGATTATAGTCGAAACTCTGTAATAGTCCTAATCAGTGTTCTGTATTCATCTTATTGATTAATGAGAATTACGTCCTTTCCCATATTTACATACTAGCATTGATATATACGGATTGTTATATTGGTGTTTCTTCAGTGTGTCCGAACCGATTCAAACAAACTTCGATTCACCCATTAGGAGTTCCGACGCAAAAGCAAATGGAAACAAAGAACTCCAACTACAAGGCGTTAAACGAAACATACTTTTTTCGTAGAGCACAACTAACCAAGTTGAAACACTTTGAGATCAACAAACCGGTTGCTAGATTCGTCAACAAGAAACAACCCAAGAACCCAAACACATTCGAATTTTATTGTGTAATATATTTGCATGCTAGGTTAGCTACACTAGCTTGTGGAATTCTCAATTGTTTTCGATTCGTGATTTGATAAAACACATGTTATCATTCGATATGTATGAATTTAAAATCCTATAATATTAAGTGTGTCGATGAATCATGAAACAATTTATTTATTAATATAGTCTTTTATTATTAACTAGATTATATCCCGGGAGCGTCCCGAGTTAAGAAATCTAATTTGAAATATCAATTTTACATCTGAAATAGATTGATGTGTTTTACAGTTACATGCAAGAAAGCTTCGGGTAGCACTTAACCTAAAACAATTAACAATGTATCTCCAATGCTAGTGCATAACCTTAAACAATGTATAACTCTAATATTAAAACCTAACCTAAAACAATGTACAACTCCAATGCTAACACATGTTGTAAATAAAATTCATATTTACTGGTTTGAACATAACTAATGACTTGCCTATACATGATTAATGAATAACCTGAACACTGTGTTTTTTTCCTGTACGAATAAAACCACACAAAAAATAGTCGTTTTTTTCTCTGTTTTTTATATAGCACTATGGTATCCGTTGGAAAGATAATAAAACGCTCGTTAATTTGGTGTAATTTTTTCTTTATAAAATCTCGTATATAAAAGATATTAGCGTTTAAAAGTTATGGGAGGAAACATTAGAGATAAAAATCTAATTTTGTTTTTAAATTTTAAATTATTATTTTCCTAAAATAAAAGGCTTGCCACATGGGATGACACATGACACACTCAATAAAGAGAATACCTTCTTTGAATGCCATGTCATTAAAATGGCTTTGGTTTATTATATATATAGATCTTTGAGTTTTGGTAACTAAAACTGATTTTAATTATGCCCGTTGAGCGAAGCTGTTGATGAATCGATTAACCATCTCATGGTGAACTGTGGTTTTACGTTTGGCGTTTGGAGCAAACTTTGGAATTGGTGTAAGATAAATGGGTGGTGGGTGGACTCGGTTACAGGTTTGTTGCAGTTGCAATTTGTGTCAACCAAGTCTAAGTGGGAAAGGAAGATATTGAGAGGTATTGTGATGGTGACTTGTTGGATGATTTGGAAGGAACGCAATAAAAAAAATCTTTCAGAACTCGACGACTCGAGTTGTGGAGATTGTTGCGGGTGTGAAGGCTTTATCTTATTTTTGGTTTAAACATCGTACTAGGTATAAGGATGTTTGGAATGATTGGGTGAAATACCCTTTATACATTGTTTTGGTCAAAAATTATCTAGTAAAAATAATCTTGTATTCCAAATTAGAAATTGTGAGGTAGTGTGCTAAGAATGTGAATTTGCTATTAATACCAGTTATATTCTGAAAAGGTTCAATCAGGATGCAAAAAAGAGTAAATTAGTGACAACTATGCTCGGGATGGCTTAGGTTTACTTCGGGATGGACAGTTATATCCTCGGGATGGAACTGTTTGTAATGAACGAATGAGTAAGTAAAATACAAAGAACAACACTCGATATACGAGGAAAGCCCTTGATCAATAGTAGATCGCCGGCATAAAACCTCGGGAGGAGACTAGGCCCCTGCCTTGTTTGTTAATATTAATTTGGTAAAAAAGTACAAGTTTGGATGAATATGTGGACGAGTGTACTAAGGTTACAATGATTGTGTATGTGTCTAAGTGTTTGTGTGCAGCTATAGAGTAAGCAAAGTGTATGTAAGTGTCCTATACTCGTCTAATACCCCCACTTATATAGTATATGAAATAAACAAACAATCCCATGAAACTCGCTAAGTAGTTAAGTTCTTTGAAGTCTTTTCATGACCGTTGTGGATGTTTCGTCTCAGGTGAACGTTGCTACAACGGTTTCTCCTTAGCTAGTTTAATGTTTCAGTTGTTTCCTCTTTTGTCGCCGATATTAAATGTATATCGGTTACAGTTTTGACTATGTCTTCCATTTTGACTATTTCTTCCATCTTGACCACGAGTTGTGTCTCTATCCTTGACTTCTTTAATTGAGGATGATAATATAGATGTTACCAAGCATGTAAATCCATATTATAACTTATTTGTACCTGCAATCATACATAGGAGAATCAACTCGTTAGCTCATTCTCAGGATGTGCACATGCTGAAATACTGTCACATCCTGAAGTTAGTCAAGTCCTTCAGCATCCTGGGGATGGCACATTAGGGATGTGAGGTAAATTATCCCAAGGATTTTCACCCACAACAATTGTCCCCAAAAATATGTTACCGTTAATATCTTTTGAGGTAAAAATATTTTTTGATCTAAATATCTTTTTTTATGACTGATGGGATGTCTTGTCAAGATGACAACGGCTACTTTCTCGGCGATAAATACGTGATGAGCGTTACAAGCATCATCTTCTACACCCTATATCTAGAGCTTATCCCTTCCTTTATAATCACATCTAATTTCTTAAGAAGGTAATTTTCTTTCTTCTTTCTTCTACTTTCCTCTTCATACCTGCAAAAAATTAATAATATTCCGAAGATGGCAAAAAGATCCACAAGAACTTCTGGGAATGTGGGAACCTCTAGTGATTTCGTTCCCCAAAACCTCTTGAGTCATCCTGAACAGGAAATCTGTTCTTTTGATGACAAAGAGATTCGAGCCTTAAAAGACTCGAAAATCTTCCCAAGTTCTGCAGAGTTTCATCATTACGATCCTCATGCAAGATCAGACTATGCATCTTCTATCTGGGTCTGCTTCGTGTACTTACCATTCTTTCTAGGTTTGAGGTATCCCTTTCCCAAGTTTATCAAATATTTCTTTGATATGACTGGGATGGCTTATTCTCAAGCCATGCCTGAACTGTGGAAGATTCTGATGGTGTGCAGTAAGCTTGTTGAGGATCATGGTGTCCATCTGAAAGTGGGAGACCTGGCTCATATCTATAAATTGAGGACACACGGTTCCCACCGTTATATCCTTCAAGTTATAGAGAAGGATCAACCCTTTCTCTTTAATGTGATAAAATCAGAGAAAAACTGGAAAACTAAGTTTTTCTTTGTTAAGAGGAGTTCTATTCCCCAAGGGGATGAGATCCCTCTTTATTGGTTAAAGAGTGGTAAAGTTATTCTTAATGTTTTTATGAAAAACTTTTCTTTTTTGGTTACATCCCGAAGATGCTAACATTTTAAAAAAAAATTGGTTTGACAGGTGCTTCCCTTGCCAAGTTTGCTACTCCTTTAAACGAGGCTTCTTTCCGTTGTGAAGTTATTTTCAAGTTACCTGAATCAGAAAGAACTTTTGGAGTTGAAGATAGTCATACCACCAGCCAAGCTTCTAAGATGTCTGGTGAGCATGTCATGTTGCATCCTGAGAATATTTATTATTTTATTCGCTAACTCTGTTTTTATATTAGCCTCAGCCAAGAAAGCTGCTTCTTTTGATCTGGATGACATTGACAGCATGGATGTTAAGGCTGTCAAAATTGTCTCTCCTTCTCCCTCAAGCTCCAAGATGACTACCCCTCTTACTAACCCTTCTAAATCTAGGGTTGTTGCTGCTTCAAAGAAAAGGAAGGGGAATACCGCTGCTATCATTGCTCAGGAAGTCATTCCTTTCGAGGGTTTGAGTTGTCAAGAGATTCTGAGCAAGGTTTCCCAATTCACTCTCCAGGTATGATCTTATCCTGAAAATATTACTCTTATGTCAATAAGAAAAGTTTAAGAATACTTACCTTTTCTTTTCCTTGTTAGGGCCATGAGCATCTGTCAAAGTCTCTGGATATTGTTGTTCAGGAACTTCATGAGGCACAGACCAAGCTCAAAGATGTTCAGAAGATTTCTCATGATAAAGGCAAATATCTTGAGAGCAAACTGGCAGAGACTGAAGCAGAGTTGAAGAGGGTGAAGGCTGAGCATGCTAAAGCCATACTAGATCAAGAGAAGGAGACACAGGATAACAGGAATGGGCTTATCAAGTCTGCTAGTATTGCTGTCTTTCAGGCTAGGGTGAAGATGGCTCTCCAGGCCAAAGATCCAGGTTTTGATCAAAATACCTGGGATGTTGAAGCTTGGAAGGAGAAAATCAAGAGCCTAGGTGGAAAAGAGGTGGTTTATGAGCTTGTTCCTGTTGCTCATCCCGAGGATGTGGCCGAAGATCCTGAGGATGCAGAAGCTAAAGCAACTAAAGCCAAGATTGACGAGGTGGTGAAGGAACTTCCAGTGGGCAATGAAGGATGTATTGACTAGGCTGGAGCCCACTTTTTATTTGAACTTTTGTGGTAGTGGTTAGTAGAACAATTTCAGACAATTTATTTTGGCATGTAGTAACCTAGGATATTATAAGGTTTGGGGTGGAGGGATCTTGGTTTTCAAGACGAAGCCCCAAATCTTTCTTAATTCTGACATTGAAATGCTGACCCTTGGTGGATGGATCCTGGTTTAGGATGAAGCTAGGGGTTGGCATTATTTTCGGTTTTTGATGAATAATATAACTTTTGACGTTATTCTCTTTGTGCTCTTTTCCTTTAATATTCTGCAAAGATTAACAAACACTTAAGTTGTAAAGAATTTATCTGAAATAATACCTTTTGTATCTTCTCTGTTGAATAATTCTTCTGATCATGTCATAAGTTCTTCTCATCATCAGGATGGTCTTCATTATCCTGAGGATGTCCCCAGTTTCTTCTTCATCTTTGGGATGGTCTTGCATCCTGAGGATGTCTCCAGTGTGATATCTTCAGAATAGACCTTATAATCTTTCATAAGAAAGACTTATGTTTTGATAATATCCTGCAAAGGAAGATTTTATTATACTGGCGACTTAGGCCTTTGGTTTAATCTAGGATCAAAAACCCTTTTGTTATATTTTGGTGATAAAACCATTACGTATCATCTTGAGAATAACTGCCTAACTGGCAACAAGGCCTTTAGTAATAACTGGCGACGAGGCCCTTAGGAATAATTGGCGACAAGGCCCTTAGGAATAACTGGCGACAAGGTCCAAAGTGTAACACCCCAAAATTTTCCTAAATCTGGTTTTATGATAATATGAGCACATGTGGATTTTAATTGAAACGAATGAAACTCAACATATACGAATTTCTTAACCTAAGGGATTAACCCCGTCAACCTTGTTAGCTAAATAAGGCTTAAACAATTACACGAGACTAACTCGATTAGTGTTTTTAACTAGTATGTACTTGACAAAATGTGGGAGGGGCTAAACTTGCCCAACAACCAAACTTGAGTTTGGTTAAAAAAAAATAAAAAGAAATCAACATATGTAGAGGCATATGTCGATCAAGACACACACAAACACACACACTCAAGAACAACTAGGAGATTTGATGATTTTGAGACAAATCCAAGGCTAGGGATCTTGCATGTTGTGAAATTCGTTCATCTAGAGTCCCTTAATTCATGAGGTAACCCTAAATTTTCTGTTTCATGGGGTTTTAATTGCTTATGTGAAAGATGAGATTTTTGGTTTCTTGTTAAATGGTGAAATTGGTGGTTCTTAGATGTTAGTCTAGCCACTAGGAACATTCATTGAGTAGGAATTGAAGTAAATTGTGATAAAAAAAAAACTAGGCTTATAAGAATCTTAGTAGCATGAAGAATGTGGGTTTTCATATTCAAGAGAAACCCTCTTCTTTAAATGGATAATATTGTTCATGAATGTGCAATAGTTGTAGTCATAACAAAGCTCATAATTAAATTGTGGTAATATGATGCAAACTTGGTAAATGGTAAATAAGAGATGATATTTGATCATGGAAATAATCTTAGAAAAAGTATGCCCGCTAAGTGTTTGTGAAAACGCCTAAAAGAACATGGAAGTTAGAAATTTGTTGTTTATGATTGAAACGAAATAGGTTACCGGCCTGTTTTGTAATAGTTATATAAAATCATAGAAAAATCGTTAGGAGGTGTTCTTTATACGCCTGGAAAGGTCTTTGAACGAAGCACAATCCATCTTTGAATATGTTCAACTAATTCGGACTTTAAATGGGTCAAAATGGTCAATTACAGCAGCTGAAAAGGAAATCGCTGCACATAATATGTTTCTGACCTGATCTTCAAATATTCATATAAAATCATAGAAAAATCGTTAGGAGACGATCTTTATATGCCTGGAAAGTTCCTTGAACATAGCACATTTCTTATTTGAAAGTCTAAATCAGATTATGGGGTTTAGAAGGGGTAAAAGCAACCTGAACAGCTGCTGCGCAAAAAGTGCAGCAATGAAAATAATGTGTTTTATCAACTTAGCACGTATGATTGTCTAGATACCCACTTCCTAAACGCTAAATGTTGTTTCGGATGAATGTTTATGTGTTAGACATCGGTTAAAGCATGGATTAGGAATGTGTCAATGCTAGAAAACTTGAATTATGGAAAGACACTACCAAAATATGTGTAGTTATATTCCAAATAGGTTTCTAACAACTTAAGCAAATGTTCACATATTAGGTGTGAATGCGAGTGGCTTCGGGTAGGCACGGAGCCATGGATGTGAGGCCGAGGAAGGTTGCGCGAGGTAAGTCACTTGATGACTTAAATTCTGATACACTTCGCATAAATATATATGTATATATTTATGACTTAAGCACTTCTAAATAGTATATATGTAGTATGTTTTGTTGTACACTCGAATCTGTGATTAGGACTTAGGTAGATAGTCCAAGATAAATTTGAAACCGCGTATGGTTATGACCTTAGTTGAAGGTTAGAGCATACTTGACTAGCCTAGTAATCAATTGCCAAAAATGACGAAGGTTACTCAGTTGGAAGTTGGTGTTTGCCATTGTAGACAAACGAGTCGACTAGATAGTGCAACACATGAGTTAGTCAAAAGATAACAAACCGCGTTAATTAAGGTTAGAAAAACCGTAGTGATTACTTTGGTAATCTTGTAGAGGCTTGCTTATAATCAAACGGGTCAAACGAATAAATTGTATTCGATTGGCATAAAACAAATATAGAATTATTTTGGTAAGCTTGTAAAGGCTTGCTTGTAATCAAAGGGGTCAAACGAATAAATTGTATTCAATTGGCATAAAACAAGTATAGAATTATTTTGGTAAGCTTGTAAAGGCTTGCTTGTAATCAAACGAATAAATTGTATTCGACTGGCATAAAACAAGTATAGAATTATTTTGGTAAGCTTGTAAAGGCTTGCTTGTAATCAAACGAATAAATTGTATTCGATTGGCATAAAACAAGCATAGAATTACTTGGGTAATCTTGTAGAGGCTTACTTATAATCAAACGGGTCAAACAATAAACTGTATTCGATTGGCATAAAATAGGCATAGAATTACTTGGGTAATCTTGTAGAGGCTTACTTATAATTAGATGTGTCAAACGAATAAATATATATATATGTGTGTATGCATATTTTAAATTCATGCCAATGGAAGCTTGGATGTCAAACTGGTAAGACGTGCTAATGCGATTGATTATGATATAGACAAGGTAAATGGGTCCTAATATTAGATTCACTAATTACATCTCAGACTCGAGAGTGGGAAATGTTGGATAAGTGATACAAGACTTTTCAGCAGATCCAGACCATAGCTTACGGCCTGGACCGTAGGCTACGGTTCACACAGAACATTAAGACAGAAACTGTGAGTCATAACCTACGGTTCTTGAACTGTAGGCTACGGTTCAGTATTTAAAATAGGAAAATTGAACTGTAACCTATGGTTCTTGAACCGTAGGCTACGGCGGGTACCGTCATTTGATCATTTTAACGTGTTTTCAATTCTGCAATTATTTAGAACGACTAACAGGTTGTTTGACGCTGTAAACCCTAGGTATGACTACTATGGAGCCGGAGTGGTGATCAAGTACATTCGAAGGACCAAACGTAAACGAATCGCATGTTCAACGCTTCCGCATAACTCTTTGTAAACTGTAACCGATAGTAGATTTCTAAGTGTGTTACTCTTAATGCACGTGATACGAATTATAAGTTGGTATTTTTATTTGACAATGTTATAGTCAAGCTAATATCGTTAAAAGTTTTAAAAAGTCCGTATTTTTATAAGTCTTTAATTTCATAAATTAAGGGCAAATACCCATTTATTAGGACGGGTCTTACACAAAGAGACGTTGAAAAACGTCTAACCATTAGAGACATTGAAAAATGTCTAAACCTTAAGAACTCCATCGTATATCTCAAAGATAATGAAGTTGTCAGCCACTTTTACATGGACTGGTCCCACCATCCCGAGAATATACATGGGCATCGTGCGCTCCAGGCGAGGGTTGCTAACCCAATGTGAAAGGTGAAAACCTTTAAACCTTAGGAAGGTGTCGGACACCTTAACGGAAGAGAGGGTGGCCAGCCCCCTAGTCTTCTAGCATTCCATCTTCAGGATGGTACTGCAAAATTCTCAGGATGGACTATTTCTAGACTATGTTTAGTGAAAATATAACCGATCGAAATAAATCAAGGATAAGTACTTACATATGGAAATGATTCATCTCTATCAGCCTTCACCTTCATCCCATCTATGATTCGGATCATGGTTTCTCATATGCATCCTTAAGCATGGTAGTATTTCAAGTGTATAGCATTCCAAGCTCTTGGTAGAATCTCTCATTCCATTGTTGACAGCCAATATGCTCCTTTTACTGCTTTAGAATCGATTAAGTATGGACCTTCCCACTTGGGAGCTAGCTTACCATCGCCTGGTTTTGTTGTATTTTGGAAGGCTTTTCTCAATACCAAGTCTCCCACTTGAAATCTTCTTATCCTGATGTTCTTGTTGTAAGCTTTAGCAATCCTTTGTTGATATGCTGCCATCCTTAATTTAGCGGCATCCCTGAGTTCATCCACAGTTTCCAAGTCTTGTAGTAATGCTTCAGAATTAGTAGTTGCATCCTGAAGATGCTTCCTTGCTGTAGGCATGACCATCTCTGTTGGAAGCATTGCTTCTGTTCCAAAGACCAAAGAGAAAGGTGTCTGACCAGTAGCATTCTTCGAAGTAGTCCTATCAGCCCAAAGTGCAAATGGAAGTTCTTCTGCCCATTTTCCTTTCTTTTCCCCAAGCTTCTTCTTCAAGTTGTTGACGATGATTTTGTTTGAGGATTCCGCTTGTCCATTAGCTTGAGGATGGACTGGTGTTGAAGTTACCATCTTGATCCCCCAACTCTCACAAAAGTCAGTTGTTCTTTTGCTAATGAATTGAGAACCATTGTCACAAATGATTTCAGATGGTACTCCAAATCGTGTCAGGATGTTTCTTTTGATGAATGAGACCACATCTTTATCTCTGACTTGCACAAATGCTTCAGCTTCAATCCATTTCGAGAAGTAATCTGTCATCACTAGCATGAATACCTTTCCTCCAGGAGCTTTGGGTAGCTTTCCTACTATGTCCATTCCCCATTTCATGATGGGCCATGGTGAAACAATAGGATGTAGTGGTCCAGCAGGCTGGTGAAGTATGCTGCTATGTCTTTGGCATGCATCACACTTTTGGGAATACAACATAACATCCTTCTTCATAGCAGGCCAATAGTATCCCGTCCTCAGAGTCTTCGAGTAGAGAGATCTTCCTCCTGTATGATTTCCACAATCTCCTTCGTGGATGTCTTTGAGTACTTCTTTTGCTTCATCCTTGTTGAGGCATCTCAAATATGGACCTGCAAGAGACTTTCTATACAAAATATTGTCTATAATTGTAAATTTAGATACCTTTATCCTGAAAGCCTTTGGATTTTCTTCACCAGGAATGACATCTTCTTGTAAATATTTGATTATGGGAGTCATCCATGATGAGTCGTCTTGTTTCTGAGTGGCCAAAACATTGATATCCTCGGGATGGTCTGTTTTATCCTCAGGATGTGCCTAGCCATCCTCAGGATGCCGCTCTTCAATCGCCAATGATGGGAATCTTGGATCCTTCCGGTAAATTGAAGGAGGATCCCAGCGTCAGCTTCAGCATTTTCTTCCCTAGGTACCTGTGTTAGTGAAAATTCTACAAAAGAAGTAGCTAAATTTTTAATGATTTCAAGATAAATGGCTAACTTTTGTCCTTTTACTGCATATGATCCATTGAAATGGTTAGTAATCAACAAAGAATCAACAAAGACTTCAATTTTAACAATATGTAAATCTCTAGCAAGTTGTAAACCAGCAATGAGAGCTTCATATTCAGCTTCATTATTGGTTGTTTGAAATGCACATCTAATGGCATGGGGTATCTTGTCCCCTTGTGGCGATTTTAGTAGTATTCCCAGACCTATGCCTCTTGCATTCGAAGCACCATCAGTGCATAGAGTCCATTTTTCTAAATTTTCATTTAGTTGTTGAACTTCAGACTCTACTTCACTCAGGATGTCACTACTGAAATCAGCCACATAGTCTGCTAGGGCCTGTGACTTGATTGCATTTCTAGGCTCATACTCTAAGTCAAAGGCACTTAATTTAACTGACCATTTTGCCATTCTTCCAGACATTTCAGGTTTTCTTAATACATTTTTAATGGAATAGTTAGTTTGAACATATATTTTATGTGTTTCAAAATAATGCCTTAACTTAGTAGAAGCCATTATTAAAGCTAAAATAAGTTTTTCGAGATGTGAATACCTGGTTTCAGCATCTAGGAGGGTTTTACTTACATAATAGACAGGATGTTGTTGCCCTTCGAAGTCCTTTACCAATACAACACTTATTGCATTCCCAGAAACTGCAAGATATAGCTTGAGAGGTTCTCCATCCTCAGGTTTCATCAACAATGGAGCTGCTGCAAGATAATCTTTGAGCTTCTTTAATGCTTCTTCATGCCTCTGTCCCCAGTCGAATTTGTTATTCTTTTTCAGGATGTCATATAACTCTTTACATTTCTCTGAGGATTTCGAGATGAATCTATTCAGGGCTGCTATCCTGCCAGCCAGCCTTTGCACATCTTTAATATTTCTTGGGGATTTGAGATCAAGGATGACCTTTATTTGTTCAGGGCTAGATTCTATCCCTCTTTTTGTTACCAAATATCCAAGAAACTTCCCAGCTCCAACTCCAAAATGGCACTTTGTTGGGTTTAACTTCATGTTGTAAGCATCCATGATGTCCAAAGCTTCTTTGAGATCCCGAAGATGATCTTCTGCTTTCTTGGATTTTACTACCATGTCATCAATGTAGACCTCCATCGTGTCCCCAATCTTTTCTTTGAACATCATGTTCACTATCCTCTGATAAGTGGCACCTGCATTTTTTTAATCCAAATGGCATGGCTATATAACAATATATACCTGACGGTGTCATGAATGTTGTGTCCTCCTGATCATCCGGTTCCATTTGTATCTGTTGGAATCCTAAGGATGCATCCATAAATGTCAGCATCTCGTGGCCTGTTGTAGCATCCACCATTGAATCTACGTGTGGTAGTGGGAATGGATCTTTAGGACAGGCCTTGTTAAGGTCTGTGTATGTAACATCGCGAAATTTTTTTCCCAATTTTGTATAGGTAAAATCACCACTTTACTTGTATTAAACTTCTTTGTACAAAAATAACCATGTCAAATTTATATTTATGTCAAAACATTTTTATTATTTTTATAATAATAATAATAATAATAATAATAATAATAATAATAATAATAATTTTATAAATCTCAAAGTTTGTTAGTTAGAATGTTAAAAAAAACAAATTACCTTGGTCCAAACCCAATCAAGACCCAACCACCCCTTTTATTAAATTCTGAGCCCAACTTTAAAGCCCAGTAACCGGCCCACTCTCTTTTTCCCCTCCCTCTCTGCAGCAAAAAAAAAATAATAAAAAATAAAATAATGAGTTGTGGCTCAAGGGACTCAAACCTGAGTCTATAGAGAACCCACACACACTTGCAACCACTGAGCCACTCCTCTCTTTTGTGATATCATCCCAACACAAATAAACATAAGCCTTCATTATAATTGCCCAGTCAAACTATGAAAGTCAAAGGCCAGATCGTGCCTTTCCAATTCAAGTGTCTAACCGCGTTTTTGAATCACGAACTGTTTTGGAAAGTATTTATTAGCCTTCAAGTGTACTCTACACGCTGAAATTATCGTTTAATCATACCTAAATTAAGATAATTACGCGTATATTATAGGTATTAGTCAAACTTACCAATTCGTTTGATGATTCGGTTATACTATAAATTGAGGACTTGCAGACCACCTAAGAGTGCCGAAAACAAAACCCCTACTCTCAATTTCTTCTAAATCTCCGTTATAATCTTCAAATCGTTCTCAGTTGACTTTTTGGTTGACTACGAGTTTCACCTTCGATTCGCATCTGTAAGTTTCAATCATGTTGTTATTTCTGTTCTTCCTTAATATCCGATCAAAAGCCCCATAGTTTCTGTGGGTTTTGGTTGATAATTATTCACATTAGAAAAGCTAGGGTTCGATTCATATAATTTGGGGAAGATGACTTCTAAACGTATAGGTTCAAATAATCTTAAAAACCAACAAAAACACCAACTGACTTATAGATCAGATGGTTGGGATGGTTGCTATCCAACCGCGTGGCCATGGGTTCGAGACCTGGCACGCGTATTTTTTTTAGTGTATTTCCAATAATTATAAACTAACTCAATTAACCTATACCTACAAATGAATCCAGATAAAACTTGTTCTCAGGGTCAGACCAGTTGGTCGGGCTTGTGATTTTAAAACAACCAACCGGCCAAGGACTCGGGTTCGAGCCTTGGCACATACAAACATTTTTTTTTTTTGGATTTCTTTTATACTCATATAATCTTTATTATTTTAAAAAACAGATTTTAAATACTAAACATGGTTTATAAATTCTACAAAAATTATTGAAAGTTATTCTTATGATAAAGTTTATTATCCAACTTTTTGTTTTTTCAAAAATTATTTATTTATTATATATTATAAATATTACAAGTTTATTCATTTATAACTTCAAAATTCTATAAAAAATATCAAAACGACTTTATAAAATCTCACAAAAATTATTTTAAACTTATAAATCAATAAACATTTCAGAAATAAATTTTGTTTCAGAAAAATCATTTATTTAATATTTTTAACCGAATTTTGTTATTTTAATCATAAATAAATCATAATAAATTCATTTTTCATTATTTTTACATAAAAATTTCACATAAATTATTATTAATCATTTAGATCAGAAATATATTTTTTTGATTCGAAGTTTATAAATTTTAATATTTTTAAATATTAAGTTTATAATTTGTCAAATAAGTATTAATATATAAATATTCATTAATTAAGAAAATAATTTTATAAAAATTATTTTCACATTTATTACATTATAATTCAACTACCTTTAGTTAATATTGGTCAGAAATATTTTTATTAATTATTTCTTTATTTATTAAAGTTATTAACAATTATTCAAATTTAATCATAAATCAATTATTAATCCCCAAATTTGGAACCCTAGCACATTTTAGACTAGAAAACTTAGACTTATTAAGTTTTCCCCAACACTTATTTATTACCTTGAAATAGGGTGATACTTGGATACACATGAGCCACATTTACTTATATAACAAGGGTCTCCATTCTAACACTAAGGTGAGTTTACATAGCCTCTTTTTCCATTCACTATTTTGGGGTGAAACATGTTACAACATTCAAATTACAATTCAATCATAAGTGTCTATGTGTTATTCTATGTTGCATTATGTCTTAAACATTACTAGGGTAAGCACATTATTCTAGCATAATCATTAACATTGATCAGCCGACGGTATACAATGATAGATCTATTGGACTGACAATCCCACCCGGATACGTGTACCTCCTACATAGGTAGCATGGGTGATTGTTATCGAACATATAACATAATCGAGTGAACCATATGCGTATGGGATGGACCACAATATTCTAGTCACAAGGTTTGATTATGCACTCGATTTACCTAATAGTTTTGTTTTCACATATGGACTAGACTAGCCATGACACTCGAATTGTACAACATTTTTATTCAAACCTATGTAATTCTCACCAACTTTTGTTGACCCAAAATATTTTCAAACTTAACATGTTTCAGGTTATAGCTTGCTTGAAGATTAGAGTTAATGCTTGAAGATGTGTATCTAGTATTTTTCATTTTGATGTACAAATTCTTGTAGAACAATTGTATGTAATGTATTTAAATCAGTTATTGAAATTTATTATTTACCATGAGCTACTGAACAATCATCAATACGTGACATCCCGATGTTTTCGCCATCGGTTGGGGTGTTACAGTGTAGTCCACACACACTCTCCATTTCCCATTTTCTTATGGACTACCACAACATTCGCCAGCCATCTTCGGAATTTTACTTCCCTTATCATCTTAGACTTTAGCAACCTGTCTACTTCTTCTTGGATGATGATATTTCTTTGTGGAGCAAACTTCCTTCTTTTTTGCTGAATGGGCTTGAAACTCTTATCAATCCCAAGTTTGTGAGTAATGACATCTTTTGAAATGCTGGTCATATCTTCATGTTTCCAAGCAAAAGTAGACATCCTACATTTGAAAAAGATATTAATGATTGTTCAATATCATGTGGGATATTCTTACCGATTTGCACAGTGATATCCTTGTTGTTGTCGTCAAGGCAGATGGCTTTTACATCCTGATCAGGATGTGCTTTAACATTCTGAGGATGGCACTGTGCATCCTGCTGTAATTGCTATGCTTGATGGGATGAGGCCTTCATTGATGTCGTGTAGCAATCCTTAGCTTCTTGTTGATCGTTGTTGACCTTCACAACTCCCCAAGGTGTGGGTAGTTTCACACATTGATGATATGTTGAAGGCACTGCCTTCATATCATGTATCCAGGGTCTCCCCAGGATGACATTGTAGCAGGATAGGGAATCTATCACACAAAATCTCTGGATAGAGTTCACCCCTTCTACATATACTGGTAGCTTGATGTCACCCACTGTGCTCTTGGTTTCTCCACTGAAGCCCACCAAAACTGATGACCTGGAAACTATCTCCGATTCCGGGATGTTCATCCTCTTGAGGGCCTCGAGCTGGATGATGTTTACTGAACTTCCTCCATCTACAAGACTCCTGCGAACAAAGTGGTTAGCAATATATAAAGTAATAACCAAACCGTCATGATGAGGATCAAGGATGTTTTCTCTGTCTTCTGCCTCAAAACTTATCACTTTTGAGGTTATCAGGATGGTCGTCTTCGTTGGTCTTTCTCCTTTTTCAGACTTTGTTTCCCTCGCATGTCTTTTAGCAGCTGAGTATGAGGTTCCACAAATGTCTGACCCTCCTGAAATGAAGTTGATAATGCCAGCATCCTTAGGTGGGGATGCTGCTCTTTCCGGGATGTTTGTGCTATCCTGAGATCTTGATTTCTTTTTGCCCAGGAGATCTTGAAGTGACCCTTGCTTAAGAGATATGCTATCTCCTTTCTTAGTGCAATGCAATCTTCGGTGATATGGCCAAAATCTTCGTGAAAGGCACACCATTTGGATTTGTCTTTCCATCCTGCTCTGTCGTCATTCCTTGGCCATCTTGTTTTGTCCCCTAGATCCTTCATGGCATACATCAAACCTGTTACATACACAGAAAAACAATAGTCTGACAATTTAGGGCAGTCATCCTCATCGTCATCCTCTACCACATTGGCCTTCTTATTATCAGGCCTAGCATATGGTTTATGCTTATATGGTTCGTATGTGGGAGTGGATTTCCGATTGGGATGGTTATATTTTGAGGATGATTCTATCCTCTCTTGTATCTTCTTATCATCCTCAAGTCGGATGAATCTCAAGGCTCTGTTCCTGACTTCATCTAGGTTCCTGCATGGATTCATCACCAACTCTTGGTAGAATGGTGAATCTTTCTGCAGTCCCATCTTGAAAGCCTGAACCGTTGTTGTGACATCCAGGTTCGGGATGTCAAGTGCTTCCTTTCCAAACCTAGTAATGAATTCTCTTAGTGATTCCCCCTGTGGTTGAGTCACCACTTAGGAGCCATTTCAGGGCTAGACCAATGAGAGTTGAACCCAATCCCTTGCATAAGCACGCTTTTTTTAGATTGGAAGGGATTGGATTTATTTCCATCCTTTCCCTATATTGAGCCACATGCTCTTCAGGATCTGTAGATCCATCATAAAGCTTCAAACTTGGAGTTTGAAACCATTTTGGAATCTCTGCATCGCATATGGGAGATGCAAATCTTGACACTCTATGGCATGCTGAGGATACTTCAGGGATGGGTTGTACTATCCCTGGCACACTCGATACCATATCCTTGATCTTCTGAAGTTCCCTTGCTAGCTGAGGGCTTATTCCTGTATCCTGCAAAGAAGCAACCTCATTAGCAGTAAAAGTACTAGAACTTAAATTGTTACCGTTAGTTTATATCCTTGGGATGGCACAGGTGCATATCCTGTATCCCTGGTAGTCGCCATCCTAGGAGCAGTAGTTGTTTCTGGAGTAGAGAACCCAGTACTCATGGGGATAAAATCTCCTTGATGTACCCCTCCAGAGAAGCTAGAATTAAAATCTAACGCTTGGGCTGCAATGGTGTCCCCATGTCTTCACTTGGCCTTCTTGAGGATGATTTAAGAGCTTGTATTTCTCTTATCAACATCCGGTTTGTGTCTTGTTGTTGATGTATCGAATATTTCATTAGTGCAAACATAGAAAGTAATTCATCATTCGATACAAAAACAGGAGGAGTAGATCCAGATGGTCTAGGTGGGATTTGGAAAGTGGAACTTCTTGAAAATGCAGGTGGAGGTGGTAAGGCAGTATTTTGGGTAGAAGTTGATGAAGGCATGGATGAGGAAACATTTTTCTGGGAAGACGACATAGTTGTCAAGTTTTGTAAAAAAGAAGTAAATGAAGAAAGTTTTTAACAAAGTTTTTTGTTAAAATAGCACCACTTGCCCCACGGTGGGCGCCAAATTGTTTTGGTCAAAAATTATCTAGTAAAAATAATCTTGTATTCCAAATTAGAAATTGTGAGGTAGTGTGCTAAGAATGTGAATTTGCTATTAAAACCAGTTATATTCTGAAAAGGTTCAATCAGGATGCAAAAAAGAGTAAATTAGTGACAACAATGCTTGGGATGGCTTAGGTTTACTTCGGGATGGACAGTTATATCCTCGGGATGGAACTGTTTGTAATGAACGAATGAGTAAGTAAAATACAAAGAACAACACTCGATATACGAGGAAAGCCCTTGATCAATAGTAGATCGCCGGCATAAAACCTCGGGAGGAGACTAGGCCCCTGCCTTGTTTGTTAATATTAATTTGGTAAAAAAGTACAAGTTTGGATGAATATGTGGACGAGTGTACTAAGGTTACAATGATTGTGTATGTGTCTAAGTGTTTGTGTGCAGCTATAGAGTAAGCAAAGTGTATGTAAGTGTCCTATACTCGTCTAATACCCCCACTTATATAGTATATGAAATAAACAAACAATCCCATGAAACTCGCTAAGTAGTTAAGTTCTTTGAAGTCTTCTCATGACCGTTGTGGATGTTTCGTCTCGGGTGAACGTTGCTACAACGGTTTCTCCTTAGCTAGTTTAATGTTTCAGTTGTTTCCTCTTTTGTCGTCGATATTAAATGTATATCGGTTAAAGTTTTGACTATGTCTTCCATTTTGACTATATCTTCCATCTTGACCACGAGTTGTGTCTCAATCCTTGACTTCTTTAATTGAGGATGATATATAGATGTTACCAAGCATGTAAATCCATATTATAACTTATTTGTACCTGCAATCATACATAGGAGAATCAACTCGTTAGCTCATTCTCAGGATGTGCACATGCTGAAATACTGTCACATCTTGAAGTTAGTCAAGTCCTTCAGCATCCTGGGGATGACACATTAGGGATGTGAGGTAAAATCATCCTGAGGATTTTCACCCACAACATACATGATGTAAAGTTTTTGTGGCGGTCCTTTATTTGAGGACTTGTCTGTTTTAATGAAGTTTTTTGTTTAAAAAAAACTGATTTTAATTATGTAACTTCAAAACTCTTGTTTTACCATTTAAAATAAACTCTTTTCTTTCAATAAACCTTGCATGAGATTATTTAAAATTTCTATTTTATTTAAAAGTCTCGTTTCAATTGTGCTGTTATTTAAAACTCCTTTAAACTTGTTTTGCTTGTTATGAAAAATATTTGCATCTAAATGATAAATCAAGCTATCGACTTTGTTAAGTTTCCCAGAGCCAAATAGCAATTATTAAACAGATCAAAAGAGGACGAAAAATAAAAAACAAATCTTTGGTCTTAAATCTCCCACTTGCTTCAATATCTCCATCTTTATCTCGTGCCGTCTTCTGGTTTCTTGATTTTCAATTATCGTCTTGTCTTTGTCTTGATCTTATAATTTTAAAACGCTATTCTATTACAATGAGGCTTAAAAAACAACCAACTAAATACAAGATCATTGAAAATTGAAATGATAAACAAAATCAAACGACAAGACATCTTCGGGTACATGGCTTGATTCACATACAACACCATCCACAATAAACAAAAGGGAAAATGACCAAAATAGCCCGTTGACCGGGCGTTTTGCATAAATAGCCCTCTCCACTGTCTTTGGAGAGACGGGACACGGCTCCCAACGAGCCTGAACCGTCTCCGAGTGGCCAACCAACACGTGGCGTCTCTAATCCCGAGGCTGTCCCGTCTCTCTCCAGACGGGTCAGAACTCTCTCCCAGACGGTTCACGTTTCCCATGCCGGCTGCCCCTTCGGTTCAACCGTCTCAAAAGACGGTTCACCTTTCCCCATGCCGGCTGCCCCTTCGGTTCAACCGTCTCAAAAGACGGGTCACATTTCCCCGTACCGGCTGGCCTTCGGTTCAACTGTCTCTCAAGACGGTTCACATTTCCCAAGTCCGGTGAGTCCCGATGATAGTCCGACGCTTCGGTTGTCCAGCTCAGCCCTATAAATACCGTTCTCCCGTCCCATTCCCGTCACCCCAACACCGTCTAACACTATCCACCACCCCACCACCACCGTCCAACACCGTCTAATTCATCCAAAAATGGCACCGCAAAGATGGACCGAAGAACAGGAAGTTGCCCTGATTGCAGCATGGCGTCATGTTGAAGAAAGCACCCACCAAACCAACAAATGGTTCCGAATATTGCACGAATACAATCGGCTGGTTGGAGGGTCAGACCGAACAACCGAGTCCCTTAGCCGGAAGTTGACCGATTTGACCACGAAGTGTCAAATCTTCAACGGGTACCACAACCGGACACTTCAGGAGGTACCCTCTAACTTTCCCGTAGACGTGGCAATTAGACACAGTCAAAGACAATATAAAAACAGGGAGCGCAAAGAATTTAAACACGTGTCTGCCTGGCAAATGATGAGGGACCGTCTTAATTAATTTGTAGTTTATTAAACTTTTGTAGTAATCTAAGTATTTTTTATTAATGCAATGAATGTTTAAATTTTGTTTTTTATATTAAAGTAAATATTTCATTAAACAAACTATACTATTACAATCACAATAAACAAACTATACTATTACAACAACAATAAACAAACTATACTATTACAACAAACTTCCTAAATTTACTTCCAGAACTAAGAACTTTGTTTGAAGTAATCGAAGTGTCTAACCAACTATTGAAGACTACATCCCAGTGTTAGATGTTTTGTCCTCCACAGCGGTGGTAGTAGCAGTGGTCTACATAGACGTTGTTTCGAATGGTGTATGTGCTCTACACAGACAAGTCCGAGACGTTTCCTCGTTTTATGTAACAATAGTTCTCAGTGAGCACACGTCAAACATCGAGACATAAATTCGGGAAGCGAACGAACTTGCCTCAAATGTAGACCACCACATCATCGATCCATTCTACACGGGTTAAACCACGCACAGATGGAACAACAATCCAAGTAGCCGTACGCAGATGAAACAACAATCCAAGTAATCGGACAATATTTTCGTAAGCCGGTAGGCTTCGGCTGGGAAAGCAAAAAACGTCATTGGTTTGGAAGATGAAAGCTTTGAGGAGAGCGGTGGGTGCAAATTTCGTTAAGTGAATTGGGGTATTTATATACACTCGTGAGACGGTTCAGACGGTAGCACAAAACGGCTTAAGACGACTTGGGAAATGTGACCCGTCTTTTGAGACGGTTGAACAGCCAGCATGGGGAAACGTGAACCGTCTTTTGAGACGGTTGAACCGAAGGCAACCGGCATGGGGAAACGTGAACCGTCTGGGAGAGAGTTCTGACCCGTCTGGAGAGAGACGGGACAACCTCGGGATCAGAGACGCCACGTGTTGGTTGGCAATTGGATCTAAAACCAAACGGTCTCGGAGACGGTTCAGGCTCGTTGGGAGCCGTGTCCCGTCTCTCCAAAGACAGTGGAGAGGGCTATTTATGCAAAACGCCCGGTCAACGGGCTATTTTTGTCACACCCCAACCGATGGCGGAAACATCGAGGTGAGACTTGTGATAGATTGTTCAAAGACTTCATGACACTAGAATTCGTGACAATATGATTTAAAGATAAAATTTCATTCATAGCATAATTATCGTCTAAAAAGATAACAGAATACAAATTGTTTTCATGAAAAGAGAAATACGACATCAAAGTATAGAACTTAAACTAGCGTGAGTTTCTAGTCCAATCCTAAGTAGATTTCTTGAATATCTTGCATCAAACATTTCCTGCAACATGCATAAAATATCCGTCAACACATAAAGCATTGGTGAGCATACTAGTTTGAGTCTAAGTACATAGTATAGAAAAGTCTACTCGAATCATCATGTTATAGGCATATGCACGTAGAACCATACAAACGGCAACAACACTCGATAACACAAAAGACTTCATCTTATCATGACCCATAAAGGGGGCGGCGTGTCAACCTATAGCGCTATACATGTAAGGTGGGTTGTTAACTAATCGTACATTTGTATGTAAGACTTTGAATTCTAGCATGGCATAGCATATAAGCATTTAGATTGAGCATAATAGTTTTAAGAGTATGAAATCGTTTTAGTTTTGATA
This sequence comes from Ambrosia x helenae, assembly GCA_030844895.1. Classification (NCBI taxonomy): domain Eukaryota; kingdom Viridiplantae; phylum Streptophyta; class Magnoliopsida; order Asterales; family Asteraceae; genus Ambrosia; species Ambrosia x helenae. The sequence continues at coordinate 81,099,985 of CM061225.1, forward strand.
GTGATACATGTTGAGCCCCAAAGAATAAAGAATAAAATGGGGACAAGTATGAACTCACCTTTGGGTGCGTTTGATAGAGTTCCAAAAAGGTAAGTCTTGGTAGGTTTAGCTTTAGCCTTGGTTATCTAGAATTAAAGAACAAAGGGTCTTAGATTCGAGTTTAGGTTATAGATTCAAGAGAGTCAAGCAAGCCTTTTAGGCAAACCAAAACACAAACCACCATGAAGGTGATTCGGATGGTCATAAGAGTCAAGCAAGCCTTTTAGGCGAACCAAAACACAAACCACCATAGAGGTGATTCAGATGGTTATGAGAGTCAAGCATTGGTAAGGTAGGGATGTATCCACAAAGCTTTCCGAGTTAATAAATTAGTAGAGTTTATATAATTTAGTATTTATATAATATAACTTAGGAAGTAGGGTATGGTGACTTAGTTTGGATGAGCCTTGGCCTTCCTTTTGTCAACCATGAACCATAACACAAGTCCCTCCATCATTGAGTTGTTGGTGAACTTGGTTGGTATTATTAATAACCTCGTGCATAAAAGATAATAGAAGATGACCACATTTGAGGCCTCAAATTGGTGCCCTACTCATGTTTATTTGCCATGGCAAATAGGAGAGAGGTCCTAGAGGTTTCCTCAAAGGGTTTGAAGAAGGGGAGAGTGAAGAAAATAGAAGAGAGGTTGAAGGTGAAGTGAGAAACTCACTTATTCTTGAGAGAATTCTTGAGAGATTTGGAGATTTAGAGAGGATTTAGAAATGAGAAAGTGTTAGAATGGGTAGGAGTGGTGTATTTATAGTTGGAGTGAGAGGGTTGGGTATTTAATGAATTAATTAGGGTGGTTAGAAGTTAATTAGTGGAAAATATATATTTAAAAGAAAAAGAAAAAAAATAATAAATAAATAAATGACAAAAAAAAGTGTACAGCATCTTTACATAACATTTAATGTTATGTTTTTTTTTTTTTGTATTATTATATATATATATATATATATGTTTTATTAATAATAAATACATATTAAGATCTTAACTAAATAAGTTTCTTGTTATAACGCCTAAACCGAATAGGATAGATTATAATGACGACCCGTCAAGAATTGGTAGGAGTAACCTAAACGAAACGAATAAAGGCGAACTTAGAATTTGTTAAATATAGCATTTATAATGCAAGAAAATTAAGAATCACGCGACGTTATATAAAGTTTGCGTCGCGTAGAATTTATAGATTAAGATTAAATGAAATTGATAAAATACTTTTCCATTGATCATAAGCTCAGGATTACAAGGGTACAAAATGGAAAGATACAAGAATACAAGGACTAGAATAGAAAATATGAAAAGTACAAATGTTACAGTGTCCCATACTTTAGGAAATTTCGTCTCGAAATTTATTCAAGTGGCTTGACTGAAAAGATGTGGGTACTTTTTCTTTATTTGCCCTTCATGTTCCCAAGTGAATTCGGGTCCATTCTTCGATTCCCAACGAACTTTGACTAGTGGGATACGTTTTCGTTTGAGTTGTTTGACTTCACGATCCGTTATTTCCACTGGTTTTTCGACGAAATGCATAGTCTCATCAATTCGTACGTCATCAAGAGGAATGTGTATGTTCCCTTCGGCTAAGCACTTCTTCAAATTTGAAACATGAAAGGTGGGATGGACATTGTTGAGTTCTTGGGGTAACTCGAGCTTGTAAGCCACTTTCCCGATTCGTTCAATGATCTTGAATGGTCCAACATACCGGGGAGCCAACTTTCCTTTCTTTCCAAATCTAACTACTCCTTTCCAAGGAGACACCTTGAGGAGTACTTGATCACCAACATTGAATTCAAGGGGCTTTCGCCGCTTGTCAGCATAGCTTTTCTGACGGCTTCGAGCAGCTAAGAGTTTATCACGGATCTGGATGATTTTGTTGGTCGTTTCTTGGATGATTTCGGGACCAGTGATTTGTGCTTCACCAATCTCGTGCCAACATATAGGAGAACGACACTTTCGGCCATAAAGAGCTTCAAAAGGAGCCATTTGGATGCTGGTATGATAACTATTATTGTAAGAGAACTCGACCAATGGTAGATGAGCATCCCAATTTCCACCAAAGTCAATTACACAAGATCGAAGCATGTCCTCAAGAGTCTGGATCGTACGTTCAGTTTGACCATCAGATTGAGGATGAAAAGCTGTACTAAGATTAAGCTGAGTTCCCATGGCAGCCTGAAATGTTTCCCAAAGACGGGAGGTGAATCGACCATCACGGTCTGAGATGATGTCAAGAGGAATACCATGACGACAAATGATTTCCTTGGTGTAGATATGGGCTAGCTTCTCAACTTTGTAATCTTCACGAATGGGAAGGAAGTGAGCTGACTTGGTTAAACGATCAATGATTACCCAAATGCTATCATGACCGGATGATGTTCGAGGGAGCTTGGTAATAAAATCCATAGCAATACTTTCCCATTTCCACATGGGGACTTCGGGTTGTTCAAGCAAACCCGACGGTCGTTGGTGTTCGGCTTTTACTTTGGAGCAAGTAAGACATTTGGATACAAAGAGAGCAATGTCCTTTTTCATACCGGGCCACCAATAAATGCGACGGAGATCTTGATACATTTTATCCGCACCGGGATGAATAGAGTATCGGGTTTTATGCGCTTCATTCATTATAAGAGTACGAAGGTCATCACGATTGGGAATCCAAATACGATCAAGATAATAAAGAATTCCATTTGCCTTGGACTCCAAGTGTAACTCGGCACCACAAGACATTTCTTCGTATAGAGTATTTTCATTGACCGATGTATGTTGAGCGTCTCGAATACGATTAAATAGATCATTTTGAAATTGAGAGCTACGAAGACGGTCGATTTCTTGGATGTTGCATAGAACTGCATGACTTTTTCGACTAAGAGCATCGGCTACTACATTCGCTTTACCAGGATGATAGCGAATTTCGCAGTCGTAGTCGTTTAAGAATTCGACCCATCGTCGTTGTCATATGTTAAGATCTTTTTGATTGAAAATGTGTTGGAGGCTTTTGTGGTCGGTAAATACAACACATTTTGTACCATAAAGGTAGTGTCTTCAGATTTTTAGGGCAAAAACAACAGCACCAAGTTCGAGATCGTGAGTGGTGTAGTTCCTTTCGTGGATTTTGAGTTGCCTTGATGCATAGGCGATGACTTTGCCTCGTTGCATAAGAACGCAACCAAGACCTTGATTTGATGCATCACAATAAACCACGAAATCATCATTCCCCTCGGGAAGGGCTCGAATAGGAGCATCACAAAGCATGTCCTTCAGGGTTTGAAAGGCTTCTTCTTGTTTAGGAACCCAAATGAAAGGTTGGGATTTTTGAGTCAAAGCGGTGAGTGGTGTAGCAATTTTGGAAAAGTTGGAGATGAACCGACGGTAGTAACCCGCCAATCCTAGAAAAGAACGAACTTCGGTAGGAGATTTTGGTGCAATCCAATTTTTAACGGCTTCAATTTTGGCAGGATCAACATGAATACCCCTATCGTTCACAATATGCCCAAGGAATTGAACTTCTTTTAACCAAAATTCACATTTAGAGAACTTGGCATAAAGTCGTTCGGCACGTAAGAGTTCTAGAATCAAACAGAGATGTCGTTTATGGTCGTCTTCGGATTTGGAATAGATCAAAATGTCATCAATGAAGACAATCACAAAACGATCCAAATAAGGTTTACACACTCGATTCATTAGATCCATGAATACTGCGGGTGCATTGGTTAAACCGAAAGGCATCACCATGAACTCGTAGTGACCATATCTTGTGCGAAAGGCAAATTTTGGAATATCTTCTTCGTGGATTTGAAGTTGATGATATCCAGAACGAAGATCGATTTTTGAGAAACAAGTAGCTCCTTGGAGCTGGTCAAAGAGATCATCAATGCGTGGGAGAGGGTATCGGTTTTTGATAGTAAGCTTGTTAAGCTCACGATAATCGATGCACATACGGAAAGATCCGTCTTTCTTTTTAACAAACAAAACAGGAGCACCCCAGGGAGAAGTACTCGGGCGTATGAAGCCTTTTTCGAGCAATTCTTGGAGTTGACTAGCAAGTTCTTGCATTTCGGAAGGTGCAAGACGATAAGGAGCTTTTGCAACAGGTGTAGCACCGGGTATGAGATCAATGCGAAGTTCAACAGAACGAGCAGGAGGAAGACCGGGTAGATCTTCGGGAAAAACCTCGGAAAGTCACAAACGATAGGTATGTCTTTTATGCCTTTTTCCTTGTCTTTGGTTGTTACCACATGAGCCAAGAATGCAACATATTCCTTACGGAGATACTTTCGAGCTTTGGTACAAGACATGAGTTTGAGTCCTTTGGAGGCTTTCTCACCATAGATTTGTAAAGTGTCACCGCTAGGAAGCGGTATACGGATAAATTTTTCGAAGCAAACAACTTCGGCATGATGTTTTGCAAGCCAATCCATGCCTACTATGATGTCAAAACTTCCCAATTGCATAGGATTTAGATCTATGGAGAAATCATGGTCATTAAGATTCAAGGTGCAGTTTTTGATAATGAAATCAATAGAGATGGGTTCACCATTAGCGACTTCAACGGTGAAAGGTTCCGATAATTTAGATCGTGCACAAGCAAGTAAGGGTTCAAATTCTAGAGACACAAAGCTCTTATCCGCACCAGTATCAAAAAGCATAGAAGCATAAGATCAACATCATTTTCAGTTTGAGCTTGGGCCGCATTGAGGTTGAAAGCGCGACCCCTTGGTGGTTGATTTTGAGCCGGAGCTTGAACTTGGTTGTTGCGGGTACATTGAGGAGCAAAATGGCTAGGATCACCACACTTAAAACATGCACGACCATTGCCAATGGCTAGAGGAGGTTGGTTAGCGGCTCGGGGTTGGTTGGCAACTTGAGGTTGGTTGTTTTGGGTTCTAGGGGCAACCTTGCAGTTTTGGACAAAGTGTCCATAGTGGTTACAATTGGTGCATAGATGACAAGCTACCTTAGTTGGGTGGTGAAAAAGGCATATGGCACATTTTGGGTGTACTCCAGTATAAGGTTTCTTGGCAGGCACTTGGTTAAGAGGGGTTGGAGCTTGAGCTTCGGTGGATGGAGTGGTAACGACATAGTTTTGGTTTCAGGATTTGCGTTTGCGGTTATTGCTATGGGTTGATGGGGTTTTGGCTTCCTTTGGTTTGTCGGTGGGAATGGTGGTGGTTTGATTGATGGTTTTGGTGGTGTTTGGGATAGTTAAGGTTCCATCTTTCACTTGGTTATCTGAGATTTTGGAAGCTAAACGAATGGCTTTTTCTAGGGTGGTGGGTTCGGCTCCTTCAACGATATCACGAACACTCGTTGGGAGGCCTTTGAGATACTTAGCTATGATTCTCTTAGTGGTGTTGAATTGGTGAGGTACAAGGACAAGGAGTTGCTTGAAACGATTGGTATAGGAGAGGTTATCACCACTGTTTTGCTTGAGTTTCCAAAACTCTTCTTCAAGTCGCTCAATCTCTTGAGCGGGGCAGAACTCCTCAATCATGAGTTGCTTGAGTTCCTCCCACGGTAGAGTTAAAGCGACTTCGTTTCCACGGGTGACTCTCTCGCTTTTCCACCACTCGAGTGCCCTTGATTTGAAGACACTAGTGGCGTGACGAGTGCGGAGATCGTCAGGGCATTCGCTATTGATGAAGATTAGCTCGATGTGGTCGAACCATTCGAGCATAGCGGTAGCACCATCGTTTCCCGTGAAAGAGTCGGGTCGATGTAGGTTAAATTGCTTAAAGGTGTAGGAGGTAGCTTTGGAGGATTCGCCTTTTGAGTCAACTGAACCGTGAGGGCTTACGGAGGCTTGGATTTTGCTAACCACATCGGGTATGACCTTGGACATTTGCTTGGCCATGAAAGATAACATTTTCTTGTTGGTGCTTTGCTTAGAGTTCTTGCTTGACATACGGTTTGACATGGAAGACATCTAAAGGATAAACAAAAAGGGATTATGAGCTTTGATCAATGGTTTATTTGTATAAAGATTGCATTTTGTCTTTGTTTTAAAAGTGAATTAAGCATACAAAGCACATAGTGTCAAATAGTTCAAGTAGCATGTAGTTTCACATTGTGTATAAAGCATAACACATAAGTATAAGCAAGTATAGTGCATTTAGACCATATAAAGGAGCTTTGATTAGTGTTGGTTTGCGATTATTAGTATTGTTTGGAGGTTGCTAGAGTACTAGAGGTGCGAGTCTTGAGAGCCTTTGCGAGTAGTAAAAAAATAAATCGAATATATGTAGTGAAAACATAGCATGAAAACATCATTGAAAATAATATTAACATGAAATGAGGGGCTTGTTTTAAGCAAGCCATTGGAGTGTTCCGGAACAGAACTAAGACTAACCAAAGTGGTTCGAATTTACCTTTGAGTTTGAAAACATGCTTTGGCCTAATAGGTGGAAATACTCTCGCCGACTTGCGGTTAACGGTATTCACCCTTCCAGTTACTACATGTTTCTTGTCATTAGTAAATTTGAGACTTTGGCGAGATTTAAAAAAATATATATATATCAAGGATTGAAACTAGTCGCTAAGTTGTGGATTTCACTCCTATCTTAGCGAGGTCGTTTCTTTGAGTGTGGTTTGTACACTTTGTCCAATGTGGTAAGAAAATTAATTCTAACTTTCAATTGCTAAGTGTCCACTAGAACGAGAATTGTGAAATTTTCACCAAGGTGAGGATATCACTCCTATCTTGGTGTAGTTTCAAAAACATAAAGAATTTACGCGGATTGAAATTTATCACCAAAGTGAGGGTTTCACGCCTATTTTGGTGATTTCCTTTCATTTGTGTTATACGAGCGTCTTCGAGTGTAGAGTAATCCACAAATAGGAAGGGAAATTTTTTTTAAGTCCAAAAGAATGGAGTAGAAACAAGATAAAGAGAACAAGTATTTTAAGCATGATAAAAGGAATGGTCAAAAGGGTTCTTAACTTTAGTCTAGGTCAAACATGGCAATTTTTCCTAATTCCCTATAGTCATGGCTCTGATACCAATCTGTCACACCCCAACTGATGGCGAAAACATCGAGGTGAGACTTGTGATAGATTGTTCAAAGACTTTATGACACTAGAATTCGTGACAATATGATTTAAAGATAAAATTTCATTCATAGCATAATTATCGTCTAAAAAGATAACAGAATACAAATTGTTTTCATGAAAAGAGAAATACGACATCAAAGTATAGAACTTAAACTAGCGTGAGTTTCTAGTCCAATCCTAAGTAGATTTCTTGAATATCTTGCATCAAACATTTCCTGCAACATGCATAAAATATCCGTCAACACATAAAGCATTGGTGAGCATACTAGTTTGAGTCTAAGTACATAGTATAGAAAAGTCTACTCGAATCATCATGTTATAGGCATATGCACGTAGAACCATACAAACGGCAACAACACTCGATAACACAAAAGACTTCATCTTATCATGACCCATAAAGGGGGCGGCGTGTCAACCTATAGCGCTATACATGTAAGGTGGGTTGTTAACTAATCGTACATTTGTATGTAAGACTTTGAATTCTAGCATGGCATAGCATATAAGCATTTAGATTGAGCATAATAGTTTTAAGAGTATGAAATCGTTTTAGTTTTGATAGTGATACATGTTGAGCCCCAAAGAATAAAGAATAAAATGGGGACAAGTATGAACTCACCTTTGGGTGCGTTTGATAGAGTTCCAAAAAGGTAAGTCTTGGTAGGTTTAGCTTTAGCCTTGGTTATCTAGAATTAAAGAACAAAGGGTCTTAGATTCGAGTTTAGGTTATAGATTCAAGAGAGTCAAGCAAGCCTTTTAGGCAAACCAAAACACAAACCACCATGAAGGTGATTCGGATGGTCATAAGAGTCAAGCAAGCCTTTTAGGCGAACCAAAACACAAACCACCATAGAAGTGATTCAGATGGTTATGAGAGTCAAGCATTGGTAAGGTAGGGATGTATCCACAAACCTTTCCGAGTTAATAAATTAGTAGAGTTTATATAATTTAGTATTTATATAATATAATATAACTTAGGAAGTAGGGTATGGTGACTTAGTTTGGATGAGCCTTGGCCTTCCTTTTGTCAACCATGAACCATAACACAAGTCCCTCCATCATTGAGTTGTTGGTGAACTTGGTTGGTATTATTAATAACCTCGTGCATAAAAGATAATAGAAGATGACCACATTTGAGGCCTCAAATTGGTGCCCTACTCATGTTTATTTGCCATGGCAAATAGGAGAGAGGTCCTAGAGGTTTCCTCAAAGGGTTTGAAGAAGGGGAGGGTGAAGAAAATAGAAGAGAGGTTGAAGGTGAAGTGAGAAACTCACTTATTCTTGAGAGAATTCTTGAGAGATTTGGAGATTTAGAGAGGATTTAGAAATGAGAAAGTGTTAGAATGGGTAGGAGTGGTGTATTTATAGTTGGAGTGAGAGGGTTGGGTATTTAATGAATTAATTAGGGTGGTTAGAAGTTAATTAGTGGAAAATATATATTTAAAAGAAAAAGAAAAAAATAATAAATAAATAAATGACAAAAAAAAGTGTACAGCATCTTTACATAACATTTAATGTTATGTTTTTTTTTTTTTTGTATTATTATATATATATATATATATGTTTTATTAATAATAAATACATATTAAGATCTTAACTAAATAAGTTTCTTGTTATAACGCCTAAACCGAATAGGATAGATTATAATGACGACCCGTCAAGAATTGGTAGGAGTAACCTAAACGAAACGAATAAAGGCGAACTTAGAATTTGTTAAATATAGCATTTATAATGCAAGAAAATTAAGAATCACGCGACGTTATATAAAGTTTGCGTCGCGTAGAATTTATAGATTAAGATTAAATGAAATTGATAAAATACTTTTCCATTGATCATAAGCTCGGGATTACAAGGGTACAAAATGAAAAGATATAAGAATACAAGGACTAGAATAGAAAATATAAAAAGTACAAATGTTACAATTTTGGCCATTTTCCCCTAAACAAAAAGGATGATTTTTTGGTCAAACAAAAATTTTGACAAATATTAAACAAGATTGCAAACAATTGCTCTATTTTTTTTTTTTCAAAAGTGGCTCTACTACCATTGTTAGGATTAGTACATGTGTTTTTTTTAAAATTAAGTGGAAACATTTGTACTCTTGAGAAAACAATGGTTTAAATTGATAATTAAAGATAATCATATGCCACATACTAGCCGTATGCACACGAGTCATTCATTACACTGTTGGGGAAACAATATGTTTGATGTTAATTATAACACTTGAGAAACACAAATGATGCCTAGTTTTGATATTATAGAAATTAGGAACTTTTGTTATTAGGTTATAGTAAATATGCATATACAACATCCATGTACCTAAACCAAGGTTTTCAGAACCGGATCGGACGTCGAACCGGACCCCTAGGCGGTTCACCGGTTCGACCGGTCCTACCGGTCCAACGAACCGGGTCAAAAAATGTATTGAAACCCAAAAAATAATAAAAATAATAAAAAAAGAACGGTCCGACCCCTTATTTTCCGGTCCGACCGGCTGGTTTTCCGGTCCAACCGGCCGGTTCAGCGGTCCACAAGCGGTTCAGTTGCAGGGCGGTCCAAACACCTGAACCGCACCGGTCCAGGCCCCGACACCGGTCCGACCGGCCGGTCCGGTCCGGTTTTCAAAACACTGACCTAAACACTTAATCAAGTATGGTGATGAAGTCTTAGAAATTTTATAGATGTTGACTTAGCAAGCATTGATCAAGATTAGCAAGTGCAAAAATAACAAGTTCAACATATCATCAAGTGTAACATTCACCAAGGTGGTGTTTGGTTTTTCTGAGGCAAAAGGTTTATAGTTTGCGAACTACATCTGCAAACATCTGTAGAAGAAGAGGTGGACCAAATGTCTGCAGTCTGAAAAAGGAAAACTGATTGTTTTTTAAAGTCTGGAGTGTAACCCAAAACCATAACCATAATCACCACAAATATCCACTAAATCATAAACAAATAAAACACACACACACACACACCCAATCACCCACATAACACAAACCATAATCCCTTTGTTATTCATCTATCTCTCTCTCTAAAACAAATAAAACAGACACCAACATCTAACACATAATCCCTCCCACCAGTTCGATGATGACCACAGATCGAACATCTTTATCGATGATGGTGATGGGATGCTCTGCAGTATTCACGTCATTCACAGACAATTGTTGGCCGACCTATCGATCGATTGTTTAAGTGATTGATTAAGGGTTTTTATCGTGTCTATGACGAGTATAAGGAAGAAGGAGGAGGAGGAGGAGGATGGGAGAAGGTGAGGGAGGAACGAGGATGATGATGATGATGATGATGATAATAATGAAGATAATGTGTGTTATGTTTTGTGTTATAAAGACTTTGAAATTTTAAAAAATTGAAATAATACCAATTAGCAAGGCATTTATGCATTGCTTGGTTGTACTTAATGCTTTAAAGATGTTTGATGCATAAGGTAGTTGTACTCAATGCTTTGAAGATGTTTTATGCATAAGGTGATTGAACTCATAGGTGTGTGGGTCGTACCCGTCTTCTTCTTTTTTTTTTTATATACTTTTAACTCAAACTTTTATATATTTAACAATTTTAACCCCCAAATATTTTATTTTTAACTTTAGTTCTCAATATCTTTCATATTTTACACTTTTCGTTTTACGTTTCGATATAAATTTTACGAATTAACACGCGACAACATGCGTGTAGTTCAATGCTTTTACCTCTATTTTTCCTTGTTTAACGGCCATTTCATAACGAGTTATTGTTCTATGTGTATTAAGTTTCTTTCGCGTGGTTCAACATTTTTACGTCTTTTTTTTTCATTTTTCTAACACTAGATTTTTCGGTGTGGGTGGTCGATAGCAGTGATATGCCAATATTGCTATTTTAGAAACAAAAGTTCTATAAAATAAATGACTAAACGAAACACAAGAAAGTGTCAGATCCTAAACGCGAAACACACCTTAACACCCCCTTGTTTTTTTTGAACGGCTAACATTACGCTCCCACTATAATTACACCAAATACACCCTTGCCTAGATTTGAACCTAGGACCTTCCCTCTAAGAGACATAAGCCTCTAACAAGTGGGCTACCCCCACATTGGCTTAACACCCCTTGTTAAAACCGGGTAGCATCACGTAATCACGTCGCTTAAAATTCAGTCGACAGTCGACACAATAAGAAAAAAAAATATCATCCAAACAAAAAATATTATTAATTTTTAAAATATGACATGGAAAAAAAAAAAAAGCTACAGCTGGACCGGTATCACGCACACCACGCCACCACAGTACAGTTACATCACCCAAATCCCCAAACTACCCTCCACACCTTCCCTATAAAACCCAACCCCCTTCCCCAATAACCTATCCATCACCACCATAATTCTCCTACCCCCAATTAATATTATCCATTATCCGACCACCTTTTACAGAACTGGCCAACCTTAAATTCCAGCCTCTGGATATTTCCAGTAACAACAATAAGAGCGTGGTGCTCTCCTTATACCACGCGCTAACCTCACTCGACGTCCATCTCATCACCAAGCTTTTAGCCCCTGACCTCGAGTGGTGGTTCCATGGTCCTCCCTCTCACCAGTATATGATGCGCTTGCTTACCGGTACTAATAATAATAATAATATAACCGACTCTTTTCAATTTGTCCCTCGTTCCATTGACGCGTTTGGTTCCACCGTCATTGTTGAGGGGTGTGATCAGCAACGTGATGTTTCGTGGATACATGCGTGGACTGTTGACTCGCTTGGGATAATTACGCAAGTTAGAGAGTATTTTAACACTTCGCTTACGGTTACTCGGTTTGGTAGCTCGAATAAAGCGGTTTCTGTTAAGGGTGTTACCCGGTTGCATTGTCCTTCGGTTTGGGAGAGTAGTTTTGTCGAATCGGGTTGGAGGAAAGTCTGTTCCGGGTTTGGTTTTGGCTATATAAAAAGATTTGAGTCTTGAAATAAGTATAAATTGGATGTGTGAACCTAGTTTGTGTGGTTATTAAGGGTTTTTTTTTTTTTTAAATGTGGTATCTGTTATGAGGATTATATTTCATTAGTGGATGTTGGATGTAAAATCGTATCGTATTATGTTATCGTTATGTAATTTGTCCTTTATTAATATAAAAAAAATTGTAAATTTAGTTTTAAATATTTTTTGTTCTATAACAAGATTTTTTGTTTGTATATTTTGAAAAAGTGATTCGATTGATGGGATTTGGTATGATACTTATGAGATCGATGATATCGATTGGATTGATATTCAAATATTTCTTCTTAGAGCATATTGATTTGACCCCATAAGCGGGACCACCCAATAGCATGTTGCCACCTAGAGGTGTACAAAAAACCGGTTTGTCAAACCGGCCCGATCCAAAAACCGGAAAACCGGTTCTGTTTTTTTCAAACCGATGGGAAACCGACCCGATTCACCGGTTTGGGTTCGATTGGGCAATTCGTGGACCGGTTAGGGTTGAAAACCGGTTTAAGAGGAAAACCAGTTTGGAAAAAAAACTGGTTTTTGAGGAAAAAACCGATTTTGACAGTGTATTTGGATTCTTGGATGACCGGTTTGGCAAAAAAACCGGTTTTAAAACCTACCCAAATCGGTTTCAATAGATGGTGGTCTTCGGTGCTAAAAACCGGTTTGGAAACCGGACCGGTTTGAGGAACAACCGGTTTTTGAACTAAAAAAAACCGAACCCGGTTTTAAAACCGGTTCGGTTTGACAAAAAAAAAACCGTTTTGTACATCACTATTGCCACCTAGAGAATCTCCTAATTGTTTCAGAGCAACTAGAAAGAGATTCTTTGAATTCGGTTCAGATGTAGGATACCTATCCAGAATTTTTCACAACTCAGTCATAGATGATGGAATCATCAAAGATTTGACCTTTTCAAACTCTGCAATTTGCCCTTTATTAATATAAAAAAATTGTAAATTTAGTTTTAAATATTTTTTGTTCTATAACAAGATTTTTATGGAGTTACTAAGTTATCATGTTTATCTTGAGGAAAATTATTTCATGAGGAACCTTTGTACAATAGTGGAGCAGACTACGTACGCCCACCACTGGATAATGACTCAAGGTGGGAGCCGATATGGGTTGTAACCTTTTGGGTTTGTAATTTTGTGTTTTGTTTTTATGTTTGAGCAACAGTGTGCTAATGATAAAGACATCCTTCTGGTTTCACAGCTTCAATACAGCTGGGCGTGGTAACGTACCCATCAAATTATTGCGTCTGGAAATTAGAGTTTGGAGAGTAGCGCCTTTTAACATTCGAGCGATTCTTTGTTAGACAACCATTGCGAATTAGCATGATTGAGCATCGCCTACTCACCATATTGGGGGAACCCGCAAGTGAGAAGCCGATGCTCGTAGTGGTGAGGGTTGGAGATCGAATCAACGGGGTCAGACTCATTTTATAATTTTTAAGTTTAAACTAGTAAAAATTTTGCCGCACATGTATGCATTGCAAAATTAAAATAAAAATTGTTTACAGTGGTGAAAATAGTTATTCATATGTATTCATTTTGGTTCCAAAGGTTTGATTTCTAGTTGTTGTACTAGGACATCACATCTATCTCAACACTTGTACAAAATCCTTCAGCAAGCCCGATGGGTGTTTAAAGCCTCTTTGGTATCCTTGGACATTTTTGGGCGCCTCAGTTGTGCACACGGGTGGGGTTGAACGGATTTTGTGGGGTTGGGGGGGGGGGGGGTGGTTTAACTTGGGCGTTTTTGGTGAAGATGAATCTAAGTCATCTTTTTTATGTTTTGTGCATATACCGAATTCCCATCGCATCACGTGAAGGAATCCCACCGGTATAAGTGGTAATGAACTAGTTCTTGACTTCTTTCTATATCTTTGTTTTAATTGTTGAATGTATGAGTTTGAATATAGTCGGTTAGGAGTCGGTGAGTTTCGAATTGCTGGTTGAATAATTGAACTCGGTTAGGAGTCGATGAGTTTCGAATTGCTGGTTGAATAATTGAACTCGAACATGAGATGTATGTTTATTTGTGTCAAAAACATCAATCATAACCCGAACAAGCTAAAAATCATGTAACTTGAACATTCACCATTTAACTCATTTACCTATACAAGTCAAATGGGTTGACAAATTGTATATGAATTGTAAAAGCCGTAATTATGTTAACCAATTCGGTAACATAAACGGGTTTACGGGTCCATTAAACGAGTCATAAAATAAACGGGTTTATGAGTCCAATTATTCTTTTAAACGTTTAAACAAGAACTAACATCCTAACCAAAAAGCGAAGATAAAACATGTTAATAAACGAATACTTTTATCTTTTTCATATATTTACTTCTATCAAAATGATTATCCACGCCAACAAGCTTTAGCTCAACTGGAATTAGAGGATAATTGAATATTTGGGCTGAAGAACATCATCATCATCATACTCAGTTAATCCCACCTATAGCAAAGCTAAGGTAGGGTCATAGCAAAGCTAAGGTAGGGCTGAAGAACACAAGTCTCAAGTTCAAATCTGATCTCAAGGTTTTACCGTAGTGGACCTTCCGGTTTTACCGAAATTCCTCATGTATTACTTGAAATGGGAGATGATAGGCTTGGGGTGTTACCCAACCGTGACTGCAATCACGGACGTACGTATCAACTTTTGTCGTAGGGTTACCTCAAATAGTCCGTCTTTATTCGTTAGCCGTTAAAAAAAAAACAATCGAAATGAATATCCATAGCCCATAGGTTTGAATACCCGATCCACAAACCCAGATAACAATAACAAAATCAAAAGGGGAAAAAAGCCGAACTTCTCTATCAATAAAATTCAAGATTCACACAAAATAAAACTGTATCAAAACAAATCCTTTATACCCAATTTCCTGTCTTTCGTTTATGGGAAAATCCATTCCATCATCAGCAAAGCTTCAAGATTTCACCAAAATAATAACCTCAAACCGAATCCAACACCAATCCAAACGAATCCCTAAACCCGTTTCCAACAAAACCCGGGTCGTCCCTCCACCCGAACCCGCGAAACCAAAAGGGGTCCGGATTGTTCACTCAGAGAAGCAGCAACAAAGGTTAAAGACAATGGAAGAGAGTTCATCGATGAACCGACGGATTCCGTTGGCAGAGGTGGTGTTAGAGTGTTCTAGAAGGTGGTTTCAAGATACCCTTAAGGAGGCTAAAGCTGGTGACATTAGTATGCAGGTGTTGGTGGGTCAGATGTATTGTAGTGGTTATGGTGTTGTTAAAGATGCACAGAAGGTGTTCGACCATTTGCCTCACTTAAGTTATTATTTCTTTGTTACATTTTTTTAAATCTTTATGAGTGCTATTGATGAAGTGTTCGTATTATTGATAAAAAAAGGTTATGTTCTTGAATCTTGATGCATTATCTTGTGAACAAATTGGTGCCAACTTGTTCTGCATAAATTCTTAATCTTTGTTAATAATCTTGGAAAATGATTCTGATTGGTGGTGTATTGTTATGGGCCATTTTTTTTTTTTTTTTTTTTTTTTTGCATTTTGTTATTGTTGAAGTTTGTTTTTTCTTATAGCAGGAATAAGTTAGTGTTGATGTTTTGTATGTTAGGGACAAGCTTGGATCAGTAGAGCTTCGCGGAGTCGTAGCTCGGTTTGGAAAGTTGGTGATAAACACCCAGGTTCTGAATTGTTATACTCTAGTAATTTTATTTATGAGCAGACAGTTTATTGAGTGATGTCGAAGTTTAAAAAAGGGAATCGAGCCTTGAGGCGTTTTCCCTTCGCCTCTTGAGGCATTAGCTTCAAGGCGAATCGAGGCATAAGCCTGGTTTAAAAAATAAATGTTAAAATTATGTATCTTATAAAAAGTAAAATGTTAACCAAATTCATCACCTGATTCATCACAAAACATAAAAAAGACACGGAATGTTTGAAGTTGACACAAGAAGTCTAAAACATCAAAACCCCATGAGGCGCACCTCCTCAGCCCTATGAGGCGCACGTACAATAAAAACCCATGAGGTGCCACTGCCTCAGACTTGTTTTCTAACCACCTTGCCTCGAAGTGCGCGCATTGGCCGTTTTTTTTATAACTATGAGTCTATGAGTGATGTTATTGATACCCTTTTTGTTGGTATGTTGATAGGTTACAATGCTAGTGACTCGGATTCAGATGTAGTGAAGGTTGAGGAAAAACAAAGCTAAATGTTCCAAATTGATGGTAACAATGTGAGTTGCATACTTGCATTCTTGTCCAATATTATTGCTATTGGATTTTCTGAACTATTAATTTTGATTGAATTGACTGCAAATTCAAGAATTACTTGACCTATCACCTAAGTAACTTACTTTGAAGGACTTACTGCATATTCATTTGATTGAAAATAGTCTTCTTTTTGTTTTTGTTTTTGTTTTTGTTCCCCCGTACTTGTGGTCTCATGTTTCTTAAATGTTGATGCTGTGTTCTGCAGTGCATTATGGGGTCAAACACAGTGGTCAAACTCTTCAACAAGTCTTCTAGCCAAGCTTGGTATCAAGCCTTGAATACTCTCCTTGAGTGACTACCAAACTAGTATTTATGGCTTTTTTTTTTGTCTGAAAATTGTTGATTATGCAATTCATGGTGAAAAGAACTTGTTCATATCATTCATTTCAGTTTCAAGAGTTCTCTTTCTGATTGTTATATTAGAACCTCTCATATATGATATATCTCGATTCTCAGCACTGTGATAAAATCCCTGAGCATGCGTGATGGGAGGTTTTTTTAGCCCATCTAGTGCCCTTGGACGTTTTTGGTTGCCCCATTTGTGTACAAGGGTGGGTTGGACAGATTCTGCGACAGGGGTGGAGAGGAAGGGTGGACCTCGTTGTTGGCTGCAAGAGGGGGCAATTCGGACTGGTGGTGACGTGGTTGAAGTTTTCAGGCTTCCATTGACAAGCTCTTAACATGCGCATTTGAGATTTTACTTTAGATAGGCGCGAGCGCACACAATTCTTGCTTCTAATTTTATACCATTGTCAACTGTAGGACTTGAACACCCAATGTTGGTACGTGTATATGTAATTCAAAACGCTAATGGATTTTAACTAATATAAATAGTCTAGATCGGCAAGGCATAACCTATGTAGCAACCTCCATGTACCGAACCAATCTAATTAGTCTTTTTGGTTAAACCGGATGCCCATTAAATTGCTATCCTTGTCATGGCGAGTGAAGCTGGATAGAATTCCTACACGGCTACACTAGTAAACCTGGCGGCAAGAGGAATAAGTTCTCCATCAGCCCAATGTCAGTCTTTGCCAATTTGGGAGTGAATCAGTTCAACACCTTCTCCTTCTTTGCCCATATGCAAAAGAGATTTGGTATCGGGTCTCTTGGTGTCACGGACGAGACTTCTACAATGCACCTTAAAACATTGATTTTGGCCTCTTCGAAAAAGAAAAAACTTCATTTTGCGATCATTTAGTCTACCCTTTGGTTCATTTGAGCGGCTTGTAATTCGGTGATCTTTTTACCCAAAGTCCATCTGTTTCACAGCACATGTCTAACCTCAAATCAATTCGTATGGGATAGTAGGTGTAACTCTTTCATTCCTGTAAAACGAACATTACCTTAGTTTTTGCAAATCGACTTTTCATTATGACGACTTCACACCTTTTTTTTTTTTTTTGTCAAAAACGGGGATTGAACCCTTATAGCTTGGAAATGCAAAAAAATTTTTAGTAAGTTGATATCAGTAAGCCAAACTCCTTTGATGTAAATTTATTTTAAAACATTAAAATTTAAATAAGTAGAAAAGTGCTTAGAGACAGGCCCAATGGGCCAACCTGTTATGTTATACTAGTTAATTTGTGATTGGTTGATTTTTTTGAGATTTTGGAGAATGATTTTGTGATGTTAATGATGGTGTGATTACCGCTCCGTGTGTTTAGGATGTATGTGATAAAATGTGAAAAGTTGAGATGACGCAAAGTGATTGGGTGTGATAAAATAGGTTTAGTGATGGCGTGATGATCATCCGACCAATCCTTATTGATAAACACTTTAATTTCTTTTACCAAGTTTAATGTAACTTACACAAAATATTTTTTTTAACACCATTGGTTTGAAAATTGGGTATAATTTTATTATTTTGTAATGATAGACGCGTATTTGAGAATGATGGTTTTCTCCCTTTGACACACATTACAAGATGCTTTTCCCCCATAAAGCACCAAAAGTGGCTTCTATTCTATATTTCCCACCGAATCCAATTCCTCTTACAAATCAATCTACAATCTTAATTTCACCTCTCAATCCCACATTTCTATACTCAAATCATCTTCCAACCAAATCAAATGACTAACGTAAGTATCATCATCATCATCATCATCTATTCATGCACATATAACATATTATTATTATTAACACTTGTGTCTGCTAACGTGTTATAAATTAGGTGGTTGAATTGAAGGTGGGATTACACTGTGAAGAGTGCATTAAAATGATCTTAAAAGCCATCAAGAAGATCCAAGGTACTTACTACATACCATTTCAACTATCAACTGATATAATATTGTTGTTGAAACGGACCGGTTAATAAAGATTATTGATTAATATAACAGATATTGAGACGTATGATGTTGATACGAGGCTAAACAAGGTGACGGTTACCGGAAACGTGACCAATGCACAAGTTGTGAAAGCTCTACACAAGATCGGGAAGCAGGCTACCAACTGGGAACAAGGTTCAACCACAAGCTACTAGATCACCTCATCTTGTTTTAATGTATTCGTTAAAGGGTTTCCACCAATGTTCTAACCTTTTTTTTTTTTATGTAATTTGTATTGTAAGCTACTAATCTATATCTACCAGAAATAATATTATTATTTGTTAGTTACAAAACCCCTGAACAAAGCAAACGAATTGAAGTACAAGAAAATAAATAAAGAATTATATGGATTTAGCGGTTCAATCGATCAGGGCTGGCCCAATAACCAAAGAAGTAAGGGTTTTAACTTTTATGTACTACAATTTTAGGCCCATTTTTTTTAATTAATATATAGGCATGCATAGAGATCAACTAACAGGTTATGGGCCCAAACCGGTTTGGTTTAGGTCAAAGATGGTCAACACAAGTTTTTTTCGCAAAAATGGTTTGGTTTGTAACCAATCTATATTATTATATTATTAAGGAAGAGTGATGGCTAAGATTGTAACTTTGTTATGGGTACAAGTTTTGTAGCTACATATATAACTTAATAAAGCTTAATTGATAAGGGTAAATTAGTCACCTAGAGGTATATTAAGACACTTAAGAAGTTAAAATTGTAATTTTATGTTATGTTTTTAGTTCAAAACTAAAATGTCATCCCCTTTCAACCCTTCCTCTCTTCACCTACTCGTTTGCAAATGAACCGTCTCACTTCACTGTCCATCAATTTCATTTATCATCATCGCCGATCTATCTATCTGTCTGTTTCTGTATTTTATTCATCACAAAACCCTCATCACCAACCATTCTTGATCTTCTCCATCAAACCCTCATCATTCTTGATCATTAAAGAAACAATGTGGTTCAATAACAAAGATCAGTTGCCTTTCTCCACCCCTCGGCCGGAAAAGAACCGGAACTACTCATCAGCAGCGCCGTGGGCGGTCTCCGAACAACACTCCAAAGCCAATAATCATTTGTATCATATTATCCATAAGGTTCCTGCCGGTGATTCTCCTTATGTAAGAGCTAAACACGTTCAGGTACATAACTATCACTCTCTCTGGTCCTTTTTTTAAATTACAATCAATAGGGTTTGTCTCTATTTCTTTATGGGGTTTTTATTTTGTTTCAAGAATTGTCTATTATAGTTTTAGGCTTTATTTCTGTTTTTTTTGTTTATTTATTTATTTATTCAATTAAATTGGGTTTGTCTTTCTTTCTTTTTAGGCTTTTACGTTTTATTATTATAGTTTTAGGCTTTATTCCTGTTTTTTTTTTTTGGGTTTTTTTTATTTGTTTCTGTTTTAGCACAGTCCTTATTTTGATTAATAATGTTTTGTAGATAGTAATATATTTCATGCCATTTAAGAATAGTTAATTTGTTGGTTTATAGTTTATACTATTTATGTTAAAACAAAATTATGAAAAGAGGCCAAAGGAAGCCCAAATCAGATACTAATGTTTACGGTTATCTAAACTCTGAATTGGTTTGGACTTCAAATTTTGTTAATAATTTGGGGCTACAGAAGCATATGAATTCTTGATGTCTAGATATGTTGCGGTATCCAAAAGACATATTTTGTTTGTTAAAATGTGTATGGTTTGTTATGTGCAGTTTGATTCAGGGAAGATTAGTGAGGGTAATCAATGGGATTATGTGTCGTCGGGTTCAGTAATGAGACTGAATTGGAAATTTGGAATTAATTGAATGCTAATTTGAGTGTTTTTTGTTGAAGGTGTTAGACAATAATCCTGCAAAAGTTGTCTCTCTGTTCTGGGCAGCGATAAACTTGGGGGATCGGGTGGATAGCGCGCTGAAAGACATGGCTGTAGTCATGAAACAGCTCAACAGATCTGATGAAGCAGTAGAAGCTATCGAATCTTTTCGACACCTATGCGAGGCCGAATCTCAAGAGACCTTGGACAATATACTACTCGAATTGTACAAGGTGACTCTTATTTCCGAAACCATTTTACGGAAATGTTTAGAAAAGTTTGTAATAGGTTTTGCATCTTTTTACAGTAACTTATTATAATGTTGATCATAATTGTTATGACTCATATATCTATGAATGTAGTTTTTTAAAATACTTAGCTTTGCTATTCTAAAAGGGCTAGCGGCACAGCTTGTTGCCGCTTTACCTTCTATTTCGATGTATTAGACGTATTTGGTGGTAAAAAATGCTCTATTGATTCTCTAATATATCACAATTTATACGTCTTCTGGTGCGAATGACTTCGAGCAGTGCAAAAGTTCTTTCAAGGAATGGGCTTCTTCTTCCCTTCGTTCGGATACAAAAAAAAGACGGTCACATTCTTAAAGACGTGTTGTTTTTTCTCCATGTCTCAAGAACGGGAGGTCAGACTTATTTTCATTGTTTTTTTGAAGAAACTGTATTCAAGCGATCTTGAATGCCTACGGTCTTATGTTAAATTGCGGTTTGATCCGCCGGTAAGTTTGTAATTGTATAAATAAAATTTATACTGATTGTTTGGTTCGTGTTTTCTTGTTTCTTGATAGTTTGTGTTTTTTTTTTTTTTTTTTTTTTGTGTGCAGGAAACCTGATTGCAGGCTTTTGGCAACTCATGATTTCCATAGCATGATGTCAAAGCTTCCCAGAGAGCAAACTTTAGTGGTAACAATTCTTAGGGATCATGTTGAGCGTGTTTTTAGTACTTATGAATTTCCGCTAGAGGTAGCAGCTAGGTTTTTGGTACACCCTAATTTAACTTCAATCAAAAAAATGTCAAATAGTGGCGGGATAAGCACGCTTGAGATTTGGCCATGGAAGTACCTGGTTCCTTGGATGAGGCAGGATTTATTCTCCCGGGTAGGAATTTTTTTAAATGTATTTGTGGATTTATGTAAAGAATTTATGATTGTTTACACTCTTTTCGATAATGTTATTGTTCCATTTGATGCAGCTGATGAATCTGTTTACTTTGATGTAATGAACAACGAGATGCAAGAAAGAAAAGGGGCCCGCCTTATTTGATTGGGAATGATTCATATGATATGGAGGAAGTTGTTATGCCATTACATGATTAGATCAATCACCTGTAGCTCATGATCTTGTTCACAATGGCGCCACTTTCCAGGTATAAACCCTTATGAACAAATTGACAAGAAAATATATGATTACAAACACGTTTTTTTTTTTTTTTTTTTTTTATATAACTTGGTTTTATTGGTGTAGGTTGCAGGTTTGACGAATAATTCTAATATTCGTGAGGCACATAAGCTGCGGCATTGTGTAATAACACATAAGGTTCTTGGAAAATACGTGCTTGAAGTTGCAAAGGTTTCATATGGTGTCCTAAAAATTAATGAGTTTGTTCCGCTATTACTGATTTTTTGCCATTAATATGTTATAATGGTTTCTGAAATGTTATAATGGTTTCTTTCAGAAAAGGCTGGATGATACGCTATATGTTGTGATCACAGAAGACCACAGAGAATCTGCCACAATGTTTTCAAATGTGGTTGGTGCACAAGTTCTCTCACAGTTAATGGCATCAACTGTTAGTAATAGCAATACAATGGGTAATTGTTTCCTTTCTTTTAATATGACTTCACAAGTGTTGATTTTCCTTCAAATACTAAACATGTTACCACTTGTGATGCAGAACAGGGTCGTCCGTCATCTGGTTCGAGCATTGATGCAACTGAGAATCATGTAAGAAAGTAAATTTAAAGCTCATGTATATCGTCTTCAAAGGTTGCAATAATGATGACTTGAATTGCATGCATAACAGGATAACAACTCATCAACTACCGTAAGCTCTGTCAAAAGAAATCATTAGCTGAAACACAAGTCGGTAAAGGAAGTTTTCGGAAACTTCTTACACCCGCAGCAACGCGCGGGCATTCTCACTAGTTTATAGAAAGGAAAAAGGATCACTTTGGTTTTTATCAGGTTTGGTTCGGTTCAGTTTTACCAGTTTCAAATTTGTTTCATGGGGGAGATCTCTAGTAGATTATTAATTGACAATTTGGTTTGGTTTCTCTCAAATCAGTTATGGTTTAACAACCGTTTTTTGCCCGCCTCTAGGCGCTACTATTCATTATAGTTGCAACATCCGAATTACCAACGGTCCATCACACTTTCCAGATCCAAAATCTCAAGAAATTCACTTTCTCTAGCCCTTGATTTCTAAACTTCTCGACGATTGTTTGCAACGGATGATTTTATTAAAGCAATCGGGTAAAAAAAACACAAACAACCGATTGGTTGTGGGGTTGGAATGTTGGATGGAATGTGTTGACTTATAGGATGCATAGCTATAGCCAGGTATGAAGCTTAGTGATGGTCAGGGGTGTCCTTGCCCCAACGATTTTTGGCTCAGTAGTATAAATTCCTTGGTTTTATCCAAAAATTTTGTATTTTTTGAGTTCGGTCCCCACCGATTTGGAAAAAAAAATGGGTCTCGTGACTTTCGCTCCCTACCATCCAAAAGTTCAAGCTTCGCCACTAGCTACAGCAGTCCGAGACGCACTAGTCACGCCCTTGTAGCATCAAACCCGAATATTCGGACCTCAAATATCCACTACGAAAATCGCAAATTTTCACTACAAGGGTCGGACTCGAATATTCCTAGGGGTTCTTTTCGTAGATTTTCACTAATTTTTCAACTTTTTCCACTAAAATTTTCATTTTTTTTTTCAAATCAAAGGGGTTATTGGGAACCCTCGAAATCCCCTCTAGATCCGCCACTGAATATCAGTATTTGTTTTTTTGTTTTTTTTTTTTTGTGGTTTTCTATCGACGTAAGACCATAAGTAGTTTTTTCCCTTGGGTGTATAATATTAGATCATTAGATAGGGTTTTACCTAATTAATGAATCAATCACCAACTAACTATATTATTTCCGTCCCTCTCTCTCTATAATTCATGGGTCTCCAACCCACCATAGCCATCTTAAACGGGAATCCGATCAGTAGTAACATCATGTCGTTTTCCCTCACCACGGTTACATGCTAATCAGGTACGCATGATCTATTTTTCCCGTTTCTAAATTAATCAACATTTTTCTTATTTTTCCCCTAATGTAACAATGTTTGGTTTCTTATTTGTTTGTCTAACCCGGAATTAGATTTTTAACCATTTCTTAAATGGGTTATCTTTTAAGTGACATTTACCTGATTTTGTAGTAGTAGCGTTTTAAATTAGTATATTTTAAAATTTTATGGTGATTAAACTCTCTTACCCCCGGAAAATTACTATTTTAAGTTTTTTTTTTCTTTTGGGGGGGCTAGGCGCTTCCTGGAATTGACACGGATACCTCACGGTAACCCCTTACTATCACGGCAACACATCCGCTAGTGATGCTCGTAGGGGTTCCGTGAAGGTAAGCCGTGTGGTTGATCACAGTTTCTAAACCGTGTGAATTTATTACTTTCAGTTAAGTTCAATTGTCCAAACTGTTATATAAACACACAAAACATAAATATATTAATATTAAACATAAATAAATACAAATACTAAAACATAATTAAAAATACTTTAACATAATTTGACGCAACAATTGCAATGCCGTGACATGGTCGAAATTGTTGCGGTATCAAGCCGCATAGACGACATGCGTGAACTCGATTGCCAACTCCTCCTCAATACCCGGGTGCTCCCTCAAGGTGTTTGAGTAGAGGGTGCTCCACCGATCACATTTATTGTTGCGATCGATCCACCTGCGTCGGAGACTTTCGATCGTGCGGTCGTTGTCACCCACTTATCGCTTGAAGTCCGCCAATACCCGATCAAAAAAAAAGGAGTCCCAACCGAGTGGCGGCGACGAGGTGGTTGTTGTTGTAGGGTTGGGTCATTTCTTTCGTCTTGGTAGCACACCACCAAGGCGATTTTTTCCTCCACATTCCAACGTGTCATTTTTTTAGTAATTAGTGTAGTAACCGTGGGTTAAGTGTGAAAATTTTGGTCATCCACGGTGGGTATTTATAGCCTTTTTCTTACCGTTTCTCTTCCAAAAATAACTGTTAGTAGTGGCTATGGTTTGAATGAAAATTAAAATTGAAAGTAATAGCGGGGATGTGGGGGCCTATGCTTTTGTGACCTCAATAGATCAATCTTGGAAACTTCGGGACCACATTTTAAGGAATAGCGGGGTTGCCGACATGGACTCGGATTACGTTCAGGTCATTGATAGACTAAATGATTCTCTCCCAGGCTTTGATATTGGCGGGTTTTTTGATAAGGACACCCCCCCCCCCCCAAAAAAAAAAAAACCTCAGAAAACTTTGGCGAATGCCCTTTTTGGCAAAGTCGCTCAAAGCCTGGGTGAAATCTTTGACCTGTTCCCATGTCAGAAGGTGGTTATTGAATGCTTGCAAGGGCCCCACGCCCAATACTTTCTGACTGTTATCCCGATCGACAGTTTGGGTCAAAGTATGTCGGCGATTGAGTACATGACCATTCTTAAATACCGGTTAATGGTCCCCATCTACCCTGAAGACGACGTCTGCCCGATCTGCCGCAAGGCCTGTTTGGATAAGTACGGGGAGCATGTGGTTCACTGAAAGGAGATGCCCGGTTTTAAGTACCGACATGATTGGGTCTGGGACGTTCTTTGAGGCATTTTAAGAGGAGCGGGGATATCAGGCAAGAAGGAGGCTTCTGTGAACTTTCTGTCGGACCTCGAGGAAGGGAGATCCACCTTGCGACGAGTAGATTTGTTAATCTTTGGGTGGGCTAGGGGAAAACACGCTTGCGTTGACTTAGTAGGAGTATCCCCTTTTAGCTGGTTTGAGAGACAATGAGTTTGAAGCAGGGCATGCAGTTTGAAGGGCAGAGACGAAGAAAGTGTAAAAGCATGCTAAAGTCTGTGAAGATAACCAACACGCCTTCATCCCCCCTAGCTTTTGATACCTTTGGGTCTCTGACACCAGAAGCTATCCGTTTTTTGACCAGGGTCCAGCGGGTTATACATAGTAATGTCTCGACTCCGGGCAGTGGCGGTTGTATAGTAGAAGCAGGGGGAACATCCGTTCGGGGGGGGGGGGGGGGGAGGGGGCAAGGATATGTTTTCAGTAGACTAGGATTCGCTATACAGAAAGGGGTGACGACGCAGCTTATTGCCCGTCTACCCGCTATTTTAATGTAATGTTCGTTGTTTTGGAATGAAAGTTTGGTTAAAAATTAAATTAAAAAAATCGTTGCCTTGCAATTAATGTTTTGTCTAATCGTGCAAAAAAAAAAAAAAATTAATTTTAATATGTATATTTAATTTTTTTTTTTTTTTAAATGAAAAATAATAAACATTTAGGGAAGTGTTGCCTTTAAAATTGCATTTCAGTATAATAGATTAGTAAAATGATATGAGAGTACAAGATTAGCAGAAGTGAATGATGTTGAAAAACAATTCGGATGGTGCCCCTATGCAAACGGTATAGTCGAAAACATAATGTGTTTTAAGATAAATAGATTCTGCAGCAAATGCTGAAGACCCAGAGAAACAAAAATTACACTGGAAAATACAATAAACGAACAACGACAGTTAAAACACTTTAAAATAATAATATCGTGGATCACACTATCCGTTAAAAAATGTTATAATTAAAAGTTAAAAGTAACTAGAAGTCTAGAACCTAGGATACCTAAATTAAATGGAAACGCTAGAATGCATTTTTAGTGTATACATAAGTTAAAATTATTTCAAAAAAAAAATTAATAATAAATTAAATTTGATATATCTCATTCACATCACTGATTAAATCATTATAATCTTACTAGTAATCTTAAAAGATGTTAATCATGATTAACAAAAACATAATTATACAAACGAGTGGATAAGTAAAATTTACATCAATAAATCAATCATTCTTAGGGGTGAAAAAAAAAATAGAAAGTCATAGAAAGGGTATCAAACTGAGTCTATTTGAACTCATTAAAACGGCATTTGAACCGTTTCATCGAACCCTACGATCTTAGTTTTTAAGTTTTTTTTATTTGGGAAATTGGATTTTAACGCCCTGAACTATTAACAATTGGCCGCTGACGCACTGAACTATAAAATTGAACAACATCGCACTGTACTTTCTACTTATTGGCCTGTATCACCCTCAGACTAACCATGGTTAATTTTTGCTGTCGTGGCATGGTGACGTGTCTATTTTTGCTGACGTGGCATAGGGAATAAGTTGACGTGGCATGGACACATCACCTGCCACGTCAGCAAAATTGGACACGTCATCATGCCACGTCAGCAAAAATTAACCATGGTTAGTCTGAGGGTGATACAGGCCAATAAGTTGAAAGTACAGTGCGGTGTTGTTCAATTTTGTAGTTCAGTGCGTCAGCGGCCAACTGTCAATAGTTCAGAGTGTTAAAATCCAATTTCCTTTTTTTTTTTTTTTTTTGGATTTTTAGCTTTTATTTTTAGAATTTGTATTATGTCATTGTGTCTTTTATTTATTTTTGTCATTGTGTCATTTCTGCAACTCGTTGTGTCTTTTTTTCTCGGCATTGAGTTATATTTATTGGCATTGAGTTATATTTTATGATTCATTGTGTTATATTTCGTTATCTATTGTGTTTTGTATGTTGTATCTTTCTCACCCTTCTCATTTTTATTACACTGTGTGAAATAACTTGACCCTAATTCTTACACAACTATATATATAATATTATCTCGCAAGCCATTGGTAGATTCATGAACCCACAATTTTCCAAATTGAGGTAAGTCGTTATAAATCAACCAGAGGTCGTATAATTTATCGACTCCGCAACAAAGATTCGAAAGATTACGTGTTTTTCAACTTCACTATTTCTTTCGCAGGAATACGATTCGAAATCAAAAATTTCAATAAACTTATTTTCTTTCAAGAAATGGATTCAAAATTAAAGTAAGGAGTGACAAATATAAAAATAAGAGCTTCTGTTTGTAAAATTTGTGAAAAATGTCGACTAATCTGTCGTCGGGGACGAATTATAGTAATTTATTCCAACCCAAGACATAAACAAAGACAAGGATAATAAGACTCGTTAAAGCAAACCATACAAAATTCTCACTATTTTTTTCATTTTTTTCAAACCAAATGGATCAAGGAACCCACAAAATTATAGCATGACCTAATTCCATTGTTTGCCACATATTCATACTAGAGTAGTGACAAATACCATTTTTATACGTAGTGAAAAATATTTTTTAATTAGCTAATATAAAAATTGTTGTAGTTTAAACTACACGTTACACACGTACTATAAAATGAAAACAGTTATTATCTAAATCATATGTTTTGTTTTAAAGTATAAATTAGTTTAATGGATTTTAAATTTATAATTTCAAGTTCAATATTTTTTTTAAAACGAAAACTTCATTCAAAAAGCACCAAGAGGCCCTCAAAACGTGGACCTATGGCCAAAAACGTTACATCAAGCTTAGGGGGTAATTACCCCAATCATGCCAATCAACACCTATCAATCTAGATCTATGCCGAAACCAAAAAACGACATAGACTTAATAGTGTGCAAAACTTCAATCGCACTTCGAGATGTGCCATTAAACACTCTAGCATTCCTTTCGTTCCAAATGACCCACATAGCCGTGAAAATGATGCCTCTTAATGTGTTTGTCGTGCTTCGTCTTCGTGTGATAATCCGCCAATGTCACACAGTCTTTGACTTTAAAAACAAATATCGGACTTAGTTTGCACCAAGAACCGATCCTAGCCCAAATTTCCGATGAAAAAACACAACCCGTGAACAAATGATTAGCCGTTTCTGTATCCGCGTCACAAAGAACACAAGAAACATTTCCAATGTTAACCCCGCACTTGATAAGCTCCGTACGAGTTGGAAGCCGATTTAGATCTGCCAGCCAAACCATTATTTTACACTTTAGAGGCGTCCAACCTTTCTACTTCATGTTCGAAATAGACCTATCTTGTGAAGAAGATGAAATCAATTTTTTTGCTTTACTTACCGAATAGGAACTCGACGAATCTCCTTTCCATGTCCAACGGTCCGGACCCTGCTGCCACTGATGCTCGTCGATGTCCGAAAGTAGATGAAACAGTTCAGTAACCTCTTCGTTTGATGTAGGAGGTATGCGCCAGTCCCAAAATAAAGTCTTCAGGCCATTGATAAACTAAACTTGAAGCATTTGGTTAGTTGAATTGCATTTTATGTTTAATAAATACTCCACAGACATATTTTCAACTTCACTGATTTATACCAATCATGCACTGTCATATCACTTCACTGGTTCATTTCATTGAAACACAGTTTTGGAGGCAACACTACCCTGAACCACCCAACCCATAAAAAACAAAAACCATCGCACACAAAATCTCATTCACGGTCCGTTAACTAGTACCCGTATCAACACCCTTGCTTCAAGTTTTTTAGCAACTCTTCAATTTTTTCCACCGCCTTATCTTTCAATGCGTGACCGATATCAACACCCTTGCCTTTTGAGCTCGAGGCCGCTTTCTTGGCGCGGTCCCTTCCAATCGGCCTCTCACTCTCAGTTGGTGGAGCCCTGTCTTCAAACTCGGGTCGTCGTTTATATTGATAGTACAACGAGCATCCGACCCACCACCACTATAACTCCTTGATGCGCTCGTTTTTGACCTCTTCGCTTGTTCCACCTCATTAGGAACCACTTTGAACTTGTCACACTTCGATAAAATCTCATACGCTTTCATGTACGCAAACGCCCCGTGCTTTTCGTTGTATCTTTCAATAGCCAACTTCAACACATTCTCATCACTTTGTCCCGACGCACGATTATTCCAAGCTCTTTGATAGAAACCCGCAAAAAGTTGGCATTTTCCCATCAAGTCCCGACACTTGGTACTAACGGAGTGAACCCGACGATATTCTTCACGTTGTACAACTTAAAGAATTCCTTAACAACTTGGTTCCAAAAACCTTCTTTTTTCCGATTTGTAGCTACAATTATATAAAAAAAAGTTAGTAACCAATAATACAAAAAAAAAATATATAACCGGAATTTTTAAAAATATATAACCGGAATTTTTAAATATATATATATCCGAAACTTTTTTTAAAAAATTATAAAATTTACCTAGTATTGGGTCCGTAGAAACGATAACCCAAGCTTGTGCTAACGCCTCCAACTCATTGGGAGTCCAAGGAACGGAATCGGCCTTCATATTAGGACCTTCATCTTGGCCCCGTTTTTTTCCTTTTTTGACGGTTTTTTTGTTGGGGCCAGTTGGTTTTGTAGGGCGGGTGTGACACCGGCAAATTCTGGTTAACAACGTTGTCTAGATGAAAGTCTACCTTAGCGAGTCACGCGTATATTGTACTTAACTGGGTTAGTTAAGTCGTGTTATGGAATGGGAACTATCAGTTTAGTATAGAGGATCATCGGATGTTAATCTAGAGTTTCATTAGATGTCAGTCCTTAGCCAAGTGTACAAGTGGTGACGATTCGTAGAATCGTCAGAGCATAGGGAACATACAAGTCTCAAGTCCCGGGAATTGGTGAACGAGTGTGAATATGTTTGTTTGCAAGTGTTATGTGTTTACAATCATTATGTGACTTGTCGGTATGTGAAAATGTGTTAACATATGTTAAAACGGGGTTTAACGCGCAAAATACACGGAACCAACCCCTATAGGCGATTAGGGGAGGCTAATCGCCTATAGGGGAGGCGATTGGGCCTCATTAGAGGCGATTAGCATGCTAATCGCATGCCTTAGGGGCGATTAGGCCCTAATTGCATGAAGTTTCATGCGATTAGGAGCCCTAATCGCGTATAGCTGCTGCACAATCGCGTGTTACGTACTGGACGACTAAAAACGACTATAAATACAATGCTTGACCTCCTAAACTTCATAATATCAACCCTAGTCGTCCCATAACCCGCCCCAACACACACACAACCTCTGGAACGTGATTTTGGATCAAAACACAAGGTTTCAAGCTTATTTCATCAATCTATCACAATCTAAGGTGTGATTTTCATCCATGCAATCTTTACTAACGTTTTTATTAAATCCCTAACGGTCCAGACCTGTTTTAAAACGAATAAGCTTTCTGAAAATCGTTAATAAGTATGGTTAATTGGATTTTAAATAGCATGCATGATGTATGTGGGTTTTCAATTAAAAGCTAGGGTTTTTGTGATTCAAGATGGATGATTAACATGTTATTAGGTTAGTTTCAGATTAATAATGATGGCATGATGATGAGATCTGAGTTATTGTTAATTAGGGTTACGGTTTTGCATGCTAATGTGATGTTTCATGTTATGTGTATTGTCTTTAAGATACATGATGGCATTCAGGGCTGATAGATCGAGGTTAAACGAAGGATTTTGATGGAAATATGTTTGATATAGTTGTTTGGATGATATTTGATGTTTACACACGTTCTGGGATTGATTTGGAGTGTTAAACGCGCGAAAAACTGGAACAGCAATGTTGCAGGCGAGTAGCAACCCTAATCGCCTATGCTATAGGCGATTAGGAGGCTAATCGCCTGATATGACACCCTAATCGCCTATAGTATACGCAATTGGGGGCTAATTGCCTTCGTTGCATGTCTTATGACCTAATTGCTAGTGAAATGCATGTCTTATGACCTAATTGCTAGTAAATGCATGTCTTATGACCTAATTGCTAGTGAAATGCATGTCTTATGACCTAATTGCTAGTAAGTGCATGTCTTATGACCTAATTGCCTATAGTATAGGCAATTAGCATTCCTAAATGCCTGTTGACTTTCATACTCGCTAGTTGACTTTTCCTAATCGCCTGTACTGCTGCTGTAAGTATATTTTGACATATCGGGACCCGACTTGACACCTAGGAACATGCTAGGAACCCCGTAATATATCTAGTAACTTGGTAACATGTGTTCAGACTTAATCATGTGTTGCTTGAACTACGTGCTATAACTTGTTGGGCTTTAACGTATGTTAAGTGTGATTACATGATTGTATGTTTGAGAGTGTAAGCATAACACGGGGAGTCTCGGGTCACCAATGGGATGTCGAGTCTTGTACATTGGGTCAGTTTAACAGTCACAGTGTTTTCAAACAAACTTGGTTATGGTCTGGACATCTAGGGACTAACTAACCTGCGGGTTATTAGTCTAAGTACTTGTAACTGTCATATGTTAGGTCGCCGCTTTACGGGACTAGCATAGCTTGCTGAGTTTATTCGTATTACGAAGTAACGCAACCTAAGGTGAGTTTACGGCCCCTCTTTTAACTGGTTTCACTTTTCGGGGAGAAAACATGTGTTAAAACTTATGTTTGGTAACTACTGTCATACTATGGGTTTCTATGGTTTACTATACGATCTTTGGAAGTCTCGGGGGGGGGAACCATGAATGTGCGGGTTAGCACAACGGGGAAATGTGAATAGCGCTATTGGGAGTGACCAACCCCGCTCGTCGACTTGGAGGATCGGCGAGTGCATATTGTCTCAAACAGGAACAACAGGTTTACTATTCGGGCACGACATCTGGTTTGCGAGTTAGTAATGGTTTTCCAATCGTAGTAGTAACAAAACATACGCCTAGCTAGCGTACTTTGGTTTTCGATTTGTTATAGTATGGACAGGTTGAACTTGGTACGTTGATTACAAAACCTGTAAACTCACCAGCATTTTTGTGCTGACGTAAACTTTTACATGTTTTCTCAGGTCGCTAAGGTAGCACAATGGAACTAGGGCGCACGCCTCTGCACGGCGTCTAGTTAGGATTGCATGGTTTTCAAACATTGAACATTTGGTTTATCTTTGGATTATGTTTTGAGAATAAGCTTCCGCTGTAACTGGAGATTTAAACTATGTTTTTGAAATTGCATATGTTAATTTAGACTTGTTTATTGTGATCGTTGGTTTGGATCTTGGTTTGTCATGCGCCTCGCGGTAAAACTCCGCAAGTGGATTTTGAGGGTGTGACAGCGGGGACTTGGGTTTCGGGTACGTGATCATCGTGCGAGGCCAAAGAAACAAAATCGTGCTCGTGTTGTGTTGTGTTTGATGTTGTTGCATTTGATGTTGATGCATTTACCATTGTTGTTGTTGCAATTGCCATGGATTCATAGGGGTGTTAAACGCGCCAAAAGAGAGTGGTTGTGACGCGGGAGTACCGGGTGTGGATGGAAATCCGAACGGGGCATGGTTTGAGGGGTTAGCGGGTGTGTTAGGGAAGAAATGGTGCCTTGGATCCATGAATATTTATATAAAATATGGTGATAGTGTATAAAAAATGTTGATTTTTAAATTGGCGTGGGGTAAAATGTATGGAAAACTTATTTAAATAAAGGGTAAAACATTAAAAAAAAATTAAAAAGAAGCCGTTGCCAACGTATATATTCAAACGGTCAATTTTTTGCATTGGAGAATGGGACGCACAGGGTAGTGGGATCCTGCCGTTTGTGCCGATCGAACAGGGGGGGGGTGTTTGCCTTCGGTAAATTACTCCAGCTCAGCCCACCGAGCATCTTGCCGAGCCCAGACCCCATGGTCTAACTTACCTTCCCACCTCACTGTTAGAACACTAAACCAACTGATTATTGGGATATTGTAACTTACAAACTTTTAACTTCATTTCAGACTTGAAAAATAATCTCCACTAAATTCTTCATCCAACAACTTTATTCATTGCCCCCACTACTCATATTCATTTCATGAAAGTGGAAGATAGTAACCAAAATGATTGAAAAGACATTAATTATACCAAATGGTTATTTGATTTAAATTATTGTTTGTTTAAATTGTTACAAAATCATCAAATATTACTCAGCTGATTTATAAATGAACGTTATACATATCAACTCAACACATAACATGGTTTTAGATGTTTGGATAGTGTTAATGTCTTTGACACATATAAAATACAAGGGTCGAGATAGGCTAGACATTGTAGAGTGGTTTTCCACTCCACATAAACCTTTAACGCCTTATAACACCAAAACTACGACGCCAATGCTGGGGCGCTAACCGCTTAAAGGCATGAGGAAGAAAAAAGTGGACCTCCTTTTAACATAAACAAATCACCAATTTTCTTTTTTCGTTTATTTTGTTATTTGTTGCATCACAACGTTATAGCTAAAATCTACATGACATGACATTATTTCACTGTTAGGTTAAATGACAATGCATGGCCTTATAGTTCGCCTATACTAATGTCGCGTTCATATTTCTTTAAACCAATAATAAATTTTTTATTAATAATCTTCACATATGCGTACAATTTTATATTCTTAACGATAACATTTATGTAAAACTTTCAGCAGCATCAGTTCAGGTTGGATACTTGACGAATTCAAGTGATAAATGGATGGTTAATGGTTTGCAGAGTGCAACTGGATGCAATCTGAAAGTATCTTGGAGCCACGGGAAGAATTAAAATAGTCCAAAGTCAAAGATAAAATGGAGATAATACCGGAAAGAAATAGAGAAATCTTGATTTTGTATTTCGATGTGGTTGCTTGAAGTGTGTCTGAGGTAAACAGACGTAGATAATAAAGTGATTGCACTCCTATAGATCAAGCACAAGCGAAGTCGGCTAACGGTTTTGATAGGATTTTGATCGAAAGTTAGTATCTTTGTGGTAGGATTTTGGCATGAGAGATGTATATGTTTTTTTCTCTCTTTTGGTTTTCTAATCTCTGTTAGAAAACTTATGTAGTCATTGTTGTTTGGTTTGTTGTGTGGAATAAAAAATGTCTTCTCTCTGAAAAAAAAAAAAAACAAACTGTATACAGTTTTACACGTCAGCAGAACAAATGAATCACCACTTTCGAGTATTTATATATTACTCACTGCTGTTCAGTTCCAGTCACACTTTTGTTAACTTAAGATACCTGCATCGAGCTTTGAGTCAAGTAGCGTGCCTGTCACGTGCACTCTTCTTCATCTATCACATCCCACTACAAACAATCACTATTCATCATCTTTGCTTTGCACGCCTGCTATCTTCTTTCTGTTTCATCAATGGCTTCCATTTTCTCTTTCCACAAATACCCTTTTCAAGAAACAACACATTTTCATCAACCCACCAAAAATAACACATACCCATCACCAAAAACTCATCTTTTTTCAACAAAGTTCCAATCTTTACACCAATGCTACAACAACAAAAACACACACTGTTTCACCTTCCTACTACACCTACTCATTTCCACTTGTTTTGACTGTTTTAACAAATACCCATTACAAAAGATCCTTCCTTTTTCCATAAAAATCCAATCTTTACACAAATTCAACATTATCTTCAAGAAAGACACACACTTTTTCACCTTACTAACACACCTACTCATTTCCAGTTGTTTTAACAAATACCCATCACAAAAAACTCTTCCTTTTTCAACAAAAGCACAATCTTTAAACAAATGCAAAACTTGCTTCAAGAAAGATAATAATAAAAAATGGAAGAAAAATAAACACTTTTTCAACTTAATAACATATCTACTCATTTGGTGTTTACCCTTTGTTGTGTCAAGCCAATCTTGGGATGGGATAATAGTAACAGAATCAGATTTACAAGCTCTCCAATCTTTCAAACTTGGATTAACTGACCCAAATGGTTTTTTAAAAAGCTGGAATGATAGTGGCTATGGAGCTTGTTCAGGTGGTTGGGAAGGGATAAAGTGTGCTCAAGGACAGGTTATTGTGTTACAGCTTCCATGGAGAGGTTTAGGTGGTCAAATCACTACAAAAATTGGTCAGTTTCAAGCTCTTAGAAAGCTAAGTTTACATGATAATATTATTGGAGGTGAAATACCAAAGGAGTTGGGGTTGTTGCCTAATCTTAGAGGGCTGCAGTTGTATAATAATATGTTTACAGGCTCAATCCCTCCTACATTGGGTTCATGTACATTGCTTCAAGATGTTGACTTTAGTAATAATTCATTGGTTGGTGGAATACCTGAGTCACTTGGGAATTGTAGTATGCTTATTAATATTAATTTGAGTTTGAATATGTTGTCATATTCTGTTCCTGTGTCACTCACTCAGTTGAAGTCTCTTATGTTTTTATCTCTTCAGTATAATAATCTTTCAGGGGTTATACCTGATTCTTGGAATGGTGGGTCAAATGGTGGTAAAACCTTGGTCAAATCTTTGACTTTTGACCATAATATGTTTACTGGTGGCATCCCAAAGTCTTTAAGTAAGTTGACTGATGTTGAAGAGGTTTCATTTAGTCATAACCTATTAAATGGTGAGATCCCTATTGATATTGGGAAGCTTGTTAAGCTTAAAAGCTTGGATCTTTCTTATAACTTGATTAATGGAAGTATACCCAATAGCTTCTCTGGTTTGAGGTCACTTACTTCATTGAATTTGGCTCATAATAATATCAGTGGTCGAATACCGGTTTTTTTAGGTGGTCAGCTGAATCTTGCAGTCTTGAATGTGTCCTATAATAATCTATCTGGTCATGTACCGGTCCAGCTCTCGTCGAAATTCGATCCTAGTGTTTTTATTGGTAATGCTGGTCTTTGTGGGTACAGCCGTTCCGCGACGTGCGCAACGTCTCCGGTAGAGAGCCGTCACCGGGGAAAAGATGTTAAGGAAATCTTGCTCATTGTAGGAGGAGTTTTAATAGCGGTTTTTCTGTTAGTTTGCTGTATAATTTTGTGCTGCTTGTTAAAGAAAGAAGACGATGTGAAACCGAAGGATAGTGAACATGGTAGAGTGGGCCCTGCAAAAGAAGTTCCGGCGGAGGAGGAGGTGGTGGCGGCGGCGGAAGCAGGGGCGGGAGAGGGTGGAGGGAAACTGGTGCATTTTGAAGGTGGGGTGGAGTTTACGGCTGATGATTTGTTGTGTGCGACAGCAGAGATTATGGGAAAAAGTACTTATGGGACTGTTTATAAGGCTACTTTGGTTGAAGGGATTCAAGTGGCCGTAAAGAGATTGCGAGAAAGGATTACAAAGAACCAAAAGGAGTTCAAAAATGAAGTCAATTCGCTTGGGAGAATTCGGCATCCAAATTTGTTGGCATTGAGATCTTATTATTTGGGTCCGAAAGGGGAGAAACTTCTTGTGTTTGATTATATGCCCAAAGGAAGCCTTGCTTCTTTCCTTCATGGTACTTTCTTCTCACATACATATACATATAATCATCTTATAGATTAGATGCCCTTTTATTAAAATCTTGTTTTTTTTAATTTAATTTTTTTTTCATGAAGTCTAAGCTTTTATTGAATTTTGATGTATAGCTCGAGGACCAAATACACCGATTGATTGGCCAACAAGAATGAGAATAATGAAAGGGATGACAAGAGGTTTAGCCAACCTCCACACACAACAAAACATAATCCATGGAAACCTTACATCAAACAATGTTGTTCTTGATGACCATCTTAATCCTAAGATCGGGGATTATGGGTTGTCACGATTAATGACGGCTGCTGGGAATATGAATGTGGTTGCAACCGCAGGTGCACTGGGGTACCGGGCACCCGAGCTTTCCAAGCTAAAGAAAGCCAACACCAAGACTGATATGTATAGTCTTGGTGTCATCATGTTAGAACTCCTAACCGGAAAATCACCTGCAGAGGTGGATGATGGTGTTGCTTTGCCACAATGGGTGGCGTCGATTGTGAAAGAAGAGTGGACTAATGAAGTTTTTGATTTGGAGTTGATGAAGGATGCTACTGTAATTGGCGATGAGTTGTTGAACACTTTGAAGCTTGCTTTGCATTGTGTTGATCCATCTCCATCTGCTAGGCCAGAGGCGCAGCTAGTTCTTCAACAGCTAGACCAAATTATATCGGAATCTGCCATAAGCTCTGGCGACGAAGGTGGAGTTGGCGGCCCTTCAACAAGAGAATGAAGTTAGTTCAGTAAATATGAGTTCATAAACTTGATTTTGTTTCTTAAGTAGAAAATTTTGGTTGTATTTGTCTTCGTAATAACATGTGAACATGGGTCAATTTGATTACGAGTAAAACCCGAACATATTTCGGCTTTTAGAGCGTCACAATCGAGGTAGTCAGGTAGATGTGGCTTGATTCACACAGTTAACCTTCCATTCAATCCCATTCCAGCTTATTTGATAAACATGATTTTGGGTAAATATTTATTAATAAAAAATTATAATCAAAATCTTTCCAAACATATAATTTGTCATTTACAAAACATAAAAAAGAAAATACAAAGACTAAGCATATTGGAAACACTATTTGGGTGATTGCTGCACAATTTTAGGTAGTGGCAGGTAATATGCACTTGCAATAACATCATTCACAGAAATATGCATCCAACTTTCAGCTACAGCTTTGTGCATACCCACTTGTTTCATTGGCAAATGTTTCCCATACACTTGCCATCTTCTCTGCATATCCTGCCTGTTAAACAATCATAATACGCTTCATTCAAATGAACTCTACTAAAAACAGAATCAATCTTCATCTCATCTTTTGTTTTTAGAAAATTTATTTCAATTTCAAGGTTGATTTGGATTGTATTTTATCGCAAACCAGTCTAATGGGTCAAACAGATTGAAAGTAAACCTTCTAAACCGACTTTGTTTAAGAATTTAGGTTGAGATTGGTTTGGTCATTCCACACATTTTGACCCATACTAAACCAGTTTTGACCAGTTGAGCGACCATTTATCTCTAAAAAAAATATGCGCCAAGCATTAAAGATACGATATTACGATTACAAGAATATGGTACCTGATTGACAACGAATCCCTTCAACATCCCAAAGAAATCTTCTCGCTTCTCTTTGTCAAGCCTCTCAAATTCAGTCTTGTTAGTCTCCTGCATTTTAGTATATTTTTATTATTTTAAAACCAATAATCAAGGTCTCTCAACGGTAGTAACGCTATCAAGAGCGGGTATGGAAAATTGATGATGGGTACGGACTATTTTACCTTTATACGTTTATACTCTTTGACTGCGTGATTTTTGGCATCTTCTGTAACTCTCATGGTTTCTTTCAACTCGTCTATTTTCTGAATTCTGGACCTGTCCGCACCAAATATCTTGAATGCAGCCGCTTCAAGTTTTTCAATTCTTGAATTTAGAATTGATATCTCTGTTACAACAGTTTGTACTGTCAACAAAGCATTTGAACGGTCTGAATATGCATTATTCACATCTAACATCACCCCTAGGTAGTCATGAAGCTTGTCCTGTACCCAACAAAACAATTTGTTGTTCTCACAATAGAGGTGAAATTATACAAGTGTGATATGGATGTGGCAATTCAACGCATTTAATTATGAATGGGTTGATTCGAGTCACTTTTATTTTTGTCTCTGACGGGTTAAACTGTTGAAGAAATAGATTTAAAGGAAACAGGTCGGAACCAAAGTGAACTTTTACAGCATAAAAACTCCTAAACGATTTCCATTCAAATAAAGGTATAATTAAATAGCTTTCGTACTCCTAGTTGACACTAGCAATTTAGAGAAAATTTTGGACAAAAAATGATATAGGTCGACCCATCAACTCATTTTACCACATCTAGGAGGTATCTAGAAGTTACCAAATGTTTGATGGTTTGTGCATTCAATTCCCCATACAATCTGCTTGCTTTAACAGAAGAAGTTGCCATGTTTTTCATATCTCTGGCTCTTGTTTTCTGAGAGATGAACACAGCTTCCTCGGTTTCGAATTTAGTTAGTTTAACAAATACCAACCCTAATTGTCCCATGGTTTCGCCTATGTCTTGTTGAGCTTTAACAAGAGATTCAGCCTGCAGTTCAACAGGATGATGAAATTAAGTCATAACTATTAAAAGAAACCATATAAGACTTTTGATGGGATCCCTATATTAGCTCACATCTGTTAAGCCATAAATACATAACGTTTTTCCATAATGAATTTATAAAAGAAGAATTGAACATTAAAACAAATTGGAAATGAATTTATATGGCGTAATTGGTTAGAAGCACAACATGTTTAGAAAACTAGTATTATGTTAAGACAACAACGCAAAAACAAAACAAACTGTGGTATTCAAAAGCAACATATAATAGTGAATCCCATGCCTAAGAAAAAAACATATAATGCAAATATCAACAATGTGTGTATATGTATATGTATGTGTCTAGTTAATATGCGACCACACTCAGGAGATGGAGCACGAGTTCATATCCACAGCCATTAAAAAATTTTCGTACCGTTTAACACTTTAACTTGATAGTTAAACCTTAATGTATGGTTACTTGATCCTGTTCACCTCTCAAAACTGCAAGTCATTTTTGGTAGTTTCTCTTCTTAACAAGATTACCCGTATGTTAACTTGGGCAGAAACAATAGGCCAATAGTAATGAACATTTGCATATCTAAACGACCAATCTACTCTTGTCAAAGTTCTATCATGGTTGTAGAACTCGCTAGGCGCTAGTCGGCTACTGGGATGGGGACTAGCGATTAATCGGGATTAATAAGGATTAATCGGATCAAACCTTTTATGTATAGTTTTACAAATTTGAACATATACATAGATAATTTTATAACTTATGGGTAAATTTATAAGTTTGGGTACAAAATGTAAACTAATAAACATGGAGGGGGGTTAAATGTTAAAATACCCATTACCCACGCTTTAGAAACCTAATTCACATGCGTACATCACACCCATCTCTTTTTCCCCCTTTCTTTTGTTTTATCAGACATGAGACCAAAGTAGGAAACCCTAGCCTTATTAGCCTCACAGTGGCAGATCTAGACTAAAATTTCAGGGGTAACGTTGAATTTTTTTTTTTTTTTTTTTTTGCCTTATTTTCAATCGATTGGTGGAGACCCGAGAACTTAGTGGTGTGCCGTGGTTGAGTGGTGCGTGGTGTGCCGTGGCTGAAGGTGGGACTGCAGAGGTGGCCGGAGTGCAGCCGAAGAGTGGTCAAGGCGCGAAGGAAGTAGGGTTGTTCACAAGCCGAATCAAGCCAAGCTAGGGCAAGATCGGGCTCGACTCGAGTATAAACCAAGCCGGCTCGGCTCAAATCGGATTTAGAACTCAGCTCAAAATCCAAGCTCGAGCTCGACTTGTTTTATAACTTAGATGGTTTTGCTCAGCTTGGTTATGCTTAGATTTAAATAGAAAATTTATTATTCAACAATTTAAAAGAAAACATCCAAAATAAGTTCAACTTAATATGTTAGAGGCCAAAATCAACTTCATCCAAGCACAAGTTAATTTTCAAATTTCAATGAGATACAATATAAAATACTTGCAACTAATAAAAAAAGTTATAATATCTTAAATGTATATAAAATAAAATATATTATAAGTAAAATATTCCTTGCTAACAAGCGAGTCAAACCATGCAAATCTGGCTCGTTACGAGCCAAGCTAGGCTCACTTTCTAATCGAGCCGACCACGCTCAGCTCAGTTTCAAACCATGCCATATCAAGCAAGCTTTAACCGAACAAAATTTGAGCAAGCTCCGAGCGCCACAAACTTTTTGGACAACCCTAGAAGGAAGGCTGTAGGAGGACGGCTGGCTTGCGGATGCGGGGTTAGAGTTGGGAGCGGGAGTATGGGCTTTTAAGTTATAACTTTTGAGGCATACGATAATTTGAGAGTTAAAATATTTTGAGGGGTAACAAAAATAAAAGTTCAAGGGTAACGTAATACGAAAAACGCTACCCCTCACAACATGCTATGTCCGCCATTGTAGCCTCATATCATAGATTGTGGGATTCGATTCGCACAATGAAGACATGAGCAGGTCTTATGTTCGTTCAGATCAAGGTAATAACTCGTTTCAATTTTGATTTGGTCCAATTTTGACCCAAATTAGGGTGCCGATTCGGAGCCGATTTGGGCGGCTAGGACCGACCAGCAACTAATGGAGTGCGTATGACCAAGACTCGCCGTGTAAACTCCGAAACATACATATTAATTACACCGGCCATGTGTTCTATAGTTGAGCATTGTTTGTATGTACTAACACAAATACACAATAACACGACTTTGCTAATGAGGGCATAGTTGTCTATTATGAGATAAACATTTCCAGTTAACAAAAACCACAACCTCAATAAGGATCAAACAGCATCCATGATAGCCATCACTTCAATAAGAACTAAACCACTATAGTTTTCAAATTGCAATGTGTACTCCTAATTTTTAATTCCTATCTAAACCACTAAAATGTATATATTTCCTAAATTCCCATTTCCCGGTCATCAAATTGCACGTCACCCCCTAAACAACTACTTCAAGTTCAATCTTTCATAAGTTTAAAATTTTAAAACGCATATGCAATACATGAACCGTAAATCAGTACCAATGCAAACACAATACAAGAACAACTAACCTGCAGAGACACATTA
Organism: Ambrosia x helenae; assembly: GCA_030844895.1. Taxonomy (NCBI): domain Eukaryota; kingdom Viridiplantae; phylum Streptophyta; class Magnoliopsida; order Asterales; family Asteraceae; genus Ambrosia; species Ambrosia x helenae. Next base: position 81,141,978 of record CM061225.1, read on the forward strand.
CTCAACTGCAACTCAAACCCCTGCAACTTCATCTTCTTCTCTAAAAACTCCCTATCCTCTTCCACCAAAGGCGGCTTCGTCCCACCCCAACCATACGTAACCGACTGCCTCAACTCCTTAAACATCTTAACCACATCCCTCCCTCCTTTCCCCTGATCCACCACCTCCCTATTCTCAACAACCGCACCCACATCCGCAACATCCACCAAAAACGCTCTCAAATCCTCACTATCCCTTATATCCGGATGCGCAGCCAGCTTCTTAAAATACTTCTCCAACGCCACCCTCCTGTTCTCAACAAACTCATGCTTCTGCATCACCTGTCTCTCCACCACACCCTTATCCGGCCTCGTCGGTATAAAACACCCTCTATATCCCTCCAACAACCGATCCGATAGCCTCACTACATCCTTAAACCGTCTCCTGACACTAAACTCCGTCCCGTTATACCCCGGAAGGTTCGTCCATGTTGTAATCAAATAAGTCAAGTAATTCTTCCCACCCGAATCACCCAAAACACCCGGTTCACCTAAATCATGTTTCTTCCGTGGATCCCTAACTGAAATTTTTAAATAATATTCACTTACAGAGGGTGTAGACGTGGAAACAGCATCAAATTCTTCATTTATTATATTAATTTGACCGGCATCGAACGATTTGAAAACAGCTTCTGCGTATGAGGGAGGATCGATGAAGGAATTGATTTGAGCGAACTGTTGAATGTTGCTGGAATTGGAAGAATTAGGGTTTGTGAAGTTGTCGTGTAATTGGGGCTGTTGGAAGCCCTCGTTGGCTATAGTCATCATTGATTGATTATTAGTGTAAATAAATTATGAAGTGAATTGAATAGATTGATTGGAGAGGGTTTGTAGTGGTGTTAATGGAAGGAAAGAGACTGAAATGTTAGGATTTGAAGAAGATGGAGACAAAGAGTGACGGAGTGATAGAGATAGAGAGAGATGATCGCCGGTGTAATAAATATGTATGTTTCGGAGTTTACACGGCGAGTCTTGGTCACCTCCAATCTACTTTTCATTCTTATCTTTATTTTATTTACCAGTAGAGTGCCCGTGTGAAACGGCGGTGAGCACACACACTTTTAAATGTGTATATGGTTTGATTTAGTTTGATTATTAGCCTCAACCGAAACTAATTAAAATCAAAGTCATCAATTAATCAATCTTATTAAACAATCGTTTCCTTGGTTCGGTTAGTATTGTTAGATTATCGGTTTTTAGTCTGGTTTAGTTAATTTTGCTGAATAACAAAAACCAAACTTTGGCTAAATTTTTTTGCCCATAAGTACATGAAACGGAGGTATAAATACATGAAATAGAGGTATAAACAGGCCTTCAAATGAACTGAATGTTCATATATTGCTCGTGAACTTGTTCGGCGGGAAGTTCGTTTAGGTCGTTTATTTAATAAACGAACAAACACGAAGAAAAAAATTTGTTCGTCTAGTGAAATGAAGGAACATGAACAAACGTTGTGTTCGTTCATTTATGTTCGTTTAAGTTTATTAATTACATACTTAGTTATATTTACATAAATATAAACATAAATTGGGTTTTAGCTACTTGTATAAATATATAACCAATTAGTAATTGGGGGGGTTTTTTTGTAATACAAAATCGTTCACATTTATTATGTTCGTAAACATCCGTTTATATTCATTCATGAATTGTTCGTTTAGGTTTTAAAAGAACGAACATAAACATAACAAATTTCTTAATGAACGAACATAAACACAAAAATGTGTTTGATTATGTGTTCGTGTTCGGTTAAAATTAAATGAACAAACCCGAATACCATGTTCGTTCGGTTCGTTTACAGGCCCAGTTATAAAAGCTAAAAATGTATAGATATATACATGCTTTTGTTTCGGTTTGGTTGATTTTGGTGAACTAAATGTACATAAAACCATAACTGATTTTAAGTTAATTTGGTTTTTGGTTAATTCAGTTTTCGATTGCTTTTGGTTCAGTTCTTTTTTTTTTTCTTCGCTTTCAGTTAAATGTTCATTTATTTCTCACCCCTAGATATCTATACTATATATAATATATTTGATAGGAGCATTTTAATATACTTAAAAGTTAAGAGTTAACTTTTGTAGTTTTGTTTATTTAAATAACAGTTACACATTTTTTTCATTATTTTAAGCCAACTGTCAACTACTCAGCTTCAAACCATATTAAAGTATAATTTTCTATATACTTTTAATTAAAAATTTATTTTTTTACGTAATTAACAATATCTTGGGGTGAATAATAATTGAACTCTCAACCGAAATCGAACAAAAACATACAAAATTGAACTGAAAATTAACAAAAACTGAGTTAACCTAATATCGGGTTTTTTTTTGTACCGTAAGTTAACAAAAATTAACAAGCCAAAACTGAACCATTTATACATTTATATCTTTTATACATTCATTACATGTATTTATACCTCCATTTTATGTGCTTCTAAGCAAAATTTTAACCAAAGTTTGGTTTGGTTATTAACCAAAATTAACTAAACCGAACTAAAAACGACAATCTAACAAAATAGACTGAACCAATTAACCGGTTGGTTAATAAGATCGATAAACTAATAATGTCGATTTTTGTTTCGGTTGACGCTTATAACTGAACTGAACCTAGCCCAACCATGAATCATTAGAAGTGTGTGTGTTCTCTACCACATCGTGGAGCACGTTGTTATGAATATATTTTAAGTTAACTAAGGGTACAAATTAATTTTCTTTTTTTAAAAAAAAGGCCAACGCGCCTAGCTTTGGCCAAAGCCAGGCGCTTTGGCCTTTTTAAAAAAAAATAATTTCTTTTAATTCATTTTAAATACTTGTTATTGATTAAAAATTAATTTTAATTCATTTTAAAATGTTTTTAGTTGTTCCCAATACAACAAAATTCGTTTGAGGCATTACGGGTCGTTTATTGCTCGTTTGTGTGTTTTGGTTGAAACATCCGAGTTTGTTCAACTTCCATGAATCATTGTACGTGGTGCTCCGACTATACAGTCGATACCCATATTTTTTCAAAACACGATTTTTGCATGTCTAATCGACATGCTGGACTTCCGGTCTCTGTTTGACGTGTTTCGTAATGTTTAATTGATCGTTTGTGGTTTTCAGAAGTCACATCCGATAAATTAAAACGTATCGAAACGCGGAACCCTTGTTTGATTATACTCGTGTTCAGCCTTTAAAGAATTATAAAATCATTTTACTAATTTCCGATTCTTGATACTTTCATAAATCGTTTTACTAATTTCCAATTCTTGATACTTTCATTAATCGTTTGTCAAATCATAATCAACATCATCATTACACCCTCAAAAAAGAAAATAAAATAAAAATAAATAAAATAATAATAATAAATTATTATAATAATAAAACAAAGGAATTAGGTTGCAAATATAATAATAATTTAAATAATAATAATGTAATATAGTCATGGTTAATGCTCAAAGAAGTCAACCTTTGTTGACTCCTAGAAGTCTTTGATGGACGGGGTAAATCATGGTGTTTTAGATGCTTAATTATGAGTTTTTAATGTCGTTTGAGCGTTTATATGCTTTGAATGTGATAACTACGCAACTTTGTGTGATTGTAGGTTCAATGGCATATTTGGATGGATTTTGGAAGCTTAAATGTGGTTGAGGTTGAGTTTGGATGGTGAACCGAAAATATGGAGGTGTTCATGGACGTTGGAGCGTTAAAGAGGAATTTTGAATAGGCCAAGAACACCCGAGTCGGAGGCTACTACTACTACTACTACTAATAATAATAATAATAATAATAATAATAATAATAATAATAATAATAATAATAATAATAATAATAGTATATAAATTGAATGCCTCGTGAATGAAGTGAAGCAAGACAAGGCAAGGAAAAGTTAAAGTCAAAGATTTAATGGAGTGAAACAGTAACACAAATGCTTTTCAGATGTTGACAGTCATAAGGCTCTGGAGTCAGCCGTCCCTTACGCGGAGAACAGCAGCAAACACAAGAAAAGAGGGCAGCAAATGACAGCCGTAACCCCTCCTGTTCCAGCCGTAACCTACGGCGGTTATGAGAAAAAAATGGAAAGTTGTTTATTCAAGATATTTAAGCTAAAAACCTTCAACCCTAAAGGGGCAGCCACCAATTCACGAAAATTAATCATCTTTGGGAGCAATTTGGAGCTACAATCATTATTATTCACCATCATTCAACCATACTTTCAATTCTAATCAACATGTTCGGTATTGTTATTCAACTTTTTGATTCGGTTCTTACCACTATGAGTGGCTAAACATCTTGTAATCACCTCCGGGTGTATGGTTTAATTGTGAAACTTGAATCTTGTTTACTTTGGTTTATGGATTATTTTTCATTTAGTTGAAGAATATTTGTGGTTTTTATCATTTAAACAATTCACTTGTTTTCATTTGCTTATCTTTTTATCATTCACATTCGGTTTATCTTGTATCGTGAGTAGTTTGATAATTTGGAGGGTAGGTGATACTTGTGGGTTGGTAATTGAATTGTACAGGTTATTATTAAAAACTTGTGTTCGGTTATCACTTGATTTGAACCGTCCAACAAAGTTATGTCTATGTAGTATCCAATCATTTAAACAAGAGTAGGGTGGACCATTAACCAGAAACCTGGAGGGGATTACTTCTTTTCTATTATTGTTACAACTTCTTAAATTCAATTAAAAAACAAAGTAATTAGATTTTAATTTACTAGTTAACTTACAAAACTACTCTTTCCACCAATTCCCTGTGGAGACGACTCAACTTCCATATACTACTATTTTCATTATTTTTGACCGACCCAACGACATCGATCAGTCTTGAAGACCAAATGAATTTTACAAGATACCTGAAACAAGGTATGGATATGGAGAATATGCAATGAGATGATTTCGTACAAGATTCCAATGCAAGCAAGTCAAATTCAGTTGTGGGACCAACTTGAGATATGAGTTTGATTAGCTTGAATCTCTCTGATCCATGGTATCCACTAACCGTGGCGATTATCGCGTGTCATGGATCCTTTGAAAGTGGATACGATGTGTTGTATTACATTTCTTAACCAAACACATTCTCGACTAGCTTCATGAATCGCCAATATTTCAGCATGGTTAGATGATGTGGCGGTGATTGTTTGCTTTACTGAACGCCATGAAATTGCAGTACCTCCACTTGTGAATAAATATCCAGTTTGGGATCGTCCAGTGTGAGGATCAGACAATTACCCTGCATCAGCAAAACCAACCAAACTTGTTTTCGATTGGTTAGTAAAATACAAACCCATATCTTTTGTACCTTGAAGGTATCGAAATATTTGTTTTACCCCATTCCAATGCCTCTTTGTTGGGCATGACCTATATCTTGCCAATAAATTTAAAGAAAATGATATATCTGGTCGTGTATGGCTAGCAAGAAACATTAATGCACCAATTGCACTTAAATATGGTACTTCTGGACCAAGGATTTCCTCCCCATCGCTCGGAGGTCGGAATGGGTCTTTCTCTACATCAAGTTGCCTTACAACCATTGGGGTACTCAATGGATGTGATTTTTCCATATAAAACCTTTTGAGTAGTTTCTCTATGTAGGTTTCTTGGTGCACAAGGATTCCACCCTTAAGGTGTTCAATTTGTAACCCGAGACAAAACTTTGTCTTTCCAAGGTCTTTCATTTCAAATTCTCTTTTCAAGTATTCAATCGCCTTTTGGAGCTCCAATGGAGTTCCAATTATATTCAAGTCATCAACGTATACGTATACGGCAATTATAACATATTCAGATTCTGACCTTTTTATAAAAATACATGGGCATACAGAATCATTTTTATAACCTTCTTTCAACAAATATTCACTAAGACGATTATACCACATACGCCCTGATTGTTTTAGCCCATACAGTGATTTGTTTAATTTAATTGAAAGATGTTCTCGAGAACTAGATTTACACGAGTTTGGTAATTTGAATCCTTCAGGGAGTTTCATGTAAATATCATTATCAAGAGAGCCATAGAGATAGGCTGTCACGACATCCATTAGACGCAGATCAATCCCTTCTTGTATTACCAGACTAATAAGATAACGAAAAGTTGTCACATCCACCATTGGAGAATATGTCTCCTCATAATCAATCCCAGGTCTTTGCGAAAATCCTTGTGCTACTAATTTTTCCTTATATCGCACAATTTCATTTTTCTCATTACGTTTTCGCACAAAGACCCACTTATAGCCAACAGGCTTTACACCTTCAGGTGTATGGACCACTGGTCCAAAAACATTTCGTTTATTCAGGGAATCCAATTCTGCCTTAATCGCGTCTTTCCATCTTGGCCAATCATTTCTTTGTTTACATTCATCCATGGATTTTGGTTCTTGATCCTCATTATTTCTCATTACTTCTAGCACTACATTATATGAAAATTTGTCATCGACGTCGATTTCATTTCGGTTCCATACCTTTCTAGACATGATATAATTTATTAAGATCTCTTCGTTTTCAGGTACCTGAGGTTCTTCTGGAACCATCATGTCTAGTGTCTCTTCAGGAGACTCATTTCTTGGTTTTACCGTTACCTTGACTTGACCATCTAAATTATTTGCTCCTTTCTTCTTTCGAGGATTTTTATCTTTAGAACCGATTGGTCTACCACGTTTGAGGCGTGCATTAGACTCACTTCCAACATGTGGTTGTCCTTCTGTGACACTTATTCTTACTGGAGCATTGGCAGCTGGTATATGTGACTTTGTCACTCTCTTGGGGTCAGTGAATGCGTCTGGTAGTTGATTTGCTAATCCTTGTAAATGAATTATCCTTTGAACTTCTGTTTCACACTGTTTAGTTTGAGGATCAAGATGAGATAATGATAATTCATTCCAACTTAAATTATTATTTTTCAGCTGCTTTTCATCTCCCCCTAGTGTTGGGAATGTTGATTCAACAAAATGACAATCACCAAATCGAGCCGTAAATAAATCTCCCGTTGATGGCTCCAAATACTTAATGATGGATGGTGATTCATACCCAACATATATTCCTAACCTCCTTTGAGGCCCCATCTTTGTTCGTTGTGGTGGAGCGATAGGTACATATACGGCACAACCAAAAATTCTTAGATGGGAAATATCTGGTCCTGACCAAAAACCAACTTTAATGGGGAGGAAGTGTGATAACTCGTTGGCCTGATGCGAATTAGTGTTGCTGCATGTAGAATTGCATGGCCCCAAGCAGATACTGGTAATTTTGATTTCATAATCATAGGTCTTGCAACCATTTGGAGTCGCTTGATAAGCGATTCAGCAAGTCCATTTTGTGTATGTACATGAGGTACAGGATGCTCTACACTTATCCCAATAGACGTGCAATAATCGTTAAATGTTTGGGATGTAAATTCACCAGCATTGTCCAACCTAATTTTCTTGATGGGGTAATCTGGAAAATGTGCTCTTAGCCTTATCAATTGAGCAAGTAGTCGTGCAAATGCCATATTATGACTTGATAGTAAGCACACATGTGACCATCTAGTTGATGCATCAATTAAGACCATAAAGTATCTGAATGGTCCACTAGAAGGGTGTATAGGCCCACATATGTCCCCATGTATTCTTCCCAAAAAAACTCAGGGATTCAGTCGCCACCTTAAGTGGTGATGGTCGGGTAATTAACTTCCCTTGTGAGCATGCAACACATGTAATGTCCTTAGACTGAAGAATCTTTTTATTCTTCAAAGAATGTCCATGTGAATTCTCTATAATTTTTCGCATCATTATTGACCCGGGATGGCCTAACCGGTCATGCCAAATGATAAAATTTTCTTGGTCCATAAACTTCTGGTTTATGACTGCATTTGTTTCAGGTGCACTAATTTTAGTGCAATACAAACCAGAGGCAAGTGCGGGTAACTTCTCTAATACATGTTTTTTACCCGAAATAATATTTGTGATTTGAAGGTACTCATCATGTCCCTCACATGCAGTCTCAAGATGATATCCATTTAGACAAATATCTTTAAAACTTATTAGATTTCTTTGAGATTGTGGGGAAAATAAGGCATTGTTAATTTTAAGTAGAGTTCCACTTTGTAGAATTATATAAGCTACTCCAAAGCCTTCAATCAATTTTGATTTACCAGATATAGTACTAACGCTTGCCTCTTTCATAGATAAATTAGAGAAATAATCTCTTTTCTTTAGAATTGTATTTGTAGTCGCACTGTCTATTAGACCTATATCTTCACCATTAATAGTGAGTTTAGTTAAACACTCCATATGTTTCAAAACAAAACAAAGTCATATAAATAAAATGTCTAATATGCTTCAATCATGAAAAAATCCAAAATGTTTCATACGTATCAAAACAAACAAGAAATAAATAAAAAAAACATAACACTCAAACAAATTGTCTTAAAGAAATAAAGCAAATAACTTAAGATCATTCATATGTAAGGAAAATTGCAAGCATCCAACTGGGTTGTGTCAGCCACGATATCACCAGAATCCAAATTAGTTGGCTCGATAAGGAAATCATCATAATCCAAATTAGTTGGCTCAGTATGTTCTTTATGACCATCAGGGACATCAATATTTCCATCTTCATACGTAAAGTTTGTCTCTATTCCTTTCCCCTTGTCTTTGATGGATAATGTTTGGGCATACGACATGCACGGGCCCAATGATTGTTACTTCCACATCGGTGACATGCATTTGGTGGAGCCACGTTTTTCTTTTTACCCTTTTCATCATTGGATTTCTTTTCATTAGCATGCCACTTATGGTGGTTCCCGTTGTTTTTAAATTGAACACCACGATAATTTCCTCGGCCACGTCCACGACCATGACCATGATCACGACCACGACCACGACCACGTTGATAACCACGACCACGACCACGTCCATGACTTTCACTTTGGCCATTATATGTTGCCGCATTCGCTTCTGGGAATGGGGCTGCACCAACTGGACGAGTCTCATGATTTTTCATTAGCAGCTCATTATTTTGCTCAGCCACGAGCAAACATGATATCAATTCACTATATTTGGTGAAACCCCTTTCACGATATTGTTGTTTCAAGAGCATATTTGAGGCATGAAAGGTGGAGAATGTCTTTTCCAACATCTCCTTATCAGTAATATTTTCACCACAAAGAATCAGTTGTGACGTGATTCTAAACATTGCCGAGTTATACTCACTTATAGACTTAAAGTCTTGTAACCTTAAATTGAGCCATTCATAACGAGCATTTGGTAATATTACCATTTTTTTGTGGTCATATCTTTCTTTCAGTTTGGTCCAAAGAACAAGTGGATCCTTGACAGTGAGGTATTCATTTTTCAAATCCTCATGAATATGGTGGCGTAAGAAAATCATCGCCTTTGCTTTATCTTGGGTATTTGTTTGATTTCCATCTTTAATTGTCTCCCCAAGATTATTAGCATTCAAATGGATTTCAGCATCCAATACCCATGACAAATAATTTTTTCCAGTAATGTCTAGAGCCAAAAACTCAAGCTTTGCAAGATTTGACATGATTAACTATTAAAGATATAAACATATAGATTAATATATGTTATTAAAATAGTAAACCCAAACATTAAAGTTAAAGTAATATTATTATTCAAAAAAAAAATTGGACAGTAATGCAATAATAAACTATACAAACTTGTTTAATATGAGTTATTACGATAACAAGTTCGCTGAAACTTAAATAATATGATTGAAACAATTAACATTAAAGTATTATCAAGACTTCAACAAATAACAGTTAGCTTGGCTGAAATTTTTTTCATCTTTTCAAACTTGATATATTTAAAGCAAACAGTTGAAAATTCTAGCTATGATGTGGTAATGTTTACCCTTTTGTGACTGAACAATTGAATATTCATATTACATAATATATTAAGATAATTTTAGATGACTAAAAAAAGGTAAAATGTTGGTGACTACCTTTTTTTTAATATTAAATTTCATTCAAAGAACGAGACAGTCCAAAAACAAAGGACCTCTCAAACACCAACTACAACATATACAAAGGGTATTTGACCCAATAAAACCATTCAATCTTATCTACATTCGATCTAGCCTTTAACCATAGGAATGACATAGCTTTAACAACTGCCACAACCTCAATAACCTTCGGTTCCGAATTATTAAAAACCTTCTTGTTCCGTTCTTTCCAAATAGCCCAAAACGTCACCATAATGATACAACGAACGATCCTTTTTCCTTTACCCGTCACCGTAGAGAAGTTATGCCATATCTTCGAATCATCGATAGTGTTAAACCTGGGTGGGAAAAAACGACACCAACTCCAAACGTTGCTCCAAACCCCGTTTGCAAAACCACACGAAACTAAAACATGACTAACGGTCTCCTCATCCACACTGCACATCGGACATTCAATGCTCGGTAACATCAACCTTCTTTTCACAAATTCCACGCGAGTGGGTAGTCTATCTTTTTCCAGCCTCCAAACCAACATATTCACTTTGATCGGCAACCGACTCTCCCATATCATGACCTACGTAGGCTGCCCAAATAGATTTTTTTGCAGGTCCAATTTTACCGCTGCCACTGAAAATCCATTGCGAGCATTACTATCCCACAACCAGCAGTCTGCCTCCTCAGTAAGCCTAACCACCGACAGCATGTGCATCACGTCTTGAATCTCAGATATCCCTTCGACTGAATGCCCGGTCAACTGCCATGAATCTTTAATCAAAGTCTGGTTGCTTTCTGTCTGCAACCGATCAGCTACCGTGATGTTTTTTGACCTGTCTGCAGTGAAAAGAATTGGCCAACGCTTATATAAGGGAGATGAACCATACCACACATCCTTCCAGAACCCTATACAAGACCCATTTCCAATCTTACAAGTAATAAGATCTTCAATCCTTCTACCGTCAACCCGAGTTTTTTCAAGAACAGAAACAATAGCTTTCCAAACACCCACAAGCGATTTTTTTAGCGGCACAAAAGACCATTTATTACGCCCCCCATGCAAGCTGATAATAACTTTTCTCCACATTCCTTCATTCTCTTTTTTGAATCTCCACGCCCACTTTACTAATAACGCGGTATTCACTACAGAAATCTTAGTAATACCCAACCCCCAAACTTTTTTGGTCTCGTAACAATATCCCAAGAAACCCAATGAATCCCTTTCCCCTCCTTATTCCCTACCCATAAGAACTTTCGGATCAATCTCTCAATTTGTTCTACCACGGCACTAGGAACTCTAAATAAAGAGAGATAATATACCGGGAGGCTCACAAGCACCGATTTAATTAACGTAATACGACCTCCAATCGATAATACTTTCGCCTTCCAAGATTGAAGCCTGTTTCTAACCTTATCAATCACCATATCCCAATGGGATATACGGTTCATGTTAGCACCGATTTTAATCCCCAAGTATTGAAACGGGAAAGCACCAACTCTACACCCCATAGATCCGGCCATCAGATTCACTCCTGCCTCTGGAATATTAACGCCATAAAGGAAAGACTTTTGCACATTTATTTTCAGCCCAGAACACATATAAAAAATGTGAAGAAGTCTTGTAACTTGAGTAATATTATCAGAAGACCAAGAACCCATTATAAGAGCATCACCAGCATACAAACATATGTGAAATAATAGGACCTTCACCCGGAACCGAAATACCGTCAATATCCCCCAAATCAACCGCTCTAGAAATCAAACTCGACAATGCCTCCATTACTATAAGGAATAAGAAAGGAGACAAGGGATCGCCTTGCCTAAGCCCTTTCTGACAATCAAACTCAAATGTAGGAGCCCCGTTAACAAGCACAGCAGACCGAGCAGATTGTATGATCCCTCTAACCCACAAACACCATTTATCCGGAAACCCCATTTGATTCATAATAGATATAAGAAAGTCCCAATTGACGTTGTCATACGCCTTTTCGAAATCAATCTTAAACAAAAACGCCTTCTTTCCTACTTTCTTCATCCATCCTACAAGTTCGTTGAGAACCAGCGGACCATCAAGGATAAGTCTATCTTTAAGAAACGCCGACTGTGTATCAGATATCACATCTCCCAGAACTTTCTTTATACGACCCGCCACTACCTTCGATATAGCCTTATTGATAACCCCAACCAGATTTATAGGCCGATAATCTTTTAAACCCAATGGGGTTTTATTTTTTGCTACTAATGTAATATGCGACAAACTACACTCTTTCCGAATCTGCCCCGTATCGTGAAACTCATCAAAAATCCTCATAAAATCCGCCTCCAAATCCTCCCAAAAATGTTTTATAAATCGGAAATTAAAGCCGTCAGGACCCGGAGCCTTATCCGACCCACAATCAAACACTGCCTCTTTGATCTCATTCTTAGAAAAAGGAGCCGTCAAAATTCTAATGTTCTCTTGAGAAATTTGTTTGAGACCGTTACAGACCAACACCGGCCTTCGGGTATGCCTTTCCTTAAACAAGTCTCTATAAAATCGCATAACTTCTCTCTTTACAAGAGAAGGTTTCGAGATCCAACCCCCATTAACCATGACACCTGGGATTAAATTAGCCGCTTTCCGCCCATTAACACATCGATGAAAAAACGCAGAATTATCGTCACCAAGAGATGCCCACTTCACTCGCGATTTCTGCTTCAAATCTTTGTTTTTCAACATTAGTAACCGAGCCATCTCTTTCTTGCTCTCCTCCCAAACCCATAAATCTTCGTCATCAAGAATTCCATCTTGCATTTTCTTTTCCAGCCGAGATACATCTTCTTGGAGCCGGTTTGAATCTTCCCCTTCTTTGATGACGATTTGTTTCCACCAACATTTTAATTCATTTTTCACATTCGCCAACTTTCTAAGCAACGAGCTATCTGCAAAACGTTTGTTAGTAGAAATATTAAGGGCATTCTTTACCACATTAGTGCACTCCTCCCTTTCCAACCAAGAGTCAAACCACTTAAACGGTTTGGGCCCATAGTTAGAATCGACTATAGTCAACAAAAGCGGACTATGATCAGAGAGTTCCCTGTTTAAAGCTCTTAAACAAGCCCCGTGCCATCTGGAAAAAAACTCTTGACATACTAACATTCTGTCAATTTTACTCATCTTTACCGAATCGCCAGAACTCGCCAAATAAGTAAACCTGTTTCCCTGCATCCTGAATTCTTGAAGACATGCTTCATCAATAAAATTATTAAAATCATGAGCCGCCCTAACATTAAACTTCGAATTTTTTCTTTCTTCCATCCATCTAACCGAATTAAAATCTCCAAATAATATCCACATACCCACAGCACAGACCCTTGCATCAAACCCATCAGTTTATCCCAAAGAACTCTTTTTTCCCCAACCTTTCGAGGCGCATAAATATTCATGATATTGACCAAAGTCCCGTCTTCAATCAGAGTCCCAGAAACCAATAGAAAATTTTGATCCTTAACCGAATTCAATTTCTTAAACTTCCTATTATTCCAGATTGTATAAAGACCACCTGATTTACCCCTAGCCCCCACCATTTCAGCTTCAAAACCACCATTCCCCCAAACCGATGCTATATCAAAGTACACCCCATCAACCAACATCGTCTCTTGCAAACCCAACACATCTACTTTATGATTATTAACTAAACTTTTGACCCAGGACGGTTTCCCAACCGACCCAATACCTCTAACATTCAATGACAAAAAATTCATTGCAAACCTGTTTGTTGCCTTTCACCTTCAATTGCTTCTTTGATAAGTTGGTCGAACCCTTGTAAGTTTGCCCCTAACCGATCTCCAAACTCAATAGTTGCTTCCATTTCACATGCCTCCGGTAACCTAACCTCTGCATTATTTGGAGTTTCGAAAATGCTGTTACCCGACTGGGCATTCTCTGTATCTACATTCGTTAACACCTGTTCGTCCACCAAAGCCTGAAAAGTATTATTAGTATCAATTGGGCCACCACCTCTATTTTTGACCACATTATAATCATGGCCCAGGATGAAAGGATCCAGCCCAAAAGGATCCTCATTAACTTTGGACTCCTTATTGGGCCTGTCATTACTACTCATATACTCTCCACCAGAAGCCTGGCCCATCTCCATGTTTTTCTTCTTTTTTTTCTTACGTTTATTGTTCCTCATGAATGCTGGTCGACTTTTATCATTTTCCAATACAACATTCCTTTCCAAAATTTCATGCGCAAATCCCTCCTCATAATTACCACCATTAAATATACCATTAATATTCCCTTGATTATGGCCCGAAATTACCTCAGTTTCCATACAAACTCTTCCCGGAGATTCCACCGGACTATCCATGTTACTAGGATTCCGATTACCTTCCTCCTCTGATTGTGTCGTGCTACCTTCATTATCTTCAACGAAACTCGAAATCCATTCTTTTTCTACCTCCTCTATCCAAACTTTATACGATTTACCACGCCACTTAAGGAAAATAACATCTTGAATCCGAGTACCCTGGTCAACTAACACTCCCAAATAATAGGAGGAAGAATCAAACTCCAGTTTATCCAGAGTAGGCTTCCTCACTACCATTTCGAAGAAACTACCAACATCAGTGAGCACTTTATCACCAAGAATGCTCAAAGGTATCCCCATGACCTTCAACCAAGCTATACGCTCGAACGTTATCTGTTGCCCTTCCCAGAGTTCCACGGACAAGAACTGCTCCGGTCGACCCAAAAGTTCATCGATGGCCATAACCGCACGCTCCTTCTTCTTAAAGGTGATTAACAGCATCAACCCCCCTAGATAAACAACTTCCCCTACTCCCAACCCCATCTCCTTCAAAATGCTTTTAATCATTCTAAGTACTTCAAGAGACACGACCTTTAACACCACCGATCTCCCTTGCAAATCAGTAAAGCCATCAATATTATCTTCGACCGTAATAGTTTTTTCTTTTGCAATCCCAGAAAAAACGTCCTTAAAAGACATATTGTTCGACGTAAAAACACTTCTTTTTCCATGCAACGTCTCCACATTCCCCGGTTTATCCTGTCTCTCCGGTATCCTACCCTTGGCCGCATTAGAAGGTCTTCTGGCATTGATTTCCCCTTCCTCCATCACAAATCTTGCCACATTCACTTTCAGCTTGTATTCACCTAACCTGATGGAAGAAAGAACTCTCACCATCTCCCTAACATCCTTTACATCCAATAAAGAGACAAACCCGAAACGTTTCCCTTCCTTATCCCTTTTTTTTTGCAATGTAGATGTCGAATATAGTGCCAAAATTCCTGATCTCCTTAGCTAGATCATTCCCGCTGCATCTATCCGGCAAATTCGTGACATAAAACTTGGTAATCCTGGACAGAACCTCCACCGGAATTGTTTTCCGGCGAGTACCCATTAAAATGATTCACAATATTCTATAACATCTTTATCGTATAATATAATATGTTGATACTTATCGTTGACAGTATGTTGGTGACTACCTATACATCCCGTCTAAGAACGTATGCCCAACTCTTTAATAAAAAAATCAATAAATAAAATTGATCTAATCTATGAAAAAAAATAATAATAAAAACGTAAGTCATATAAACATTACTTACTTAGAAAAGTCGTCGTTTGTTTTGTTATTTTATTTAAACCAACATTTGATCTGTTTTCCTAATATACATAAATAATTAATAAAATAAACATAATTAATTGTATAGATATAACCGATATACCATATTTAACATGATGAACTAAAAATCATAATATGCGATATGATAGAATCTAATTTGATTAAACAATAATAAATATCAATCTCGATTTAACCTAAAATTATATTTGTTATAATAAGGGTTATTTGAAGAGATCAAAGATAATAACAAAACAAGTCTCTAATACAACCCAAAATTGTATGAATTGCGACATGGGTTATATATGAGATAATAAAGAATAATGATAAAGTAACAAGACAATATGATATACCTTATGATGGTATGATTCTACTCCAAAAGCAACTCGTGCTGATAACGTATTGTAAACAAGCCTAATAGCAAGAATATGAGAAGAGATAATAGGGAGAGAAAGAGAGGTTTTATTATTAATTGGTATGTCTGGAATAATACATTGTCATAACTATATATAGGAGAAACACATCTTGAAGAACAAGTCAACATATATAAGGAATTGATAATCAACTAATAATAGAAAAGAATTGAAAAGGAAAAGGTTGAAAACAAAGGTTGATTATTGGAAAAAAACTGAAAAGGCAAAAACTGAGGAGAAGAGGAATCGAACTGGCGACAGACAAGCAAGGATGCCAGGCACTGACCAGAGAGCCAAATCTTGTTGTATCTATGAATTGTATTATGTATATTTATATATAAAATCTTTATAGTAATAAAAAAAAAATAGGCCCCTGGAAAAAAAGGGCATCGGCTAGGGGTGTAGCTCGCCTACCCCTGAGGCCGGTTTTGGATAAACCATAGCGTTGTGTGCCGGTTTCCCAACTATCACAAAAAACCGTTTTTTTTTGGGAGGGGGGGGGGGACCAATTTGAAACGGACCCAAACCGATAAGGTTTTAGATACAAAACATGATGCGGTCATTAATTTTGAGTATACTCTAAACACTCACAAATACGAATTTAACTTGTCCAAAATTGATGTCACAAAAGTAGATCTTTTACCACTAATATATTCTAGTGTGTAATTCTTTTTTAGAGTGACTTCGTTTCTCTACTTTATTTATTTATTTATTTACTTTCTGCGTCTCACAGTTTGGTTTCAGTAAGTGATAGGGTTTAACATTGTCTACTCTCCGGTTTTGAATCTTTTGACATGGAAAACAAAGAATCAATATACTTAGAATTGTTTTTTTTTATTTATTAAAACCCACTCCAAAAGTCCAACTTTAATATGTGTGACCGTATGTCTTATAGAAAGGGGGCCTGGATCCATACACCAACCCTGCTAGGTTTTATACACCCACCGTCCTTTTGCAGCTTTTTGCAATACTTTTCCTCAAAACTGTCTTATAGATCCAAACATAGACTGCAGTTTTTATGACAAATGCTTTATTGGGAACAAGCAATATACTTTTTGAAATGACATTATTTAATAACAACAACTTCGTCCACTTTTGGTGTTGTGTGATTGATCCATTTTTGTTGAACATTTGTATATATAAACTGTTGAAAAAAAAATATTGGTGCAACTCAATACAAAATGTATCTTAATTAAATAATGTGTATATGCACAAAAATATTGGTGCAACTCAATTTCAGACGTTAATCGAGAGAGATAGTGTGATTTTAATATCCGTTACTCTCGGGTTAATATAATAGTTAAGCTAGCATATTAAATACAACACATTACAAATCTACTATCCGAAATTATTTTAACGTCATGGCGTGACACAAACTTATTCGAAATCCCAACACGTAAATTCATCACAAATCGTTCTCTAAACATATTAAATACAACACATTACAAATCTACTAATATATTTAAAATACGAAGTCAACCAATACAAAATAAGACAAACAAACAACTAGATGTTACAAAGTTATTTCCAATGACAATCATCATCCGACCTCCATGAATCCAAATCCTCGCCTTCGTATGGATCATGGTACCAATCATCTCTCTCGGGACTGTCGTAAACCCAAGCCGTTTTCAATACCTCAGGGTCATAGTCTTCATATGGATCCTTTTCATATTGTTCTTGAACCTCTTTGTCGGGACTCTTATAATCATTTTCATCCACCTCTTCTTTAAGATTGTTGGAGTCATTCTCATGTTTGTCTACTTTCTCTTTAAGATTGCTCTGATATATCGTCCGGGAATTTGGTAAGAGAATTCTTGAAACCATCATTCCGCGTCTCCTCCGCGGTGTACACCCCTATCACCTCACCAAACTCGGCTATAGAAAACTTGTAGCTCATCCCCCCAGATTAAATGTTATAGCATCCACTCTACTGCAAAATAAAAAAAAAAAAACGGTAAAATTAAAATATGATATAGTAATTGAAAGCATAAATAAATGAAAATTATGAACAAACATACTTCACATCTCGGACCGATGGGTCAAAGGTATAGGTAGAAAAAAAACTCTAAATAAAGGTCCTGGTATATCGGGCCTTTAATATTAAAAAACTTTTCCCAGGCTGGAGTGAGCATGTTTCGTGCCCGTGTCTCCTCACCCACGTCACGTAAAAGCTTCCAAGATATAGAATTGGTTTTTACTAACTTCCTATTTTTTAATGTTTGCAGCTTCCTATGGAAAACTGATCCTTCAGGAAACTGGATATACGGGTGGTGTCGTGATGGTGTCGTGGGTCCTGATCTGGGTCGGATCTGTTTTCAACACGGCTTTGCTGAATCATCACTGATCGATCCTCTTCCTTTTTTATTTACAAAATCTGCAGTACGTTACCTGTCCGAAGGGTGGTGAGAAACAGATGGTGGATATATGGTGGATACAACAGACGGTGGTGATGATTCAGCAAAGCCGCATTCAATGGTTACAGTGGTCTCGGGTTTAGAAGACGGGTCAGCAGAGGTTGCTATATGGTGGTTTTTATCCAACCCGCCTGTGTTACAGTGGTCTCGGGTTGCTATATGGTGGTTGCAGTGGTCTCGGGTTTAGAAGACGGGTCAGCAGAAGTTGGTGTATTCGTGTGTTACAGTGCTTATTCGTGTATCCAACCCGCATGACCGGCCCCTTTCTCATCTATATTTTAACACAAAAACATAAAGACGGTATACTAACCTTGATAGAAACAAAGACGGTGGTGGCTCGTGACTCTGCGATGGTTGCTATATGGTGGTTTTTATGCTCTGCGATGGGATTTGTCTCTTCAGTGTAGTTGCAAAGGTTTAATAGTGGTGGTTGAGATGAAAAGGTTTTATGGTGGTAGATGGGATTTAATGTGGTTGGATTTAATGGGATTTATGGTGGTAGTTGAACTTCAAGTATGGAAGTTAAGAGAAAAGAGCATGCATGGATATGGGTTGTGTGATTGTATGTGTTGTGATTGTACGGGTTATTCTCTGCCATTATTCCTGCCATTGTTCTCTGCAATTCACTTGTTCCCAATAAAGATAAACTGTTGTTTACGTTTTATTAATTAAACAGTAGTTTAGATGGGTGTATAGAATCTGTGATGATGTAAGCATGACGTAAGTGGGTGTATTAAAACCACCACCCATTTTGTATGAACGACACACCCACTAGATGCCCAAGATAAGGATGGAACCGGGAACACCCAAGAATCCCCTAGGCAAAACTCAAAAACTCATCACACATCATTTGTCTAGGTTAGAAATTAGAACCCAAGACGTTCAACTAAAAGACAAAAACCTCTTCAGTAAAGCTTTAAGTCTTTTTACCCAAAAAAAAAAAAAAAGCAGGAGAGGTTAAAAGCCTCCTTATCATATTTATTCTTACGACAAAATCAACTCATAGGATGTACCTAGTGAAGTGATTAGTGGAACCTAAATTCAAAGGAAATCGAGTGATTAAGAGACTGCTATGAATTTTATTCATATTGGTTTTATTATCAACTAGTATATTACCCGCCGCGCTATGCGCGGCGCAGAAACATACAGCATATTGAATATTTTATTCGGTTAATTACGTTATCGGCGACTACTAAACCGAGCATCTGGTTCACCTAAACATGGTCGCAACACCCTTGTCTTAGGTCAAAACCGTTGTCGCCAGCTATTCTTTGAACCACCTTCACGACCGTTATAACCGCGAATGTTAACATCAGCCTTACGACGTTAGACCTGAACACGATAATGCCATTTACACCGCTAATCTTAGCGCTGAACTCACCTCTGTCGCTCAGCTGTCGCCGCCACAACGTCGACCAGCATCTGGAACGGTTTGTGGTGAACTTGTGCACTTAACTCGAGTTATATTAAACAAATGACACTTACGTAATTAACTTGTAAATAAAAGATTCTTTAAATGACATTTTCGTAATTAACTTGTAAATCAACGGCATTTTCGTAATTACGTTGTAAATAAAAGTTTTTTGCAATGGCATTTTCGTAAATAACTTGTAAATAGTTTGGTTTTAAATAGAACTGTCTAAATGGCATTTTCGTAAATA
The DNA here is from genome assembly GCA_030844895.1 of Ambrosia x helenae. Lineage (NCBI taxonomy): Eukaryota > Viridiplantae > Streptophyta > Magnoliopsida > Asterales > Asteraceae > Ambrosia > Ambrosia x helenae. The sequence goes on from CM061225.1 coordinate 81,162,053, forward strand.
ATTTCAAATAAAAGAGCATTTGTTTTGCAGTACTGTAGCCAAGTTCCAGATTTGTTATCTATCTATATAATAATTGAGGTCACTTGGGTTGAATCAAGGCCTTAGAGAGGGCCTTTATGATCCAACAACTAATATGGAGCTCCAAATTATGACTATAAAAACCTTTTTCTTTTATTTTTTTTTTCATTCTCCATATCAAAACTCTCCTATTCTTCCTAATTCCTAACAAATCTTTCAATCTTTCTTCTTCACCTTGCATCATTTGTTGATTATCCACAACTGATTAAAGGTAAACATCCATACTACTCTTCTAATGTTGATTCCTATTATTATTTTGACTTTTTTTTTATTGTTAACATTATTAAGAACAAATCAAACCGAATGAAAATTCTTATTCTTTTACGTGGAAATCATTCTTCTTAAACACATGTTCTAATGAAACGGATTTGTGATAAATGGATTTGTGATAAACGGATTTGTGATAAACACATATTCAATCGGATTTATTATAAAGTGATAACAAAGATACTATCAATTCCTATTGTTATTTTTTTTATTCTTTTTAAGATTTCCTAATCTAATTACCATTTGAAATCATTCTTGTGTTTATCACATGTTCTAATGAAATGGATTTGTGATGAACGTATTTGTGATAAACACATATTCAATCGGATTTGTAATAAAGGGATAATAAGGATTGCGTTCAATCAGATTTATGTTAATTTTATTATTGTCATCACGGTTTTTTTAGACATATATTGAATCGGATTTACTATTCGATCGGATTTAGTAATGCTATATTTTAACATTTGAAAAACAGGATTTGATCCGAAGACACAAACGCTATTATGTTTTATCATAATGGTTCTCAATTCTTCAAGGTACTGCATGACCCTTCGGCAACAGTTTTGGTATATTTGTTATTTTCATGTACATATGTCTATTTAATTTTCAAAAATGATTCTTTATTTTTTAATGTTGTTTTTAACGTGTCAATCCAGACTATGCTGAAGGCCATGAACAAATTTCTGTTGTCTAAAAACATACATAACAGGGACGTTACAGTTACCACATACGAAGGACAATCTTGGTTGGTACGATTTTTAATGTTTTTAATGTAATTTATTTGAATTACTATTTTTCGAATTTATGTTTAATATTATTGTAATAATTGACTGTTTTTCAAAAAAAAAATAATCACATTTATTTATTACTGTTTTTCGAAATTATTTTAATATTATTGTAATATTAGACCGAATTTAATGTCATTTAATCTGAAATTTGAATGTGAATTATTGTTATTTATTTACATTAATAAAATTTGACCGAATTTAATGTTATTTATTACTATCTTTTAATAATTGACCGAATTTATATTAATATTAATATGAATTTCAATTTACCATAAGAAGCCTCATTTATTTTTTATTATGAATGATTGATTATTAATCAATTTAACCTTCATTTATGAACGAAATAACTCTCATTTATTTTTAATATTACGATTTTAGTTTTACTATTTGTAATAATAGTATTGTTGACCGAATATATTACTAATACTAATTGGCATTAATAATAATTGACCGAATTGAATGTTATTTATTACGAATTTTTAATCTCATTTATTTATATTAATATTACTACGAAATTATGTTTAAACTACCTTTATGAATTATTATTGGTCTTGCCTGCAATTAATAGGATTTATTTTGTTTTTTAATGTTATTTAGTATGAGTTTTAATGACATTAATTATAATTGACCGAATTTAGGGGTATATATTATGATTTTTAAGCTCATTTATTTATTATTGACCGAATTAAATTACAAATATATTACTAATACTAAAACTAATATTACGAATTGTTATTGGTCTTATCTGCAATTAATAGAATTTATTCATTTTTTAATGTTATTCAGTATGAGTTTTAATGACATTAATAATAATTGACCGAATTTAGTGATATATATTACGATTTTTAAGCTCATTTGTTTATTATTGACCGAATTGACCGAACTAATTACGAATATATTACTAATACTAAAACTAATATTATGATTTTTAATTTTAATCCCATTTATATCTTATTGACCGAATTAAAATTTTCTATTACTATTTTTACGAATATATTACTAATTACTAATACTAACTAATACTAATATTACGATTTTAGTTTGCTTCAATTAGAAGTTATTTCCATTGGCGAATATTATGTCATTAAATGGTGTTCAATCCAACACAGGCTGTTTGTTACAAAGGTTCCAACACAAGAAGTCATTGATTTTCAAATTAAAATTACGATTTTTTATGTTTGTAATGTAATTTATTTGAATTATTGATTACGATTTTGTGGTTATTTATTAAGATTTATAATCTCATTTATTTATATTACTATGTTTACGAATTATGATTAGTGTTGATTGCAATCAATAAGATTTATTCATTTTTACCGTTATTTATTTAGATGTTTAATATTATTTATTGACATTAATAATAATTGACCGAATTTAATGTTATTTATTAAAATTATTAATCTCATTTATTTATATTACTTTTTTCGAATTTATGTTTAATAAGATTTAATTATTTTTAATGTATTTTTAGTATGTTAGAATTAATGTTATTTATTGACATTAATAATAATTGACTGAGTTGAATGTTATTTATTATGATTTTTTAATCTCATTTATTTATATTAATATTACTACGAAATTATGTTTAATCTATTTTTATGAAATTATGTTTAAACTGTTTTTATGAAATTATGTTTAATATTATTTATATTACTATTCATTCGAATTATTATTGGTTTTGCCTGCAATTAAAAGGATTTATTTATTTTTAATTGATATTTATTATGAGTTTTAATGACATTAATAATAGTTGACCGAATTTAATGTTATATATTACGATTTTTAAGCTCATTTATTTATTATTGACCGAATTGACCGAATTAATTTACGAATATATTACTATTACTAATACTAATACTAATACTAATATTACGATTTTTAATTTTAATCTGATTTATTTATTATTGACCGAATTAAATTATGAATATATTACTAATACTAAAACTAATATTACGATTTTTAATTTTAATCTCATTTATATCTTATTGACCGAATTAAAATTTTCTATTACTATTTTTACGAATATATTACTAATTACTAATACTAACTAATACTAATACTAATATTACAAATTTAGTTTGCTTCAATTAGAAGATATTTCTATTGGCGAATATTGTGTCTTTAAATGGTGTTCAATCCAGCACAGGCTGTTTGTTACAAAGGTTCCACCACAAGAAGTCATTGATTTTCAAATTAAAATTTCGATTTTTTATGTTTGTAATGTAATTTATTTGAATTATTGATTACGATTTTGAGGTTATTTATTAAGATTTATAATCTCATTTATTTATATTAGTATGTTTACGAATTATGATTAGTCTTGATTGCAATTAATAAGATTTATTCATTTTTACTGTTATTTATTAAAATGTTTAATATTATTTATTGACATTAATAATAATTGACCGAATTTAATGTTATTTATTAAAATTCTTAATCTCATTTATTTATATTACTTTTTTCGAGTTTATGTTTAATAAGATTTAATTATTTTTAATGTATTTTTAGTATGTTAGAATTAATGTTATTGACATTAATAATAAGTGACCAAGTTAAATGTTATTTATTATGATTTTTTAATCTCATTTATTTATATTAATATTACTACGAAATTATGTTTAATATGTCTTTATGAAATTATGTTTAATATTATTTATATTACTGTTCGTTCGAATTATTATTGGTCTTGCCTGCAATTAATAGGATTTATTTATTTTTAATGATATTTATTATGAGTTTTAATGACATTAATAATAGTTGACCGAATTTAATGTTATATATTGCGATTTTTAAGCTCATTTATTTATTATTGACCGAATTAATTTACGAATATATTACTAATACTAATATTGCAATTTTTAATTTTAATCTGATTTATTTATTATTGACCAAATTAAATTATGAATATATTACTAATACTAAAACTAATATTACGATATTTAATTTTATTCCCATTTATATCTTATTAACCGAATTAAAATTTTCTATTACTATTTTTACGAATATATTACTAATTACTAATAATTACTAATATTAACTAAAACTAATATTACGATTTTAGTTTTACTATTCGTAAAAATAGTATTGTTGACCGAATATAATACTAATTCTAATTGACAATAATAATTGACCGAATTGAATGTTATTTATTACGATTTTTAATCTCATTTATTTATATTAATGTTACTATGAAATTATGTTTAATATATTTTTATGAATTATTATTGGTCTTGCCTCCAATTAATAGGATTTATTCATTTTTTAATGTTATTTATTATGAGTTTTAATGACATTAATAATAATTGATCGAATTTAATGTTATATATTACGATTTTTAAGCTCATTTATTTATTATTGACCGAATTGACCCAATTAAATTACGAATATATTACTAATACTAAAACTAATATTACGATTTTTAATTTTAATCCCATTTATATCTTATTGACCGAATTAAAATTTTCTATTACTGTTTTTACGAATATATTACTAATTACTAATAATTACTAATGCTAATACTAATATTACGTGCAGAAATTGCTTCACAAGTCGCTAGGTTTGTTATTTGCATATTCAACATTTATGTTTACAATATTCTTATTTTATAATTAGTTACACATTTTAAATTTTCTATACATAATTCTTTTGTAAAGGTTTACTGTGATTGGATGACCTGATTTACTTCAATCAAAAGATACTTCCATTGGCGAATACTGTGTCTTCAAATGGTGTTCAATCGAGTACAAAATGTTTGTTACTAAGGTTGCACCACAAGATGTCATTGATTTTGAAATTTAAATTATGATTTTGTTGTTATTTATGAAGAGTTTTAATGTTATTTATGATAATTTTAATGTCATTGATTTGAATGATTGATTATGATTTAGTTGTTATTTATTAAGATTTTTAATCTTATTTATTGATATTACTAATATTACGAAATTCATTTTAATATTGTTGACCGACTTTAATTTTGATATTACAACTTTCCTTTAATCAATTGTGATGAAACGATATTTTTTTTAAACATATACGACTTTCTTTCAAACATTTATTTAAATCTATTTTACAGTTTATAATTTAAATATAATCCGAAGATAACACTGTACATTTATTTTCCTACACTTTTATTATTCTTTTAATAATAAATATAATTTAAATATAATTAACAGTTTCCTAAAATATATATAATGTATTCAAAATAATTTTCAATGCTATTACTAATATTACGACCTTAATGTTAATATTGTTGACCGAATCTGTATAAAAACTTTTTACGTTTTTGTTAAATTAATGGAGGTCAATTCTTTGATTATATGTCTTTGAATTTGATTGTGTTAATTTTAACCGTTGTTGACCAATTCACGTCAATTACCAATCCTTCCCATTTTTATAATTCAAAGACTTTCCTTTAATCATTTGAAATGAAACGATATTCTTTTAAACATATACGACTTTCCTTTAAACATTTATTTAAATCTATTTAACAGTTTATAATTTATATATAATCCAAAGATAGGAGTGTACATTCATTTTCCTACACTTTTATTATTCTTTTAATAATAAATATAATTTAAATCTATTTAATAGTTTCCTAAAATATATAATGTATTCAAGATAATTTTCATTGCTGTTACTAATATTACGACCTTAATTTTAATATTGTTGATCAAATATTAGTAAAAACTTTTTACGTTTTTGTTAATTTGATGGAGGTCAATTTTTTGACTTTATGTCTTTGAGTTTGATTGTGTTAATTTTAAGCGTTGTTGACCAATTCACGTCAATTACCAATCCTTCTATTTTTATAATTCAAATATATAAATAAATATTCCTACTCGATCACGTCAATCGAGGCACATTATTTCGATTTTGCAGAATTGTTCGAGACACAACAATACTATATAAACCTTAACAAATAATAAAATCATTTAATCGTCATACCAAATTTAACAACAAAATTAAATGATAATATAAATTTTCAAAATGTTACTTTTGGTACAACTAATAATGTCAATAATAAATTGTATATAATGGGTAAGGCAATTTGAGACGCAGATGATTTTAATGTCATTTATTTGAATGATTAATTACGATTTTGATGTTATTTATTAAGATTTTTAATCTTATTTACTGATGTTACTAATATTACGAATTTCATTTTAACATTGTTGACTGACTTTCATTTTGATATTACGACTTTCCTTTATTCATTTGTAACTAAACGATAATCATCATCTTCATTTCAATAAGTGTGCTAATTTTAAGATGTTAATAATAATTTGTATATAACGGGTAAGTTAATTTCAGACGTGGATTATTTTAATGTCATTGATTTGAATGATTGATTATGATTTTGATGTTATTTATTAAGATTTTTAATTGTTAAGTACTATATTTACACAGTTTAAATAATGACGTTTTTAGCGGCTTTTTGTAACATGTCAAAAGTTGCCTAAAGTGTGTGTACAATGGGTCCTTTTGGCTACATGTTGAAATGGGTCTGGGGTTGATCCTTTTGGTGTCTATTTTTTAATAATGTAACATCCGGCCCCTCTCACCACCAATATTGTCCGCTTTGCCCCGATGGGTTGCCCATCCAGAGCTCACGGATTTGTTTTTGGTTGCCCAAGTGGAGACTTCCCAAGAGGTCACCCATCCTGAAATTTCTCCCACCTGAGCACGCTTAACTGTGGAGTTCTCCTCTCATCCACTAGCATTAAGCCCAAAACGCGTTGGTGATTTAAGAGGCATGACATTACTTATGAACCAAGGATCTCTCCTGGCCACGGCCGATGTGGGATTTTCCTGGGGTGTCACATTCACCCCCCGTTAGAGTCTCATCGTCCCTGATGAGGTGTGTTCCTGGGGTGTCACATTCACCCCCTGTTAGAGTCTCATCGTCCCTGATGAGGTGTGCACCCACCATCCCGAACGGCACAGGAGTGGCTCTGATACCATCTGTAACACCCCGCCCCTTTCACCACCAATATTGTCCGCTTTGCCCCGATGGGTTGCCCATCCAGAGCTCACGGATTTGTTTTTGGTTGCCCTGGTGGAGACTTCCCAGGAGGTCACCCATCCTGGAATTGCTCCCACCTGAGCACGCTTAACTGTGGAGTTCTCCTCTCATCCACTAACATTAAGCCCCAAAACGCGTTGGTGATTTAAGAGGCTAGACATTACTTATGAACCAAGGATCTCTCCTGGCCACGGCCGATGTGGGATTTTCCTGGGGTGTCATATTCACCCCCCGTTAGAGTCTCATCGTCCCTGATGAGGTGTGTTCCTGGGGTGTCACAAATAAAATATAGGAAATTTATATTACAGCATGTGACATTGGACCCATTTTCTTATTAGTTGTTTTTTAGCTATGTAATCGGTTTGAACCATTGGAGAGATAACATGAAAATTTAAGCTACCCATTCAAGTAAGTGGGTTAAGGATTGTTTTTTGATTTACTTATCACCGTATCCATATCTTTACAACAACTATATTTTATGTAGAACACAAATATGGAATACAATGGTGGAGGTTTTCATAAATTATTGAAAATGAGCTGCACTCCGAGGATCGTGATGACAATGATAACAACTTCGAAGGTGAAAAATCAGCTATCAATGTGCAAGAGTTGGAAGATTTTGATTGAAGTAATGAAAATGGACCATTGGTTGAAGTTCGTTAAGCCCCAACTAAATGATAAGTATTCTATGCTTAAGCTTAGTTATGATTATAATATAGATATTACCCTTACCCAAATGATGTAATGTGTGATATTGGTTGAAGTTCGTTAAGCCCCAACTAAATGATAAGTGTTATATGCTTAAGCTTAGTTATGATTAGAATATAGATATTACCCAAATGATGTAATGTGTGATATTGTGATAGTATGCTATGTAGTTTGCAGTTGTCAAATTAAACTTTACTTACTCGATATATCCATCATTTCGTTACATTAAACTGTTAGATGACATTTTGCATTTAACATCAAAAATCATACATATTGCATTATCAAACATTTAGTAACCAAAACAAATCGTATAATACAATTCTTATTTTCCTACTTTTTTTTCATTTTACTTTCGGGTGAACCGTGGGTCCCCACGGAACTCTAACCTAGTATATAATAATTGCTGTTCAAATTTGTGTTTTGATAACCAAAATCCAGTTTTTTTTTTTTTTTTTTTTTTTTTTTTTTTTTTTTTTTTTAACATAGTAAACGACTAACGAACCTGCATGTTGGGCATGAGTCAACACTTGGGCCGTTTTCGGTGGGTTTCATGCATGGGCTTCTGAGTTTTCTTAGTTGGAGCCCAATTAATCATCCATCCTGAATTACGGAACTCAATATATCTATTTCCTAAATGTCTTTGAAAGTAAGAATTGCATATAAAATCCATCATGTTAGACCTACCAATTTTTAAACGAAATTGACACAGTTTGATCAAAGTAATCTAAAAATATTTATTATAGAGATAACAAATATTGTGAATAGAGTAAACTGTCACGTTCATTCATATTATGAAAGAATCATCAGAATTTGTGATGTGTTTGTAAAAATATAACTGGTGCTACGAAAGGCGAATACAAAAATTGATACAACCATATATACACTAGAAGTGTGAGAAAACAATCATCTCATGCTACCCATACAGGTAAAAATAGTGTAGAGTACCACTATATGTATTCACAAGAATATGATACTATTTAACACGTGTTTGTTTGGATGGTTCGATTAGAACCGATCTACTAGAGCAACTTCAACCTTACAATGTGGCTAGCGTCCGCAAATTCTACCCCCTCCCCCTCCCCATACTGGACGAGTAGCGTTCGGAGGGAGGTATGAAGATTAAAGATGGCGTCCAGACCTGTAGACCAAGTTCACACAAGTTTGTAAGGGGGATGGTTGACGAGAGGAGAGATAAGCGCAATGGCGGACCCATGAATTATTTTCAAGGGGTGCGATCGAGGGGTTTAACCGAACTTTTAAGGGGTGCAGTTGGGACTTTTGCCCACAAAATACACTATTTTTTTTCTTTTAAAGGGGGCGTCTGCCTCCCTTAAATAACACATAGGTCAACCCACGGAGAAGCGCATGGAAGAGGAGAGAGAGGGTGGTGAGGTGTAGTGAGTTGGTCATTTGGTCGTCCAAAAGAGGAAACCAGTGTGGACGCTCTTAAGTAAAACAAATATATTCAATTCTTAATAATGAAATGAAATCCTTTAAATTAGCTCAAGATGCAAATCCAACCTATCAAACTATAATTTGATTGGATTGGTTTTATTAATATGATACTTTATGTTACGTGACTATACATAAGTGAGATCAAGAGTGTAGTATATCTAAATCTACAAAGTTAGTTATCAGTCTATTAAAAAATAACTTTAATTTATAAACTATTTCCCGACAATACAAAATAACACATGATTGTATTTTGACGTTAACTATATATATCAAAACAATATTTACTTTCCTTATGATGTGAAATAAAATTATCTCGTGGTGTGCAAATCGATTAGAAAGTAGGGTAACGTTGATTTGATCAGGAAAGTTGCCAATTATGTTGTAGTCTAGTGGTTGCAATGAAGGTGAGCAGGTTTATCCACTTTGTGGGGTTCCTGCCCTGGAAGGTCACATGTTCGAATCCCACTCAGAAAAGGGTTATTCTGAAATGAGGGGCTGGATCTTAGGGGGGCCCGGGGACCGGACCTGAAGGGTGCAGAGCTTCGTTATGGGTGTATACCGTCGACCGTTCAAAAAAAATACTAAAGTTAAAAGTACAAATTTCTACGTATAACATTTTGAGTAGCATATTAAGAGCATTCACATCCTCCTGTCCATTATTTTATACCTTATAAATGTAACAAAAAATCATACTTTTCAAAATTTATCTCTCATTTTAAAAACCTTCCACATCCCCTCCACCATATTTACCTTTATCCTACTCAAAAACATTTATTTTATTATATTACTCGTTAAAATACACTCACAATAATTTGATAGGGTGAATAGTAACTTTTTAGATATAAAAAAGCTAGAACGTGGATTTTTCAAAATATAAAGATGGGGTATAAAATGGTGGATAAGATATAAGATGTTTTTAGTAAATTTTTAAAATTTTAGAGATGAACTGAATACTCTTAGCTACAATATACAAAAAAGTCTTTAGTTTATATTTAATTACAAAGATACCATTTCTTTAATTTCCTAAAATAGTCTCTCATTTTACACTGAATTACAAAATACCATCTCTTTTGCCACCTTACACTAAAAACATACTTCTCATATAGAATGATGATCGTGGTGACTGGTGAGGCTTGAGGTAGGTTCTTTTTTGTCTAAATTGCAGTGATTTGTTTATGGTTTATTTTTAAACTCGACTCACAGGTGTCTTTGTTAACTTTTGACGTCACGTGGCAATATAAATTCACGTTTTTATTTTACGATTTTTTTCGGTTTTGATTATTGTTTGCTTATTACCTAGCACCGTTTTATGACCTACAACCCGCAACGTGGGGGTTAAAAACGTTGTATTCACCTATGTTTTACGGCAGTATAATTCACGTTTTTGTTTTATGATTTTTCCCGGTTTTAGTTCTTCAAGTTTGTATGTTTCACCTTTTGCGCTTCAAGTTTTGCCTTTCATTGTCTTTAAGCTAAAGCTTTTTCGGTATAAATTTGAGTTTATCTACATTTTACGTCAGCTCCAAGTATATGTCCGGTTTTGGTCATCATTTACGTACTACTTAGCAAGGTTTTACGACCCCTGCCCCGCAACGCGGGGTTAGACACTAGTCTATATATATATAATAAAGAACGATCTCTTTGCTGATATGACGTTCATTTAGGTCATCACCAGTGTAACGAACGTTTTATTATCTTTCCAAATATTACCATAGTGTTATACAAAAAACGGGAAAAAAAGATTTTTTTGTGGGTTTTGTTCATACAGGAAAAAACACAATTTGTTCAGGTAATTCATTAATCATGTTCAAACCAGTACATAGTAATTCTATTTTCATCGAGAGCATAATAGGTTAAATTTAAAAAAAAAAAGTCATACCTTCAAGACCGTCGCCTCAATCAAGCCTTGCAATGGTTGCTTCTGGCTTTGCTACTCATCCAAACGTACATCTTCTTTTTAATATACAATTTCATTCTTATTCACGTAATTAAAATTGTTGGCTTTCGGGATATAATCTAGATATAAATTATAAGGTAAATAAAGGTTGTATGTAAAAGTGTTATTGAAAAAAAAGTTTATATCTATATCTATATATAATAAAAAAGAAAATGGTGTGACATATGACACTTGGTAAGACCATTTCCATCTAAAAGTTTTTTCTCTGTCATGTGCATGACACATGCATTTTCCTCTACGATTTTTAAATGTTAATAACTTTTATATACGACATTTTAAAAAAAAATTGCATTAAATTAACGAGAGTTTTATCATATCATTCCAACGAATTCCATAGTGGTATACAAAAAACGAAAAGAAAAAAAAACGATTTTTTAGTAGGTTTTGTTCATACATAAAAAAACAATGTGTTCAGGAAATTTATTAGTCATGTTTAGGCAAGTCACTAATCATGTTAAGAATATATATATATTTTTTTTATTTTGATTGGTGTTGTTAGAAACATTGATAACAAACTTTGCTAAGCCGATTAGATATAGCCTATGATTCTTAGACACCAGGTAATCTCTAGCTGATAAGTGATAATTAATCACCGAACCATACACGCCTTTTAGATCCTTTTTTAATGTATGTACTTTGAATGACTAACATGTCATGATTATGGAAATTGATACTTAAATTATATATGAGTGGAAAAAATAGTTGGAGACATGAAAGTTAGCATCCTAAAATCTTTTTAATCGATAACAGTTAGATTATTTTTATTTATCTTCAAAATGGATCTTCATTGCTTACCTATAGATTCTTTTATTCGGTTTCACACTGTCACCCAAGGTAATCGATTAGATATCCATAATAAAGATTGAATAAGCATGCCATTCTTTCGTATATGCTCATTTTACAAATCAGAAACCCCTATCATCGTTATCATCATAACATATCATTTGATATCAATTTAGTTGTTATTTTCCTAGTTTCACAATGCAGCTTGAGAGTGTCTTGAGGACGTGATAAAGTTGTACAGAGACTTCACTCGAGCAAGAGGTGCACAAGTAGAATTAGAAGTAGGTTTTATGAGTTATCGAGTGTTAATCCTTTACAAATTTCTTTTTTTTCTTCAATACACAACCTATTTCTTTTATGGTACACGCATATTGTTACTTCATACTAGATTTGTCTATCCCGAGAAGCTCCCGAGGGATAAACTAGTTGTTTAGTATATATTGTAGTTGTCTTATTAGATAGTTTCGGCTAGACCTGACAATTTCAACCCATCTAGTTGAGTTTGGGTTGTTTTTGGTTTAAAATTTGACCTTGTGGGTTAAAATGGGTTTAGTATAATTTTCAAGGGGGCGAGGATGGGTAATATTAATTGTAGAAAATGAGTAAGTGGGTCAGGATGGGTATGTAAAAAAAAAACAAATGGGTTAGAATAGGTATTTTTAGATAACCATATACAAATCTGAATTAAAACTCACCCAACACCAAAAGCGTTGACGCGTCATAGAAATCAATGTCATTAAAAACAAAAAATTATATCTTTTGCATTTGTTGATCACCCCAGTCGGCTCGAAACCGTTTGGGTCGTTAACGGACGACAATGTCGAAACAACACGGGTCGCTAACGAGACCGATCTCATCGAAACGGTTTGAGTCGTTAGCGGGCTTGATCGAATCCAAACGGTTTGGGTTGTTGGCCGACCCGTTCAGGTCGAAATGGTCTGTTCGTTCAAGGGCCCGGTCGGGTTGAAACGGTTCGTGTTGCTAACGGGATCGGTCAGGCCGAAACGGTACGGGTCGCTAACGGGCCCGGTCGGGTCGAAATAGTACGGCTCGCTACGGGACAGGTCAAGTTGAAACGGTCTGGGTGGTTACCGGACCCGGTCAGGTTGAAACGGTCCGGGTCGCTACCGGGCCCGGCGGGGACGAAATGGTCCGGGTCGCTACGGGACGGGTCAGGTTGAAATGGTATGGGTCGTTACCGGGCCCGGTCGGGTCAAAACGGTCCGGGTCTCTACCGGGCCCTAGTCGGGTCGAAATGGTTCGGGTCGCTAATGGGCCCAGTCGTTGACGAGCCTGACCGGGTTGAATAGTCCGAATCGCTAACGTGCCACGTTGGGTCGAAACGGTTCCGGTAGCTAACGGGCCCGGCCGGGTCGAAACGGTCCTGGTCGCTAACGGGTCCGGTCAGGTCGAAACAGTCCGGGTCGTAATGGTCTGGGTTGTTAACCAGCCCGATAAGGTCGAACCGGTCTGGTTCAAAATGAAATATTTCAGATCCCTTAAAAATTTATTTTTGTTTTATTTTATTTTAAATTTGTTTTTTTTTGTACTTTTTTAATGTGTTCTTGAGTTATAAATGGTGAAATTGCATATGTGAACTTGTGTATATGATATATATGTTATGTGATGTATTTGGCATGATAGGTTAATTGTATGTCATGTGTAATATGTACATGTTATGTTGAAAAGTCTTAACATGTTACACTATGAATTAATTACCAACGGTTTAACTGGTCAGACATGGTTTACTTGTGTCGAGTCCACTTACATGAGATGCAAGTTGTAGGGTGCAATGGACTGTTTTGTATGACTTGTTGTGATTCATGATGAAGAAACAACAACGATAGCTTATCCAAAAAGTGGATAAGCTTGGTTTGATACTCGTGTTCGCTCAAGGTAGAATCCTTCGCTCACACTAATGACGAAACCGAAACCCTAGGAGATGAGAAAGAGTGTAACGTGTGTGGTGAGAGTGAATACCCAAGAATGTAAGTGATTCGGTCTAGATCGACCTACGTCAACTGAAAAGAGAGATATATTATTGTTCGGAAAAAATACAAAGTGATTACAAGTATTTTCTCTTTATGTTACTTCTTGCATGAAGTGAACGATCCTTTGCAAAGGAGAGGAAGTCTCCTTTTTATAGGGAAAAGCATGGGCCAACCGATTTGGCCCAAGAAGGGAATAATCGATCTGGGCCTTGGTTCAGGCTCAAATGTATTCGGCCGAGAAAATGGCGGGAAACAGGTGGCAATTAATGCTGATGTGAGAGAAGGCATGACTTGGTCTGCAAAAAATCCACGTGGCACCGTCTGATTGGGCGCGAACGACGCTTCCCTCTGACACAGCATGGTTAACCATCTGTTGGCATCTGACGTGACGTCTGGTAGCAGACAGACATGCTTGTACAGTGCTCTGACCAGTACTGTTCGCAATAGCATGGTGGAAGCATGGGAGCAGTCAAGTCGCTATTCCATGTTAGTGGTGGTTGGACCATTCCTGACACGTGTTGCCATCTTATTGGCGCAGGATATGCACTGATCTGACCAAATCTTCTTAATTCTTTGATCGTCCGTACCTCGTACCAAAAGCTGAGGTTAGTCGGATGTTCCGCGCGTATATACACGCACGAGGATTCCCTTTAATTGGTGACGTCATACAGCTGGAGTCATCCTGTGATGAGCTGGTTACCACGCGCGAGATTGGATTTGCGGCAGTCTAACGATTTGCATTTGGAGGCTTCTTTCCGCTGGTTAGATTGTCGCGGAGTCTTTGTAGAAGACGTATTTTGTGGGACAGGGACACTATTCGCGTCGGGATTAGGTACCATATCCCTTCACATGACATGTTAGAAGTAGGATGTATGCGCGAACTTGAACTTGCAAGCATGTGTGATATGTGACATATTATGTGACAACGTGACATGATAGATGCTAGGAATTGCATGAGTTGTGTATGTAATGTAATTCTAGGTGTATTTGGATTAATTAAACATGAACACTTTAACGGGTCACCAACGGGTCGGCGAGTCAAACTTGGTCAAACAAAGTCAAACACTTTTGTAAAACACAAAATAAGGCATTGATCGGATTTAACGGGTTAATTGGACAAACATAAACATTGGAAAAACATTTATAGGTTGTTTTATGATAGGTTTCCGGTAGTGGGATATCTATGTTACAAAATGTTTGGTTTTACTTTAGCACGCAAAAGCTATGGTGAGTTTCACGACTCATTTTAATTGGTTTTCCTGTTGGGGGAGAAACATGCTACACAAACACACGATCATTGTAGATCACATGCACTATTATATCACTTGTTTACTATAGCGTAACTCCCATTCTTAAGTCCTTACATTATAAACCATAGTATGTGAAGCATAGCGAGGAGATGTGAATATATCTATTGGGTCTAACAAGCCCCACCTGTGTCAACTGGAGGTTGAGCAGATGCATATTGTCCTAGACATTCGTCACCGTGTAATGGGCGGTGGCGGGAGGCAAACAACTACCAACAGCCAACAATGGTTTATGTACGCTTAGTAACTTGTTGATGTCTAGCTAGCATTGGGATATACTTAGTAAACAGATGTGAGTCTAAACAGACAAACGGATTTACTAACATTAAAACCTGTGAATTCACCAACTTAATCGTTGACACATTTTAGCATTTTTTCTCATGCATCTTAGATAGCAGCAGCTGGGATGCATGTGGAGTCACACTTGTATGCATACAAACACCATCAACTGGTTTTCAAACCTTATTGGTTTTGGTAAACTCGCGACTGTATTGCGAGATGTTTTGTATTTTGCTGCCGCTAAACTTTTAAAACTCGAACTGTCTAGTTTATTCACGTATGATTTTGAAAGCATATAGTGGTTATTCATTCGACCGTTGACTGGATCCTGGTAAGTCACGTGCCTCGCGGTAAAACCCTGTAGTGAAAATTTGAGGGTGTGGCATAATTAGTATTAGGGTCATTGAAGTTTTTCAAGGCTCGGTTTAGATATCAAGGATTCAAGATTGTGTCTCGACTGAGGATTACGGTTGGTTTTATATTATTTGGTTTGTTTTTGTGACTAATATTGTGTTCAAAGTTTTTGGCAGATCTGATTTTATTTGAAGCTTCGAAGAACAAGAAGAAAAATTTAGAATATTCTGTGTTTGATCTTTTTTTTTAAAGTTTTTTGGGTTTTAAGAGTTATTATCGGAACCTTTGTTACTTTTAAAGGTTTTTGACAAATCTTTATCTTTTTTTTGAACGACCAACGAATCAATTCCGAGCACTCTCGGGCACCCTTTTGGCGAATCAGGTACTCGAGAGTACCCGGGCCACCAATTGCCACCAATTCTCGGGAAAACCCGACCACTCACCCGCCCGAAGACACGACGGTGAAATAATCGGTAAAACCGGTCGGGATCAGGACTCGAACCCAAGCCAATGGCCGGGTCATCTCTTATTTCCCCTCCACCAATGTCCTCCAAATGTAGCTAGTGGGAACTGAACCCAAGCCTCTCATAGGAAACTTTAGGCCCTCAACCAACTGGGCTACAAGTGTTAGACAGAAAACAAAATAAAACACAATATTAGTCATTAAATACAATTATTAAATAGAGAATTCTTATTGGTTCAACTTTTTTCTTTTTTTCTTATAAGATATTTTCTTTTCATTTAAACTCTCCACAATATATTAAAAGTTAAAACACATAACTTTTAAAACGAGTTTGGATTGAGTTATATCACTAACTAGCTGATTACCCCGGGAGGGTCCCGGGGTTGAAAAATATAATTTTATGTGATAACCTATTGCAAATGGCTCAAGTTAACTAACCACGAAATCTCTCAATCATTACATGTTCATAGTATTCTAATCAGTAATAACTCATATTCTCTAATCTAAAACCTAATCAGTAATCATCTAAAGAATCACTTATGTAAGCTGCAACTATTTAAAAACTCATCACATCTCTCTAATTTCTCACATTCTGATGGCTCTTATAATTCCTAACCTAATCAACTAAACAAACACTTAAATTGGAAGTTTAACCATTGCATCTCATTATGTCACGTGGCATAATCTAGAGATGGTTGAGGCCACAATTGAACGCCATGTCAGCAACTATCAATTCTTCCTGAGAGCATCCCGGGATTGAAAAATATAACCATTCTAATAATACTAATACTAATAGTAATAATTATTACTCTTGTAATTAAATAGATAAAAAAATAACCTTGCTATAAGCTGACACCATGTGTTGCAGTGTTGCGCGATTCTTTCTCCTAGCTTCTCTTGATGAAGTATACCTACTAAATTCCAATGATAACATGGTGATTTGGCTAATTTTCAACATCGTAGATAAGAACCTGGTTTAAAAAAAAACATGATTAATTAATAACATGAACACTTTGTGTGTTTTTTTCTATATGAACAAAACCCCACAAAAAATAGTCGATTTTTTCTTCGTTTTTTATATAGCACTATGGTACTCGTTGGAAAGATAATAAAACGCTCGTTAATTTGGTGTAATTTTTTTCTTTAAAAAATCCCGTATATAAAAAATATAAACGTTTAAAAATTATGGGAGAAAATATGAGAGATAAAATTTTAAATTTATTTTTAAATTTTTTTTCCTAAAATTACTCAATTTAACTAAAAAAGAAAATAATTCAAAAACACTAAAATTATTCAATTATGATGCCACGTGACACTCTCAAGGAGAGGTTGAGGCCTCCATTGCACGCCACGTCAGCATATACGTTTTCTTTTATATATATATAGATAGATACTGTTTTAACCTATTAATCCTTTATATTATTTTATCATTAACTGATATAAAAAAAATTGATAAACAGCAAATCAAATAATGTAAGAACTAACTTTGCAAAACACATTTAAAATAATAAAGATTTAACATATATTACATCCATATATTACATGTGAATTATCTTGGAACCATTATCCTATATGTTTATTTTTCATTGTTCATGAATAGTGCCCTTCATCATTTGAAAAGCTTTTAAATACATATATGTTTGAACATGTTAACAAAAAATGTTCTGGTACAGATGGTGCAACTATTGTTCTGGTTTGTGTGTTGCTTGGGTTCGAGTCTTGAAACTGGCTAATTTTTTACCTTTTTTTGAACCCTTTGTTTTTAATAAAAAATAAAGAAAGTGTGTTACAGATGTCAGTGTATTCATGTTCCACCTCTTACCTTGGGCTGAGTCATTTCTGCAACAGACTGCGAGCACAAAACTCACCATTATCAACCACAACTCATTTTTCTCTGGCTTCTACTTTTCGTTTGGTTATTGGAAGGTTACTATGTTGAACCCATCTTCGTTTCCGTCACATGTTTCCTTCGGTGGCCATAGCGCCGCCGGCATTGGATTGTGATGATGATTGCTATTCTAACGCCACCGCCCTAGAACGTCGTCGTAAGAGGCACATGCAACGACAGCGATAATAGCCGGAGACAAATGCAGACATAGAAGAGAGTGCTGGCCGTCCGCTAAAACACCAGCGAAGGCGACGCTCCTGCTCTTTCTCTTGGCATGTAAATCGTTACTTTTGTTGATCAAATTCTTAAATATTTTGCATTTTATTTAATCAAATTGTTCTTACTGGTCAGCATATCTCAGAATCAACAACCCTAATTTTAGAATCACTAACGTGTGTTCAAATATTGTATTTATAGATTCTTTTTATGTGTACCAGGTGCTGAAGCAGTTACCTGCTTGCGTGCTTAATTTGGCTCTTCTTATCAGTTTGACTCATTGGGATTCTTTACATAGATGCCATTAGAATTTGCTTTATATAAGATTTCAGTAATTCTATCGATTATACCGTATACAAATTTAAATTAAATATCTTTATTTCAATGATGGAAAATGTGAGTTTGCTGCTTATTGGTTTTATATAATACTTTTTGCTTGGTTGATGTGGGGCTATGCATCTTAACTTTATAAAAATAGTCTTAATTGGAAAAGGGTTAAAGGTTTTGTACCTTGAATTCATATCGGTTATGAATCTTGAAATTGTGATGTATAGGCCTCATCAGTTCAAATTTGTTTGGCGTAATGATTCATTTATCTCACAGATCATTAATGTGCACGTTCTTCGCGCGACGAGAGTTGAAAAAGTTTTCAACAATGATTTATAGTAACTATATGTTTATGTATGTGTTGAAATGTGAAACTAATGGAGACACAAGGTAGCAGTGAAGACAATAACAGTTGGTTAACAAGACCCTCTGATTAGTTAAGATGACAATTAGGATTAGTTAGTAAGCTTTTGTTTGTAACAAGTTTACATCTAACATTTTTTTTTTATCAAGAGACCATGAAACTGTGGATATATATATTAATGTATATAAAAGTTTGCATCAATGCTTATTGATCAAGACGGTGAATATAAAGGTTCTTATGAAGGTATTAACATCGATTAGTGTATTTTTTTTTAAATCCCTTTGGTTTCCGTTATGCAGGTACAACAACCAAAAAAGTAAGAAACAGAAAGCAACTGACTTGGTAGATTTCAGCAACAATTTCGTGTTTAAATGGTGCAAATGGATCCCACATAAATGTAATATTTTAGCGTGGCGCGCCGAGATGGGTAAAATTCCCACTGCTTTGGCGCTGCGTGCGAGGAACGTGCCGGTCGAAGACGTTAGCTGTCCGCTGTGCGGCGAGGCGGACGAGTCTGCTGATCATCTCTTTACAGCTTGCATTTTTGCTTCTGTTCTCTGGTTGCATATCAGCTCCTGGTGCAAGGTGTCGAACCTGTTCGTGTTCTCTGTTAAAGACCTCTTGCTGGTGCATAATTTTTCGGGTCTGGTCAGGATTCAAAAGGATATCTTTCATGGGCTGATCATTATTGGGTGTTGGTCTATTTGGAAGATGAGGAACAAACTAAAGTTTGAAAACCATAAGGTGAGATTGGAAGATATTATAGGGGAAGTGAAAGCGGTGGGTTTGGGCTAAACATAGAGCTAGGCTTAAATCGTTATCATGGACCAATTGGTGTGGTATCTTCATGTCTTAATTTTAAAATTATTCAGCATGTTTTGTTAATGGTATTTGAAGTCATTGACTTGGAAATGTGTTGATTTGAATCTTTTTCTATAATGGGTCAACTGGGTAACCTTAAATATTGTTAAAATGGCACTACGTAAAAGTGTCTTTGTATGCATATAAATCTCAACATTTCTTTCTTTTACAGGATATGCAAAATATGAGAAGCTGTCATGATGGAATCTTAGCTGCATCTGCTGAAATGATTTGTGCAGCCTTAGGACAAAGGTTTTGGTAGCTTCGCTTCAATCTGAATTCTTATGCGGTGTATTGGCATCCCGATTGGGTAGGTGTTTGTGGAAATTGTGGGGATGATAGTTAACACGTAATTTTAAACCCGGTTAACCCCTCCTTTGTTCAAAAGGGTTTATTATAGGTGCGTCGCCGTCCCTTCTTCATCACCACACCTTTCTTGAATGGTGACCTCTACGCGTCGCCAATGGCCGTCTATGGCCGTCTTGGGTGGCGTTTGTGATCAATAGCTTGGAACCCTCCTCCTCTGCCGCCATCCTTAATTGTTCTGCCCTACCTCCTACGCCTCCATCAACACCGAGTCGGAAGCATCACTCCATCTTCACAACCTGTATGTACCTTGCCGTTTTTTACATTTTTTTGATGAGGGTAGGGTTTTAAAGGGTTGTTTCTGGGTTTGGAGGTGGCGTCCCTCCCCGTAATAAAAATGGAATTTTAAAAACGATTTTATGAAACAAAAAGATGAAAATAAGGACGGTGACGGTGAGGTTGTTAGTGTGGGGAAGGTTGAGGCTGATTTCAGTTCGGTTGCTTTAGGTAAGTTTTTTTTTTTTTTTGTTGATGTGTTGTGAATCTGTTGCATTGTTTGCAATTTTGTGTATGGGGAATTTTGTTTGTGTTATCTCACGTATCCTGATTGTGTAAAATTGCGCACCTTACGCCTTGTCAGCTAGCAAATTTTGGAAGTTGTTATTTCTGAATTTAAACTTTACTTTTTCAAAGATGAGGAACTGAAATTCTGTATATTGTTCTCTATAAGTTATGAGCATTTTCAATTTTGAGATCCAGGTTAGTAATTGGAGTATTCATTGATGATTATTTTTTCCGGCATGTAGTGAGTTGTGTTAGAATTAAATTTATTGATTTTATGGATTGTTTAGTTATACCAATGAAAATTAAGTTCTCAATGATGCAGATTGATTGTACACATGCTAAAGGTGGTTTGTGTGTGGATTCAGCGGAATAGAATGCTTGAGCACAGTGGATATGGTACTTGAGCACCGAGAGCGTCATAAGCCTGCTGGAATCGTTTATTTTGAATATGTTAATTGTCTATCCACTACACTTTTTTAGACATCTTCTGTTGTGTCGAAAGGAGATGCACGCAACATGTCTACCATCAAATGTAATTTCTTTCAAAGTTCAAACCACCTTCTGCTTCTTTTTTCTACAATGAAATTTCTTATCTATCTACCTACATAGACATCCTCCTTCACACCACCCCAAAAAACAAGCTTCACGGTTATGTTAGTGTTTTTCGTCTATATCATGTGTGATTAGTAGTAGATCCTTCAGTTACACGATCTCTATGTTATACAGCAAAAAGGAAAACACATTGGAAACATGTGCAAGTGCATGAACAATATATATCAAACGGGATTTTTTTTTCTTGCTTCTTGCCACCGTGGCTAAACTCTAAAATGTTGTTTTTTGTTTACTTTGCTGACTGCAGCTGTTTTGGTAACTGGGCAGTTGCGATGCTTGCACGAAGCAAAAACAAGGCGACTTTGGAAGGTCATGTATGCAATGGAAGTCAAGTTATTGGGTGGCACACACAAATGAGAAGAGTAAACAGACTTGGAAGATTACATGTTGACATGTCAGGTTTGCATTCGACAACACCATCTTGTGGGACCCTAAGAGTATCCTACAGGCTGTTTGCTTTACAAGGATATTGATGTTGTTGTGCCCTTTTATAAAAAAATAAGAGCCTTAGAGAGGTATGTATAACTTCAATAGCATATTTTAGATATAAACATTCACGTGTTCTCTTTTACACATCAAGACAATTGATTACCAGAAGGCATAGTATATTAAATTTAGTAAGACAAAGCGGACTAGGAATTGTCTCTCATTCCAAGGCAGTGATCGATTTCTAACTTTCATTGTAAACCTATACATTTAAAGGGATATGATGTAGATTACAATGAAAATAACAAGTCAATTTTGACAAAGTATATTTACAATTACTTATTTGGATTTTGGTTTTACTGATCTAACCTAATCAAACCGACTTTTGCCTATCTGCATACAAAGGATTCAAGTATTATACATGTCGCTTTGTTTCTATGATTATTCTACGACACCTTTACTTGATGCATCAAACGAATGCGCAATACCAGCATTATAGTCGCGCAACGCGCGACGCTGAAACCCACTAGTTATAGTGAATCTTGCCACATCACAATATCACACTATTAGAGGGAACGGGGCGTCACCTGTGTAGTCCACAGGTACCTCAGTACTCATACGGTAGCACGGTCGCCGTAGGTATTGGTAGGGGTCCCGTAGACCATTTCCCTGGTAGTAGTAGTCAACGGATAGTGAAGTTGATTATTTAAATGCAACGGTGAAAATTTTTGACCGTTTACAGTATTTTTGACCGTTTACAATAAAAAAAATGACCACCTTATATAAACATCATATATTTTATTTCACACACATATAATTTTATACAACTACATGCATTTAATATCAAAATGGGTGGTGACAATTTGCTTCCGATTATATATCGTCGTCGACCATCCCGTGCAAACCGCCAACCTACAAACAACCCACATACTACACACCCACCACAACTTCCTGGAGATTCACCGACAGAAGAATTGCATTACGTGTATGATTACACATTGGCAGCTACTACAACTAGGAGGGATACGGATTAGAGATGTTGTTACAATGCCAGTGCGTAACACTTTTACAGTGCAGAACCCACCGGCTACAGCCACAACTATTCCAAGTTGGGTTGAAGATTGCGAAACTGATCCCAGGACCAAATACGTAATGTATTCGGATTCGGATGAGGAAATGTCTTGTTCGACACCCAAAAGTGAGGGATATCAATACGAGGGGTTGGACGGACGTGATAGTGATCGTGATTGCTCTTCGACAGAGTCAATTTCACATTCTTTCTTTTATTAGCTATGTATTTCTTTAAGTTTAGTAATGTAATAGTTTTAATTTTAGATATGTAATAATTTAAATTTTAGGATTGTAATAATTTAAATTTTAGGAATTTATTAAACATTAATATCATAGAAATTAAACATTAATATCATATAAATTACAACTATCAAACTACATTATTTTAACCTAACGCGATAATTGTCATGCCGCAACATGTTCCAATTTGATGTTGTGCGTAGCCACATAGTTGACTTGTGTGAGCTAGATTGCCATAACCTCGGCAAGGTCAGGGTGCTCCGCAATGGTGGCTTCAAAGAGAGCGTTCCATCGGTTACACTTGGCGAAGAAATCCGCCCACAACGAATCAATGGTGCGGTCATGTGTACCGTCTAGTCGATTGAATTCCACCAACACGTTGTGACAAAACAAAGTCCTCCTTAAACTGGAGGATGACGTCGGTTTCGAACATCTAGCCACGCCGTCACTAATGCGATCTCCTCATCTACATTTCACCGGGCCATTTTTACGAAAAGATTAAAAGATGGTTTTGATTTTAGTATTAGAAATTATGGGGTTTTATAGGGTAAAAATTTATAGCCGTTAAGAAACGGTTATATTACTGTTAGGAAATTTATTGCTACGTTTAATGAAGTGAATCACTGAAATAATTGAAAAAAAAAATAGTGAACAACCCGTTGTTCCCTTTTAATTTTGCAAGACATGGACAGTTTATGCGCCGAAAGACAATGATCACCAGCAAATAGCTTACAATTCTGTGGTTTTATTTTCAAAAACTCCTAAAATGAAACCTATAAAGATTTATTTATTTATTTTATTTTACAAAAACAAAATTAAGGTGCTCAATAATATGATGAATGTTGCTTTTTGTTAGTCACTTGATAATCATAACTCCTTTTCTATTGAGCATGCTTGTTAACAACAAAACACTAAAAAATGGTTTACACAATAAATTAAAATCTTGAGACATGATTTTGCATCAACTTTATTAATGACCTATGTTTAATCTACATTTTATAATTCATTTATATAATACAAAAGCTAAATTCGTAATGTTATCGAATTTACTCAAAACATACCAGCTGAAACTGAATGTATAGCTAGAAATTTAGAAACAACTCATACAATGTCCTTAATAATGGTGCAACAAAAGAATCGGGGTAGTGCCTTGTTCATAAATTTGTATTACCATTAAATGTTTTAATGGAATGACAATGAGCGCATCGTCGCGTACATTACCTAGCTAGCCCGGTGGTAGTATCTTTTGTCCTAAAACATGTCACCAAATATTTGAGTTTCATAGGTCGGACGGCATATATGGTTTAACATGCTCCAAGAGCACAATGACAAATGTGAGAAAAGCATTTTGCCATCCTTAGGCTGAGGGGTGTGGCATCGGTAGAGGGGATCGGTGGGTGAGGTGGAGCTGCTTGCCGACGGGGAACACTGCCCCCCCCCCCCCCCCCCCCGATGAGGCATCGGTGCAAACGGTAAAATTTTACCGTCTTCCCCGATCTGTTTTTTATATTAAAATATTGTGTGTGTGTGTGTGTGTGAAAAGGAGGGAAAAGGGTGAAGGGGGAAGGGGGAACACCACCCCCCTTGATGGGGGAAGAAGAGGAAGAAAATGAGGTGGCCTTGGGGAAGCTATGGGGGGTCGGTGACCACACCCCATAGCCTTATATGTCATGGATTCGATATCAAGAAAACAAGATTCAAAATTCATCGTTAAGTAACTGTGTCATGTGCATTAATACTACCCAGGATCTTGTCCATAAAGGACAATACCTTATTTTTCATTCATTACCTTGTAGCACGAGTCTTCCATCTCTTCCATTCGGTTTTGTCTTGTTCATTAAATCATTGACCCTTCATCTCGTAATTTTCATCTTGTTCACTTCCCTTGTGCATTTGCACGACTTCCATAAATGTTTGGGGCTTCTCCTATTCTCATTCACATGTTTTCTTCATGTTAATGTTATTACAAATCAAATAATGCCCTAGTTCATTATGATTATGATTTATGTCCAAAAGTGAGATTTAATTTGTCAAATTTTATTCGTTATGAGATCAACCATTCTCCTAATATGGTCTTCCTTATGATATTGTTCTTTGAACATCATATCCATCCGAATGATTTGCTTATACCGAGATAGTCATTTTGCCAACAGTTATAAATGTTGTGACTAATTAGTGCTAATGATACCTTATTAAATTAAACGTTATTCAAATTGACAAAATGATTTATATTTACTATTTACAAAAAGGAGGGTAATTGAAACCCTACTTTTTCAATAAGATGATTTAAAATTGAATAAAATTTTTAAGAGCAGTAATTTAGAAAAAAACATTACATTTTTGTTTTAATTTCAAATAGGATTAGTAAATTAATTTTCCATAATAAATTTAAAAGTATGTAAGACCGAGGTGTGAAAAATTCAGTGTCACCAAATCACCAATAACAATAACAGTATAACCGAGGTTCGATTCGTACTCTCCACGTTATTTACTGTTGTATTAAGGTGAAGAGTGAATACGGGTGGCGCCGATTCAACTTGGATGGGAGGCGAGGTTTTACCGATTATTACACTATCGTGCCTTCGAGCGGGTGGGGGTCGGGTTTCCGCGCATCTGGGAGAGTGGCGGCGGTGAAGTAGTCGACCTTTGCCACAACGTCTGGTATCACGGTGATTGGCACGTCATTCCTTGCCGTACAAAAAAAAAAAAAAAACAGTATTAACACTATATAATCAATACTATGCATTGAATCAGTTCTTGTAATAGTTTTCTTTTGACTCTGATTAAGATGGTGTCAATTAGATTCACTTAATGTACCAAGTATGAATATAAATATTCAATTAGTGATTATTAAACAATAAAAAATATTAATGTAAATTGATTGATTTAGAGCAAACTATAGATCAAAGTAAAAAAAAAATTGCATTTATCCTTGGGTGAAAGAATAAAAAAAATGCACTTTTAAATTGTCACATGAGAGGGTCCATGACACTTTTTGGTTAGAATGAATGGTGGTGTGTTTGTTATTAGGAGTGAAAAGGAATAAAAAGTCAGAAAACACTTTTCTTGGATGGACAAATCACCAAACAAGGGGCAGAGGACATGATCATGAAACTATCTTTGTCAACACTAAGTCACTAACTAATTTTGTTTTTTAACACTCAATCTAACAACATCTCACCTAAAAGCGTGACTTTGCTTTTGCTATTACTTTTTATATTTCAAGTTTTATTTATTTAATCACAACATTTAGGTTTACCGTTGTCTAATCAATGCATTATTTTAATGCATGATATAGAGAAAAATGTTAGAATATAATTTCAAAAACTTAAAAATCTTAAAGTGCAGATAAAAGTGCTATTCTTAAAACTTAAAAATCTTAAAGTGCAGCTTCGCTTGTGGAGGGATGATATGGTCCGAAAAGAAAATGAAGTGTTACAGACTTGTCAAGCCGAATTAGACATAATTGATTCTGTGGTGGAACATCGTGAATTAGTGGAAGAAGAAGAATGGGTGATGGAGGAGTGTAAGACGAGAATAGCCGAGATTTTGTATGCTCGAAATAAAGACTTGAAACAACGGGCTAGAGTGAAGTGGGCTGCCTTAGGTGATGAAAATTCCGGGTTCTTTCATAGAATGATTAATGGCAGAAAAGCGAGTAATGGGGTTCCGGGCATTGAGGTGGAGGGTAGATGGGAAACAAAACCAAAGATAGTTAAAAGAGAAGTTCTCAAGTTCTTCCGGGATCACTTTAAAGAAAGATATAATGTTCGTCCTACTTTAGTGTGCCATGATTTAAAGCGGGTGCCAGAAGACAAAAGGGAGACTCTTATTAGAGTTTTCACTAAAGAAGAAATTAAAACCGCGGTGTTCGATTGTGGAAAAGATAAGGCTCCAGGTCCGGATGGTTTCAATTTTAATTTTGTTCATAAATTTTGGGAAGAATTAGAAGATGATTTTTTCAAAATTCTTTCTGAATTTTATGATACGGGTTTCATCAGTCCGGAGTGTAGTACCTCGTTCATTACGCTAGTTCCGAAATGCAAGAACCCGATATCCATGAAGGATTATAGACCTATTAATCTCATTGGTATGGTTAGTAAGGTCATTTCCAAGATATTGGCGAACCGCATTAAGGATGTTATGGGGGATGTGATCTCTGAATCTCAGTCGGCTTTTATCAAAGATAGAAACATTTTGGATGGCCCGCTTATTTTAAATGAGATGATTAGTTTGTTAAAAAGAAAAAAGAAGAAGGCGTTTCTTTTAAAGATTGACTTTGAAAAAGCATATGATAATGTCAACTGGAGTTTCCTTAATTTGGCAATGGAACAAATGCACTTTCCTGAGAGATGGAGGTTATGGGTGATGGGGGTGCTTCAATCGGCCCGTTCAGCTGTATTGGTAAATGGGTCGCCCACTTTCGAGTTTGTGTGTCATAAAGGTCTTCGCCAAGGGGATCCGCTCTCGCCATTTTTATTTCTTTTAGTGATGGAAGTTTTATCGGCCTTAATTTACAAGGCGGTTGTGATAGGTGAGTTTAAGGGGGTTGCGCTGGAGCAGAATTCGCATGTGTTGTCCCATCTTTTTTATGCTGACGATGCTCTCATTATGGGAGAGTGGTCGGGAAGCAATGTGGGCAGTTTGGCGAGGATCTTGAGGTGTTTTCACGTTTGTTCGGGGCTGAAAATAAACATTAACAAATCTAATTTATATGGGGTTGGAACGGTAGAGGAGGACTTGGATAATATGGCGTTGAGTTTGGGATGTAAACGTGGAAATATGCCTTTTGATTATTTGGGTATTAAAGTGGGTGCAAATATGAATAGATGTAGTAATTGGAAGAAGGTGGTTGACGTTTTTGAAGCAAGGTTGGCCCTTTGGAAGGCAAAGTTATTGTCGATTGGTGGTAGAGTTATTTTAATTAAGTCCGTACTTGAAAGCATTCCGGTATACTATTTTTCCTTGTATAAAGCCCCTCGGAAAATTATAGAAAACCTTGAAAAAATTATGAGGAAATTCCTTTGGTCGGGCTCTTTAGACAATAACAAGATCCATTGGGTGAAGTGGGACTTGGTTACACAACCGAAAAAATTTGGTGGTCTTGGGATAAAGAGATTGAATGAGGTGAATGATGCTCTGTTGTTTAAATGGGTGTGGAGATATCGTACCAATCCGGAAGGTTTATGGCGTCGTGTGATTGACTCTTGTCATAATAATAATAATAATAATGATAATAATATTATTTATAATGATAATAACTATGATAATAATAATAATTATACTAGTATTAATAATAATAATAATAGTAATTATAATAATAATAATAATTATATTAATAATAATAATATGTGGGACATTCTTCCTGTTTGTAAGCATGCTACAGGTATTTGGAAGGCTATCGTCAAGACCGGAAGCGCTCTAAAGATGGACAATATTCCTCTTCATACGTTCATAAGAGTGAAAGCGGGACGGAACTCTTCGGCTCGGTTTTGGTTGGACGTGTGGCTTGGAGAAATACCTCTTAAACTTCGGTGGCCTTCTCTTTATGCTCTGGAAGACGCAAAAGCTAGCTTGGTTCGTGATCGGGTAAGGAAGGATGGTAGCAATTGGTTTCTGTTCGGTGATTGGATATCGAAGATTGCTTCTATGGAAACTTTTGATCAATGGATCCAGCTTCTGAGCTGCATCAACAGCGTGAACTTTGAAGATGAAAAGGACAAATGGTTTTGGGCCGCTGACAAAGGAAAGCCTTTCTCTACAGGCTCGGTGAGGAAAGTGATGCAT
The DNA here is from genome assembly GCA_030844895.1 of Ambrosia x helenae. Lineage (NCBI taxonomy): Eukaryota > Viridiplantae > Streptophyta > Magnoliopsida > Asterales > Asteraceae > Ambrosia > Ambrosia x helenae. The sequence goes on from CM061225.1 coordinate 81,191,167, forward strand.
CGTGGGGCTGATTCGGACCACAACTTTAAGTTCAAATGGATCGCTTGGGTTCCTTTAAAATGTCAAATTATGGTTTGGAGGGCTGTGATGAACAGGTTACCTACGAAAACGGAACTAATCAAACGTCAAGTGTCTATTCCGACTTCTTTGTGTTCTTGGTGCGATATAGCCGAAGAATCTATTATCCATGTTCTTATGGATTGTATGATTCCTGCAAATGTTTGGGATGGTATAAGGCGGTGGATTGGTGTCGGTCCTATTTTCGCGTTTGACGTGGAGGATTTTATGGTTATTTCCAATGCGTTACAAGGTGGAAAACTCAAGAAGAAAATCGTCTATGGTATCATAGTAGTAACAATGTGGAGTCTTTGGCATGTCAGAAACGAGATGGTTTTCAAACAATCCAAGGCTACGGTTGCGGAGGTGGTGTCTAGAGTTAAGTCTATGACTTTTTTTGTGGTTAAAACATAGAGGCAAATGTAAAGATATAGTTTGGAAAGAGTGGAGTCGGAACCCTTTGTATATGATCTAGTGGTTTGTGTGCGCCGGTCCTTGTTTTAAGGACTTTGCGGTTTTTTGAATAAAAGTTTATATTTCAAAAAAAAAGAATATAATTTCAAAAGAGAATTTGAAAACGCAAAGCAACACGTTAACGTATATTTTAATCTGCGATAACTAAAACCAAACAATATTTAAACATATTATTTGTAATGAGTAGAATAATTTCCACCGATTAAAAAATTCATCATCATCGTAGTTAATTCCACAAATAGCAAAGTTAGGTAGAGTCTAAGATGAGTAAGATGTAAACAGCATTACCTCTACCCGTAGGAATAGAGATGTTGCTTCCAATGAGACATCCGGTTTGATAGAGGTTTTGCATCAAGCTTTGAACATAAGACACATAACACTTAGCAATCGGGACAAACCCGATTGGTGTATGTACCCACTTGTCGTTTGGCTATCAACGTCATCATATGATGCATGATAAACCGTCCACCATTTTTAACGTTATTTTCACGAAATTAGTAAAATAACGTTAAATTTTTTTAAGCTAAATGTATTGACAACCATAAAATTTGATGTTTAGATCATATTACTATATATATATATATATATATATATATATATATATATATATACTAGTTTTTATCCCGGAAGCGTTCCGGGTTGAAATATCTAATATGACATAATAAAATATATTATTATTATAAACAAATTTCTGCCATAAATTATCATATTCAAATATTAAAAAAACGAATCTCTGCGCCGGGGTATAAATCTAGTGCCATTACAAATGAATTCGGAAGTTTGTAATCGATCATTCTAAAAAGAACTAACATGAAATAAGAAAAAAAAAGTTAATTATTGAAATATCGAACGCATTAGTCTAAGGGTTATGTGATGCGTTAAAAAATTCATGGGTATATAATCGAGTATATAGTTCGGGTATTTGGGTATGTTGTTTCGGGTAATCGGGTCGGGTATCACCTAATCCCAGACCCGACCCAAACCCACAATTTTTTTAAACTAATCCCAAACCCGACACAATACCTGTCGAGTTACAAAAAATAGTCATTTTTTTCTCCGTTTTTATATAGCACTATGGTACTCGTTGGAAAGATAATAAAACGCTCGTTAATTTGGTGTAATTTTTTTCTTTAAAAAATCTCGTATATAAAAGATATTAACGTTTAAAAGTTGTGGGAGGAAACATGAGTGAAAAATAATAAAGTTTTAATATTTAGATTTAGTAGATTAGGTATTTAATTGTGACACCTGGCAAATTCGGGTTAACAACGTTGTCTAGATGAAAGTCTACCTTAGCGAGTCACGGGTATATTGTACTTAACTGGGTTAGTTAAGTCGGGTTATGGTTCGGGAACTATTGGTTAGTCTAGAAGATCATTGGATGTTGGTCTAGAGGTTCGTTAGATGTCAGTCCTTAACCAAGTGTACAAACGGTGACGATCGGTAGGATCGTCAGGGCATACGGAACATACGAGTCTCGAGTCCCGGGAATTGGTGAACGAGTGTGAATATGTGTATTTACTTGTGTTATGTGTTTACAATCATTATATGACTTGTCGGTACATTAATATGTGTTAACATATGTTAAAACGGGGTTCATGTGGTGTGACTGGGAATCATGTGGTGTGACTGGGAATCATGTGGTGTGACTGGGGTTCATATGGTGTGACTGGGATTCATATGGTGCGACTGGGGCTAATCGCATGACTGTTCATGCGATTAGGCCCAATCGCGTTACTGTTCACGCGATTAGGATTCCTAATCGCGTATAAACCTGCACAATCGCATGGAACGGGCTGGACGACTAGAAACGCCTATAAATACAACACTTAACCTCCTAAACTCAATTAGACAAACCCTAGTCGTCCCATAACCGCCCCAAACACTGAAACAACCTCTGGAAGGCGATTTTGATCAAAAACACAAGGTTTCAAGGTCTAACCATCAATCTTTTACAATTCCAAGGTTTGATTCTCATCCATAACACTTTGTAAACGTTTTCAATCAATCCCTAATGGTCCAGACCTGATCATAAACGAAAAAGCTTTCTGAAAATCGTTAATAAGAGTTATTAATCGGATTATAATTAATAAACATGCGTTATGGGTATGTGTGATTAGAAAGATAGGATTTTTATGAATCTTGATGATGTTTTGATGTGTTATCATGCTAGGTCAGAATTGATATTGATAGTATGATGATAGAAACCTGATTAATTGATTATTAGGGTTATTGCTATGTATGTTGGTATGATATTGCATGCTACGTGTATGTGTTTGGATTGCTTTGGTTGCATGCAGGACTGATTTTACGAGGTTGAACGAAGGGTTTTGGGTTAAACATGTTTAGGATAGTGTTTGGGATGATATTGGGTAGTTACACACGTTCTGGATCTGATTTGGAGTGTTAAACGCGCGAAAAACCGGAACAGCATGGTTACAGGCGAGTAGCAATGCTAATCGCCTATAACTCATGCGATTGGGGTGCTAATCGCCAATAATGTCATGTGATTAGCCCCAATCGCATATAACTTCATGTGATTAGCCCTAATTGCTAGTTTTACATGTGGTATAGCCCTAATTGCTAGTTTTACATGTGGTATAGCCCTAATTGCTAGTAGTTACATGTGGTATAGCCCTAAATGCTAGTAGTTACATGTGGTATAGCCCTAAATGCTAGTAATTCATGCGATTAGGATTCCTAATTGCTAGTTGACCAACCTAAATGCTAGTTGACTTTTCCTAATCGCGTGTACTGCTGCTGTAAGTGTAAATTAGCATTCCGAGACCCGATTTGACATGTAGTAACATGCTAGGAACCTCGTAACATGTCTAATAACTTGGTAACATATATTTGGATGTTTTTCGGAGATACGTGAACTATATGCTATAACTTGTTGTGTGTTAACGTATGTTAAGTATACTTGCGTTATCGCATGTTTTGGAGCGTAAACATAACACGAGGAGTCTCGGGTCACCAATGGGATGTCGAGTCTTGTACTTTGGGTCAGTTAAACAGTCACGGTATTTTTAAACGAACTTGGTTATGGTCTGGACATCTAGGGACTAATTAACCTGCGGGTTATTAGTCTAAGTACTTGTAACTGTCGTATGTTAGGTCGCCACTGTACGGGACTAACATAGCAGCTGAGTTTACTCGGGATTAGGAGTAAAGCAACTTAAGGTGAGTTTACGGCCCCTCTTTTAAACTGGTTTCATACTTTCGGGGGAGAAAACATGTGTTAAAACTATTATTTGGTAACTACTGTCATACTATGGGTTTCTATTGTGTACTACACGATCTTTGGAAGTCCCGGGGGAACCATGAATGTGCGGGTTTGCACAACGGGGAAATGTGAATAGCGCTATTGGGAGTGACCAACCCCGCTCGTCGGCTTGGAGGGCCGGGCGAGTGCATATTGTCTCAAACAGGAACAACAGGAACATTTGGAACTATTCGGGCACAACAACTGGTATTCGTGTTAGTAATGGTTTTCCAATCGTGGTAGTAACAAAACGTACGCCTAGCTAGCGTATACTGGTTTTCTATTTGTTATAGTATGGACAGGTGGACTTGGTACTTGAACTGCAAACCTGTAAACTCACCAGCATTTTTGTGCTGACGTAAACTTTTACATGTTTTCTCAGGTCGCTAAGGTAGCACATGGAACTAGGGCGCACGCGTCTGCACGGCGTCTAGATAGAGTTGCATGATTTCATAAACATTGAACTTTGGTTAATTATGTTGAACTTTATTTTGAATAAGCTTCCGCTGTAAACGGGATTTTAAAACTATGTTTTGGTATTGCATTAATTACATTTAGACTTGTTTATTGTGATCGTTGGTTTGGATCCTGGTTTGTCATGCGCCTCGCGGTAAAACTCCGCAAGTGGATTTTGAGGGTGTGACAGATTGGTATCAGAGCCAGGTTATAGTGAACTAGGACTGCATGTAGAGTCTAGTCTATAGCCGAGTCGCACACACTAGACGATCACATGGTACTAAACGTTATAGTGGTTTACGTATGGTCTTGTCGGGGTGTCTCTAAATCGTTGGTCTTTCTACGTTACATCATCCGTTCTATCTTAGGTTGGGTTACTTGTTTTCTAGGCAGTGTGGTCTATTGGGGTAACTCGTGTGCTCTTGAGATTTGTCCAAGGCTCGGACATCTCCCCTGTCGCACTCCAATAGAAACACTTGTCATAAACTACCGTAGTATTACGGTGTGTAGCTAAGAGTCTATGTTCGGTGATTTGAACTTTGAACTAAGAGAACACTTGGAGGACCATGTAGAGCGTTTTATCATTTTGGGTGCACACAAAATCATAAAACGAAATGCATGGAAGCCCTAGTGAGCTTTGAGTTTGAAGGAATAGTCCTGGATTGGATCTGGCTTTAATCTTGTGAACATTTGTGGTTATCTTTAACTGCGAAACTAAATTTCCTCGTTCTTTCTGCCAGAATCATGTCTGGAGTGCGTGGAGGACGAGGAGGTGGACGCGGTGGTGGACGCGGTGGTGGTCGTGGTGGTGCTGGTGGTCGTGGTGGAGGTATTAACCTGTCACAGGCTGATCTGAATAACTTGCTCCAGGCTGCCTTTCAGTTAGGGCACAACGGTGGTGGTAAGTTGTTTTATCCATTTTCTTTGCCTCATTGGTGAGTCTTGTGTACGTTATTCGTGGTTTCTCATACGTTTCATTTCAGGTGGTCCTGTTGACCCACCCCCACCCATGTGCACCTATAAGATGTTCCGGGACTGCAAACCCCAGGAATTCTCTGGCACCGAGGGTGCGGTCAGTCTGCTTAGGTGGTTGGAGAAAGTGGAGTCGGTATTCCTGATGTGTAACTGTCTCCCAGAAGATCGGGTGAAGTATTCGGCTGCGTTATTTCAGGACGTGGCATTGACTTGGTGGAATGGTATTACCCAGAACATGGGTATTGGGGAGGCATATGCTATGCCATGGGAGAACTTTGTGCAGTTGCTGAAGCGGGAGTATTGCCGAGAGAAGAGGTACAGAAGCTGGAACATGAGGTGTGGAACCTCAAGATGAATGGGTCGGAAATCGAGAAGTATACGGTTAGGAGGAATGAGTTGGCAGTGCTATGTCCCGATTTGCACGTGCCAGAGTATCGTAAGATTGAACATTATGTCTCAGGGTTGGTGCCGGAAATTGCAGGGTTAGTGGCTGCTGGGAATCATCGTACTTATGCGGAGGTAGTTCGATCTGCACATAGGATGACTAATTTAAAGGTGAATGAAGGGATTTTGCCGGCGAAAGGTTCGACTGCTAAGACTCCAGAGAACAATAAGCGCAAGTGGGAAAACGACGGGAAAGGGTCTGGGTCTGCACAGCAGGGTAAAAAGTTTGATAATGGGGGTTCATCGTCTTCGGGTAATAAGCAGGGTGGTTATGCAGGAAAACTGCCCAAATGCAACAAGTGTGGACGCCATCACCAAGGGAACTGCGACAGTAACCGTTGTCATCGCTGCCAGCGAACAGGCCACTATGCTAAAGATTGTCGGGTTACACTCCCATCGACTCAGGCTCCGACCAACAGTTCTGCTCCGACTACTCAGGGTACTACAGGGAAACAAGGGTGCTACAACTGTGGTGACACTGGGCATTACAAGAAAGATTGCCCAAAACTGAAACAAGGTGGAAATAACGGGAATGGGAACAACGGGGGCGGCGGCAGAAATGCACGTGCCTTCGTCATTGGAGCTGCTGAGGCTAGGCAGGACCCTGATACAGTCACCGGTACGTTTCTTCTCAATAATCATTCTGTTAGCGTGTTATTTGATTCTGGTGCCGACAAGAGTTTTGTATCCATGGACGTTAGTCGACTGCTAGATGTAGTACCTGTACCATTAGAGACCAAGTATATTATTGAGTTGGCTGACGGGAAAACGATTGAAGCTACTAGTGTTCTTCGGGAGTGTCAGTTAGAGTTGTCGGGTTTATCGTTCCCCATCGACCTTATGCCGGTACCATTGGGTAGTTTTGACGTTGTGGTAGGAATGGATTGGTTATCTTTGTATCGCGCGGAGATTGTCTGTTACGATAAGGTTATTCGGATTCCTCTCCCTGATGGAGAATTTCTTTCTGTATACGGTATCAAGGGTGGTGTTTCACTAAACATCATCTCTAGCATGAAAGCCCTTAAGTGTCTTCGAAAGGGTTATCCAGCCGTTTTGGCGCTCTTATCTGTTTCCACTAGTGATGAGAAGAAGATTGACGACATTCCGGTGGTACGCGAGTTTTCTGATGTTTTTCCCGATGATTTATCTGGTCTTCCTCCTCATCGTCAAGTCGAGTTCGGTATTGATCTTGTACCAGGGGCTGCTCCTATTGCTCGGGCCCCCTATCGTCTTGCACCTCCCGAGATGCAGGAGTTGTCTAGTCAGTTACAGGAACTCTTGGACAAGGGTTTCATCCGGCCAAGTTCTTCCCCTTGGGGAGCCCCGATTTTATTCGTCAAGAAGAAGGATGGGAGTTTCCGATTGTGTGTAGACTACAGAGAACTGAACAAGTTGACCATCAAGAACCGTTATCCTCTTCCGCGTATCGATGATCTATTCGACCAGCTCCAGGGTTCTAGTTATTATTCCAAGATCGACTTGAGGTCCGGTTATCACCAGCTGCGCGTCAGGGAGGCTGACGTTGCAAAGACTGCTTTTCGAACACGTTATGGCCATTTCGAATTCTTGGTCATGCCCTTCGGTCTCACGAACGCACCAGCGGTTTTCATGGACTTGATGAACCGCGTCTGTAAACCATATCTGGACAAGTTTGTCATTGTGTTTATTGATGACATTCTAATCTACTCTAAGAACGAGACCGAACACGGGGAACATCTGCGATTGGTTTTGGAACTTTTACAACGGGAGCAACTTTACGCCAAGTTCTCAAAGTGTGACTTTTGGTTACGCGAAGTTCAATTCCTAGGACATGTGGTTAATGAACTGGGAATTCATGTCGATCCCGCTAAGATCGAAGCTATCAAGGACTGGGGAGCACCAAAGACGCCAACTGAGGTGCGGCAATTCCTAGGCCTTGCGGGCTATTATCGTCGTTTCATTCAGGGGTTCTCGAAGATTGCTCAACCCCTCACCACTCTCACTCAGAAGGATAGGAAGTTCGACTGGGGTGAATCACAAGAGTCCGCGTTTGAAGAACTGAAGTCTAAACTGTGTTCTGCTCCTATTCTGTCTTTACCTGAGGGTCCTGATGATTTTGTCGTTTACTGTGATGCTTCCATTCATGGACTCGGTTGCGTGTTGATGCAACGCGAGAAAGTGATTGCGTATGCTTCTCGTCAACTCAAAGTGCACGAGAAGAACTACACAACTCATGACTTGGAGTTGGGTGCCGTGGTATTCGCGTTGAAAATCTGGAGACATTACTTGTACGGTACCAAATGCACCATCTACACCGATCACAAGAGTCTCCAACACATTTTCGACCAACAACACTTGAACATACGGCAGCGTCGCTGGATTGAACTTTTGAACGATTATGATTGTGCTATTAAGTACCATCCTGGCAAGGCGAATGTTGTAGCAGACGCCTTGAGCAGGAAGGAATCTTCTAAACCTCGTCGCGTTCGGGCGTTGCAGCTCACTATCCATTCATCACTACCTGACCAAATCCGTTCTGCCCAATTGGAAGCTTTGAAGGAGGAAAACCTTAAAGCTGAAACTATGCACGGTGCCGACAAGCATCTAGAGCGAAGGCCTGATGGCCTGCACTACTTCGCAGAACGCATATGGGTTCCTTTATTCGGGGGACTACGGGAGCTTGTCCTTGATGAGGCTCATAAGTCCCGGTATTCTATTCATCCTGGTTCGGATAAGATGTACCAAGATATGAAAGTGCTTTACTGGTGGCCAAACATGAGGTCGGACATAGCCTCATACGTGAGCAAATGCTTGACCTGTGCTAAGGTCAAGGTGGAATACCAGAAACCGTCGGGTCTCCTGCAACAACCTGAAATTCCGGAATGGAAATGGGAACGGATTACTATGGATTTTGTCACACAACTTCCTAAGTCACCAAGCGGGAACGACAAGATATGGGTGATTGTCGATCGGTTAACGAAATCAGCCCATTTTCTTGCTATTAAGGAGACCGACACTATGGATCGTTTGGCTCGCCTTTACTTGAAAGAAGTTGTTTCTAAGCACGGGGTACCAGTTTCTATTATTTCGGATCGCGATTCTCGCTTTACTTCTCACTTCTGGAAGTCTTTGCACAAGGCTTTGGGTACCCAACTAGACATGAGTACGGCTTACCATCCACAGACTGACGGTCAGAGTGAGCGTACGATTCAAACTTTAGAAGACATGCTGCGGGCGTGTGTGATCGATTTTGGGAAGGGTTGGGAAGCTCATCTGCCGTTGGTAGAATTCTCGTACAACAACAGTTATCACACGAGCATCAAGGCTGCTCCGTTCGAGGCACTGTACGGACGGAAATGCCGCTCTCCTCTTTGTTGGGCTGAAGTGGGTGAGAGTCAACTCACTGGGCCTGAACTAGTGTACGAAACTTCGGAAAAGATCGTACAGATTCGAAATCGGTTGGCGGCGGCACGGGACCGGCAAAAGAGTTATGCTGATCAGCGTCGCAAACCACTGGAGTTCCAAGTCAATGACAAGGTACTTCTAAAAGTCTCACCGTGGAAGGGCGTCATACGCTTTGGAAAGCGTGGCAAACTCAATCCGCGATATGTCGGCCCATTTACGATCCTGGAACGGATTGGGCCGGTGGCATATCGACTTGATCTACCGACGGAGCTCGGTAACGTACATAACGTCTTTCACGTGTCAAACTTGAAGAAGTGTCTGGCTGACGAGTCTCTCATCGTTCCACTAGAAGAGATCAAGGTTGATGATCGTCTTCGGATTGTGGAAGAACCTGTGGAGATCCTTGATTACAAGATTCGTAGCCTACGTCACAGCAAGATTCGTATCGTTAAGGTTCGGTGGAACTCGAACCGGGGACCGGAATATACATGGGAACGGGAGGATCAGATGAAGTCTAAGTATCCTCATCTCTTCCCTAAGGAAGCGTTCGAGTCGAGGCATGTCTCTTCGGCAGCTGAATGAATCTCGGGTCGAGATTCCTTTTAACGTGGGGATGATGTGACAACTCGGGTAAATCTCTCTTCTGGTTTCTATCTTTTTGTTTGATTCCTTCGTTACTCTTTTGTTCTTTTGGTACTTGTGCAATTTTCGGGACGAAAATTCTTTTAACGTGGGGATGATGTGACACCTGGCAAATTCGGGTTAACAACGTTGTCTAGATGAAAGTCTACCTTAGCGAGTCACGCGTATATTGTACTTAACTGGGTTAGTTAAGTCGGGTTATGGTTCGGGAACTATTGGTTAGTCTAGAAGATCATTGGATGTTGGTCTAGAGGTTCGTTAGATGTCAGTCCTTAACCAAGTGTACAAACGGTGACGATCGGTAGGATCGTCAGGGCATACGGAACATACGAGTCTCGAGTCCCGGGAATTGGTGAACGAGTGTGAATATGTGTATTTACTTGTGTTATGTGTTTACAATCATTATATGACTTGTCGGTACATTAATATGTGTTAACATATGTTAAAACGGGGTTCATGTGGTGTGACTGGGAATCATGTGGTGTGACTGGGAATCATGTGGTGTGACTGGGGTTCATATGGTGTGACTGGGATTCATATGGTGCGACTGGGGCTAATCGCATGACTGTTCATGCGATTAGGCCCAATCGCGTTACTGTTCACGCGATTAGGATTCCTAATCGCGTATAAACCTGCACAATCGCATGGAACGGGCTGGACGACTAGAAACGCCTATAAATACAACACTTAACCTCCTAAACTCAATTAGACAAACCCTAGTCGTCCCATAACCGCCCCAAACACTGAAACAACCTCTGGAAGGCGATTTTGATCAAAAACACAAGGTTTCAAGGTCTAACCATCAATCTTTTACAATTCCAAGGTTTGATTCTCATCCATAACACTTTGTAAACGTTTTCAATCAATCCCTAATGGTCCAGACCTGATCATAAACGAAAAAGCTTTCTGAAAATCGTTAATAAGAGTTATTAATCGGATTATAATTAATAAACATGCGTTATGGGTATGTGTGATTAGAAAGATAGGATTTTTATGAATCTTGATGATGTTTTGATGTGTTATCATGCTAGGTCAGAATTGATATTGATAGTATGATGATAGAAACCTGATTAATTGATTATTAGGGTTATTGCTATGTATGTTGGTATGATATTGCATGCTACGTGTATGTGTTTGGATTGCTTTGGTTGCATGCAGGACTGATTTTACGAGGTTGAACGAAGGGTTTTGGGTTAAACATGTTTAGGATAGTGTTTGGGATGATATTGGGTAGTTACACACGTTCTGGATCTGATTTGGAGTGTTAAACGCGCGAAAAACCGGAACAGCATGGTTACAGGCGAGTAGCAATGCTAATCGCCTATAACTCATGCGATTGGGGTGCTAATCGCCAATAATGTCATGTGATTAGCCCCAATCGCATATAACTTCATGTGATTAGCCCTAATTGCTAGTTTTACATGTGGTATAGCCCTAATTGCTAGTTTTACATGTGGTATAGCCCTAATTGCTAGTAGTTACATGTGGTATAGCCCTAAATGCTAGTAGTTACATGTGGTATAGCCCTAAATGCTAGTAATTCATGCGATTAGGATTCCTAATTGCTAGTTGACCAACCTAAATGCTAGTTGACTTTTCCTAATCGCGTGTACTGCTGCTGTAAGTGTAAATTAGCATTCCGAGACCCGATTTGACATGTAGTAACATGCTAGGAACCTCGTAACATGTCTAATAACTTGGTAACATATATTTGGATGTTTTTCGGAGATACGTGAACTATATGCTATAACTTGTTGTGTGTTAACGTATGTTAAGTATACTTGCGTTATCGCATGTTTTGGAGCGTAAACATAACACGGGGAGTCTCGGGTCACCAATGGGATGTCGAGTCTTGTACTTTGGGTCAGTTAAACAGTCACGGTATTTTTAAACGAACTTGGTTATGGTCTGGACATCTAGGGACTAATTAACCTGCGGGTTATTAGTCTAAGTACTTGTAACTGTCGTATGTTAGGTCGCCACTGTACGGGACTAACATAGCAGCTGAGTTTACTCGGGATTAGGAGTAAAGCAACTTAAGGTGAGTTTACGGCCCCTCTTTTAAACTGGTTTCATACTTTCGGGGGAGAAAACATGTGTTAAAACTATTATTTGGTAACTACTGTCATACTATGGGTTTCTATTGTGTACTACACGATCTTTGGAAGTCCCGGGGGGAACCATGAATGTGCGGGTTTGCACAACGGGGAAATGTGAATAGCGCTATTGGGAGTGACCAACCCCGCTCGTCGGCTTGGAGGGCCGGGCGAGTGCATATTGTCTCAAACAGGAACAACAGGAACATTTGGAACTATTCGGGCACAACAACTGGTATTCGTGTTAGTAATGGTTTTCCAATCGTGGTAGTAACAAAACGTACGCCTAGCTAGCGTATACTGGTTTTCTATTTGTTATAGTATGGACAGGTGGACTTGGTACTTGAACTGCAAACCTGTAAACTCACCAGCATTTTTGTGCTGACGTAAACTTTTACATGTTTTCTCAGGTCGCTAAGGTAGCACATGGAACTAGGGCGCACGCGTCTGCACGGCGTCTAGATAGAGTTGCATGATTTCATAAACATTGAACTTTGGTTAATTATGTTGAACTTTATTTTGAATAAGCTTCCGCTGTAAACGGGATTTTAAAACTATGTTTTGGTATTGCATTAATTACATTTAGACTTGTTTATTGTGATCGTTGGTTTGGATCCTGGTTTGTCATGCGCCTCGCGGTAAAACTCCGCAAGTGGATTTTGAGGGTGTGACATTAATAGATTAGGTTAAAGATTATAATAGATTATGTTAAATCATATTTATTTCTTTTGTTTAATTGGTTTACACTTGCCACATCACATCCTATGTGGCATCTCTTAAATGAGAGATTGCATAAGAGTATGACATGTATGATTAATCCCTTTGCAATATATATATATATATAGATATATATATATATGGGAAAGTTAATTTGAGAACACCTATATTTCGTGTGAACCGTGAGAACGGCATCTAAAACCATTCAAATTCCAAATTTCTTTTTACACTTGTCTTTATTACTAAAATTCCATCTCAAAAACACAAATTACGCGTAAAAATTCAAACGTATACGAAAATAATTTGTTTTTACACATGTGTAAATTTACTGTTTATACATGTGTAAACTGTTTCATTTACACATGTGTAAAAAGTTAATTTGAAAGTGTTTTTGCAAGAAAAGATGAATTATTTGGAAAGAAAATGCATTTATTAATGTTATATTTTAATTATAATTAGGTTTGTATTGAAAAAAAATGATTTTGATTAGTTTTCTCACGGTTCTCGCGATATTTAGCGTTCTCAAGATAACCCTCCCCTATATATATATATATATATATATATATATATATTAAAATACAACTTGTAGCTACAGTTTTTTTTTTCTTTTGTCTTTTGTCTTTTATCTCTCAACTTTTAGTATTGACGGTTATAACTCCTTCATTTTTTAAGAACTTTGTAGAATGTCATTTTGACCTCCTTGAGTTTTCACAGTTTTAGGTTTTATATGTTTTTATGTACGTATCGGTATAAACTAAGGTTACTTTACTTGTTAACATAAGTTTCTTTTTGAAATGAGCCAGGTCATATAATAAGTTTTTGTTCTTATTTTTATGCATGTTTTGAGTTACCCTATCGAGTTTATATAGTTAAAAAAAATTATGTGTTGGTATAAATTCAGGTTGGTTTACGTTTTACGTAAATTTTCATATCGTTTAGGTTGCACTATTGGTTTATATCTTTAATTTTGTTTTCCATTTACTAACGGTACTGTATTTAGGTATCTTCTTTCAGTTACTATGCCAAGAATCGAAGCACAAACATACATATTGATTAATCAAGAACGATTCGGTTTTACGCGCCGCTACGTGCGGGTTAAGTCCTGGTTTTAAATTAAATTATACAAAGTGCGATATTATATCGAATTTAGGGGAGTAAATATTTTTTAAAGCTAGTGGAGGCAATTGCAAATGTAATCTAAGGTATGTGAATATAAATAATAATATAATATTTGACCTGAATTTAATCCATCGATTAGTTATGTTCTCATCATTACGCTAGTTGGAGTTTGTTGAGTTTAACGACAATGGTCAATGGTTAAATCAATTTGTGTTTTTAGGTGAAATTTCAATTTCATATATTTTAATGAAAAAAGAATACATCAAATTTGTTTTGGGGAAATATCATAAAAAACACTAAATTTTCAGTTTTTTCTCGTTAAAGTCACTCAACAATTTTTTGCATATAAAAAGCAATACACTTTCATTTTTTTCTTACAAAAGTCATTCAACATTTCTTTGTACTTAAAAAACACTATAGTTTTTGTCTTTTCTCATAAAAGTCACCCAACATTTTTTTTGTCATGTGGTTCTTTTTGTAGTTTTTAAGATATTTTGTAATAATTTAAATAGCCATACAATTCTTAAGTACAAAGAAAAAAATTATATAACAAATAAACATTGTTTTTTAATCGATATAAGACGCGTGAAGTACTTTATTTTCTTAATCAACTTCATCAGTTTGAGATTTTTTAAGAATACAAAATATATAGACCACCTATGCAACAAGTAAGCAAACACAACTAAAAGTTTCGGTTCCAGGTTATTTAAAACAAAAACATCAAAATTTTGTTTGAAATTGACATTTTAAGGGGTTTTATGCGAAAAAGAAATGTTCAGTGATTTTTATGAAAAAAACAGAAAGTATAGTGTTTTTAGATGCAAAGAAATGTTGAGTGACTTTTGTAAGAACAAACTGAAAGTGTAGTGCTTTTTATATCCAAAAAATTGTTGAGTGACTTTAGTGAGAAAAAACAGAAAGTTTAGTGTTTTTTATGGTATTTCCCCTTGTTTTTCTACTTTGATTAATATGATAAGAATATTTAATAAATCTTCATGATCAATGCTTCAAACAAATCTGTGAATTGTTCTTTCACAGTTCACACTCTTGAATAAGAGATTTAAACATAAAGTTCAGAGAATTTGAGAAAGAAAAATTCTTTCATCACACATTGACAACTGATTGTTTAGAGCTTTTAAATTAAAAGGTCTAAAGCACTTTGTTACACACATTTAAACGAGCACATCATCAAGATTTTGTTAAAGGTTTTGATCCAAAGCTTCGTTTGTGTTGGTGTTTAGAGATTCACATATTTGATATGAGACTAAAAAAATTTACAATTACATTTAGAGTTAAAACAGTTATTAAACTAAAAATACATCCACATGAGTGGTCAACTAATTTCTGTTAAAGAAGATCATGAGGCTAATATTGATGTAGTGTTAGTAGAAATTAATGTAGAATTAAGAAACAAGCATACATAAGAAAATTTATCACATTGGAACTTAGGTGAGTGGTTGCACCAACTTGGGTTGAACCATGTTGCTTTTGTAGCCTGACCATCATCCATGAACCAAAACTACTCACTTGTATCTTCTCTATATAAGAACCTCTTGTTTCCCACATTGTCACCACTCATTCTCCCACCAGTACACACACACTAACCGCTACCAATGGAGCGTGTGTTCAGCAACACTCAATACGCGTTCACCTTACTAAGCATGTTACTTCTTTTCTCGTGTTTTTCCTCGTTAGCAAAAGCAAAAACGCACAACCATGACTTCGTCGTATGAATTTTCGTCTCTGTATCTATGGTTCTATTGAGCTTATTTTTGTGACGAATACTAGGGAATGCTAACTAATTCGTGCTTTTAATTTTAAGGTTCAAGCAACAAAAGTAAAGAGGCTATGCGAAACCCATAATTCCATCACAGTCAACGGGCAGTTCCCAGGTCCGACCTTGGAAGTGAACGATGGCGATACTTTAGTAATACATGTAACAAACAAAGCTAGATATAATGTCACCATTCACTGGTACAACTATATATATCATCTTTGAAAGTGACTTCATATATAACTTCATTATAAGATTAACAACATTCTTTATTTATGTTTTGTCATTTATAAGGCATGGTGTTAGACAATTGACAACAGCATGGGCAGACGGGCCGGAGTTCATCACACAGTGTCCAATTAGACCAGGAGGGAGTTATACATACAGGTTCACGATTTCGGGTCAACAAGGAACATTATGGTGGCATGCACATAGCTCGTGGCTTCGAGCCACTGTTCATGGTGCTATTATTATTCACCCACAAGAAGGATACTCCTACCCATTCCCTAAGCCACACCGTGAATCGCTCATTATTCTTGGTATAAAGTTTATTCACAGACAAAAATATACATTTATAGCAAAAGTTCAAAATTTTACATACCTAATCTAATATGATGATGATGATGACAGGTGAATGGTGGGATGGAAACCCGATAGATGTTGTACGAGAAGCAACAAGAACAGGTGCAGCTCCAAATGTTTCTGATGCGTATACCATTAACGGTCAACCTGGTGATCTTTATAAATGTTCAAGCAAAGGTTTGCCTCTACAAAATATAATGAAAATTTTAATATATTTTGATAGTATTATGAAAATAATTTTATTCTTTTTTTTTTTTGTTGTTGCATATAGATACGGTCAAAATACCTGTCGACTCAGGAGAAACAAGCCTAATTCGGGTGATTAATGCTGCCTTAAATCAACAACTATTTTTCACTATTGCTAACCACAAGCTTACAGTGGTGGGAGCTGATGCTTCCTATGTAAAACCCTTCACCACCAAAGTCCTCATGCTTGGACCAGGTCAGACCACCGATGTCCTCATGAAAGCCGACCAGCCGACAGGCCGTTACTACATTGCTGCACGGGCTTATGCCAGTGCACAAGGTGCACCATTCGACAACACCACCACCACTGCCATTTTGGAGTACAAATCCGCGACTACAAAACCAATTATGCCGCCTCTCCCAGCATATAACGACACTGCCACCACTACTGCCTTCACCACCAGCTTCAGAAGCCTTAGAAAACCCATCGTCCCAACTGAAATTGACCACAATCTGTTCATCACAATGGGACTTGGAATCAACCAATGCCCCCCAAAAACCCGGGCAAGAAACTGTCAGGCCCCCAATGGGACCCGCTTCACCGCCAGCATGAACAACGTGTCCTTTGTGCTCCCATCAAATATCTCTATACTTCAAGCACATCACCAAGGAATACCAGGTGTTTTCACAACCGACTTTCCAGCAAAGCCTCCTGTGACCTTTGATTATACCGGTAATGTAAGCCGGTCTTTGTGGCAGCCTACTCGTGGGACCAAGGTCTATAAGTTGAAATATGGATCACGGGTTCAGATTGTGTTGCAAGGAACAAACATTTTCACAGCTGAGAACCACCCAATTCATCTTCATGGATATGATTTCTATATACTTGCAGAAGGATTTGGAAACTTCAACCCAAAAACTGATACCGCTAAATTCAACCTCGTGGACCCGCCTCTTAGAAATACAGTTAGCTTACCTGTCAAAGGATGGGCAGTCATTAGATTTGTTGCTGATAATCCAGGTAAAGAACAGACATGTTGGAAACAGTCAAAACGAGGAAATTTAGTGCGGGTTGAAATGGGTCATATGGTTCGGGTTGACCCAAAACACTTTTTCATACAAAATGCTTTAAGAGTCTTATGCTTTAAAAACACACTTTGGATAACTTTTGACCCGTTCTGTTACGTGTCTTACTTCTAACTAACCGTTTTTTCTAGTTTACCGTATTAAACAAATTGACCCAATAAAATGTGTGTTGCTCACTTTCTTCTTTATGTTCTCAGGTACCTGGATTATGCACTGCCACTTAGACGTACACATCGGCTGGGGTCTGGCCACAGTGTTTGTTGTGGAGGATGGACCTGGGCCAATGCAAAAACTGGAGCAACCGCCACCAGATTTACCTTTGTGTTGATTTTGATACCATTCATCATCAAGCTGAAAATTAATATAGCTAGCATTCTTGTTGTCTAGAATTGTAATTTTCGATTTTATTATTATAAACATATTGTACTTTATAATCAGAAATCAAATACAAACATTTGTTTGCGAAGCAAAGAAAAGAACACCAGTGACACCTCTTTGATCTTCAAGCTTTCATTTCCATTATAATCTGATCAACGGCTCCCCATTATGAGAAATTTCACAACGATGAAACAATAGTGAAACTTGGTTATTATTTGATGATTCTATCCCAAATTCTCAATTTAAATGTTATTAATTTATCATTTAATGACCATCATAGGATAAGTGGTATGTAATGACACAACATAAAACTTGACCCAACTAGAAACGAAATTCTGAAAATATTTAAACAGATAATCAAACAATATATCGTCACTTCGTTATCATATGACGCCTAGTTTGGGATTGGTTCTGTCCCAATTGACTGCTTAGTTAAAGTAAATAAGAAACACAACTTCAAACAACTTTTACTCTAACTGAAATTGATTTACCATTGTATTTTAGTCCCTGTTTAACAAACTCCTACATAAGATAAGTTTTTAGTGAAATTAACTATAAAATCTCAAGATTGTTTATTTGTTTTCATTAAAAAGGTAATTTTCTTTGTCTGGGAATAAAAGACAAAATTTATTTTGATTAAAAAGGTATTCCTATTACTTTTATTGCATCATGTAGTAAACAAATGTAGCATTTAATTTCACAAGAAGAGGACTCGAAAACACAAAGCAACACGTACAAATGTTACCGTATATTTTAATCCACGATAACTAAAACTAAAAAAAAAAAACTATTTAAACATGTTCTTTGTTATGAGTAGAAAGATTTCCACCGATCAAAAACAATAATAAAGTAATTATATTATTGTCATTCATAAAAATTTGGTGTTTTGATCATATTTTGAACTAAATTGTACATAAGTGCGATTCAGTGGACTTTAATCATGATTTGCCTAGAATTTAGGGGAGAAAATAATATTTAAGCTAACAGAGACAATTGCACATAATAATAATAAAAAATATTTGACCTGACTTTAATCCATCGATTAGTTGTGTTCTCATCATTACACTTGGTTGAGGTTAAAGACATAGGTGGTTAATACTTCTTGGTCATAAACTAAATATTAGTTTCGGGTGTTCTTGATAAACAATGTAGATAAATTTATTTTTCTAGTTTGGTATGATACAAATATTTAATACATTTTTTGTAAGTAAGTCTTCAAATAAATCATAAAATTGTTCTCTCACATTATTATATACCAAAAAAAAATGTAATTTAAAATGCAAATAATCTTTCATCCCACATTGACTAAGGAAGAAGGTAATGTCAAACTAAATGTATATCTGGAAAACAAGCTGCCCCCTCACATAGAGAAGAATGACAAAAAAATGCCAAACTTTGCCATTAATATCTTTAGTCTTTGAGATATAAAATTAGTGAGCCATAAACCTATGAATACGTCAAACGAAATTGAACTCCCTATACATACTCAGGTGAAATAAGCATCAAGATTTTTTTCAACTGTTGCAGTCCAAAGCTTCATTTACGTTTACTGTTTCGAATAGTTTTGATCACAAAGGAAAAATACCATTAATTTTATAATAGGGTTGGACATCATCACAAAACTTAAAAGAGTGTGAGAGGTACTGTAATAATATAATACGAACCAACGAAGTTGACAATGGGCCCAACTAATACGAAATCAAATATATAAAACCTAAGTAAACCAGCTACATGAAGCATGTATAATACATTTCATTTGGTAAGAATGGTCAACTAATTCTGTTATGGAAGATCATAAGTCTAATCTTGATGTAGGGCCACTAGGATTAAGAAACAAGCATTCATGCAAACTGATCATACTGTAACTTAGGTGAGTGGGTGCACCAACTTGGGTGGGTTGAACCATGTTGCTTTTGTAACCTGACCATTACCCATGAACCAAAACCTACTTTGCCAACCTCAAAACTACTCACTTGTATCTTCTCTATTTAAGAACCTCTTGTTCCCCACATTGTCACCACTCATTCTCCCACCATTACACACACACTTAACCGTTACAAATGGAGCGTGTGTTGAGCAAGAGTCAATGTGCACTCTCCCTACTAAGCCTTTTACTTATTTTCTCGTGTTTTTCCTCGTTAGCAAATGCAAAAACTCACAACCATGACTTCGTCGTATGAATTCTCATCTCTATATATATGGTTTTCGTGGGTTTATTTTTGTGATAATTACTAGAAAATGTTAACTAATTTGTGCTTTTAATTTATAAGGTTCAAGCAACAAAAGTAAAGAGGCTATGCGAAACCCATAATTCCATCACGGTCAATGGGCAGTTCCCAGGTCCGACCTTGGAAGTGAACAATGGCGATACTTTAGTGATACATGTTACAAACAAGGCTAGATATAATGTCACCATTCACTGGTACAACTATATAATCATTGAATGTGTCTTTATATATAACTTCATTATAAGACTAACAGCATTATTTATTTATGTATGTGATTTTTAAGGCATGGTGTGAGACAACTGACGACAGCATGGGCAGATGGACCAGAGTTCATCACACAATGCCCGATTAGACCAGGAGGGAGTTACACATACAGGTTCACAATTTCGGGTCAAGAAGGAACATTATGGTGGCATGCACATAGCTCATGGCTTCGAGCCACTGTTTATGGTGCTATCATTATTCACCCACAAGAAGGATACTCCTACCCATTCCCTAAGCCGCACCGTGAATCGCTCATTATTCTTGGTATAAAGTTCATTCACATAGAGAATGTAAATTTAACAAAAGTTCAATATATTACATACCTGATCTAATATGATGCTACGATGATGGCAGGTGAATGGTGGGATGCGAACCCGATAGACGTTATAAGAGAAGCCACAAGAACAGGTGCAGCTCCAAATGTTTCGGATGCATATACCATTAACGGTCAACCTGGTGATCTCTATAAATGCTCCAACAAAGGTTTGCTTCTACAAAATATATTTACTTTTAACTACTTTGATGATAATGTTAAGAAAATGATTTTATGTTTTTTTTGAATATAGATACGGTCAAAGTACCCATCCACTCGGGAGAAACAAGCCTAATTCGGGTTATCAATGCCGCCTTAAACCAACAATTATTTTTCACTATTGCTAACCACAAGCTTACAGTGGTGGGAGCTGATGCTTCCTATGTTAAACCCTTCACCACCAGAGTCCTTATGCTTGGACCGGGTCAAACCACCGATGTCCTCATGAAAGCCGACCAGCCAACAGGCCGTTACTACATTGCTGCACGGGCTTACGCCAGTGCACAAGGTGCACCATTCGACAACACCACCACCACCGCCATTTTGGAGTACAAATCCGCAACTTCAAAGCCAATTATGCCAAATCTCCCAGCATACAATGACACTGCCACGGCCACAGCATTCACCACCAGCTTTAGAAGCCTTAGAAAACCAATAGTTCCGTCTGAAATTGATCACAACCTATTCATCACAATGGGACTAGGAATCAACCAATGCCCCCCAAAAACCCGGGCTAGAAACTGTCAGGCTCCCAATGGGACACGCTTCACTGCCAGCATGAACAACGTGTCGTTTGTGCTCCCCTCAAATTTCTCCATACTACAGGCGCATCACCAAGGAATACCAGGGGTTTTCACAACTGACTTTCCAGCGAAGCCGCCCGTGACCTTTGATTATACCGGTAATGTAAGCCGGTCTTTGTGGCAGCCTACTCGTGGGACCAAGGTCTATAAGTTGAAATATGGATCACGGGTTCAGATTGTGTTGCAAGGAACAAACATTTTCACAGCTGAGAACCACCCAATTCATCTTCATGGATATGATTTCTATATACTTGCAGAAGGATTTGGAAACTTCAACCCAAAAACTGATACCGCTAAATTCAACCTCGTGGACCCGCCTCTTAGAAATACAGTTAGCCTACCTGTCAAAGGATGGGCAGTCATTAGATTTGTTGCTGATAATCCAGGTAAACAAAACATATGTTGGGTAACAGTCAAAAAGGCCTATATTTCAGTGCGGGTCGGGTTAACCCAAAACACTTTTTCAAACAAAATGATTTAGGAGTTTTACACCACACGTCGGATAGCTTTCAACCCGTTCTAAGCATTTGACGTGTGTCACTTCTAGCTAACAGTTTGTAATTTACCATCTTGACCGAGCACTAAAATATAAATAGGCCAGAATTATCAATTCAACAAATAGGTATGTGTGTGGCTCATATTCTCCTATATTTTCTCAGGTACCTGGATTATGCACTGCCACTTAGACGTACACATCGGCTGGGGTCTCGCCACAGTGTTCGTTGTGGAGGATGGACCCGGGCCAATGCAGAAACTGGAGCAACCACCACCAGATTTACCCGTGTGTTGACATTTATATCATTTACCACCAAACTGAAGGTTAAAATAGCTAGCATTCTTGTTGTCTAGGATTCCAATTTTCAATTTTGTTCTTATAAACATGTTGTACTTTATAACCAAAAATCAATACAAACACTTGTTTCCAAATCAATGAAAACAGTCAACCTTGATGGCCTTCATTTCCATCCCAAAAAACAACTACAGTCCGACCAGCAGTACCCGTTATGGATATATACTGTTATATATGTATTCCGGGCATTGACAGCCCGAACAAGCATTTTATCAAACAGTTGGTGTGCGAAAGCATAGGTGTCCCATGTATATCCCATTTCAGCATACGTTTTTATGTAATTTTTAACATAAAATTAACCAACATGAACTGTGCAGAAGACTTGAATATCAACGGTAGTTGAGTTTTTGAAGTATGATCTGATTAGAGTTTCCACAAAATGAAAGAACTATTACAAAAACAAGAAGACCATCACATTATTTAATTATTGAAACGCTTATTAGTCAATTTCGTACGTAGAATATCATAAGGAGTAGGAGACTAGAGAAGATCTAAGCGGTTAGTATTGTATTTTGGATACCAAAGTCAAAATTAAAAAGACCAGGCTTATTTAGGGTCGGGCCCAAAAAAAAACCCGAAAACCGGACCGATATGATATGATACTAAAACCGAACCGGGTTTGTATACTAGGGTAGTTGATCGGTTCTTATATATTCTCATAATCGGGTATCAGGTCAGTTCGGTCCATGGATACATTAAAACCGGAAAAACTGTTGAACCGAATTAGTCTATCATGAACTGCTTTCACTTGAGGAACTTCCTTCACTTCCTTCATTGGTGACTCACCAGCTTGACTCAGTGATGGTTGTGGCCTAGCCCACCGAAAACATGGAAGATTCAACATCGCCATATGGAAATTTAAAGTACTAGAACATTACAATTACAACAAATACCGTTGCCACTAGCCATACTAATCTTTTGGATTCCAATATGTACGGAACTTCATGACCCATTAGTATATATATTAATAAGAAAATCACCAAAATA
Source organism: Ambrosia x helenae (assembly GCA_030844895.1). Classification (NCBI taxonomy): domain Eukaryota; kingdom Viridiplantae; phylum Streptophyta; class Magnoliopsida; order Asterales; family Asteraceae; genus Ambrosia; species Ambrosia x helenae. Next base: position 81,214,247 of record CM061225.1, read on the forward strand.
GCCCGTTGACCGAGTGATTTACCAAAATGGCCCCCTCCCGTCTCTTTGGAGAGACCGGTCATGGCTCCCAACGCGACTGAGCCGTCTCCGGAGACGCTTTGGTTTCCGACCAATAGAAATGCAACACGTGGCCGACCCTTGATCCCGAGGACCGTGTGGCGTCTCGGGAAAGGTGTCAGAGCCGCCAAGACGGCTCCCGTGGGCCCTAGAGACGTCTCACTGACTCCCGGGCTCAAGCCGTCTTTGGCTAGGCTTGAGCCGTCTCGAGAACCACAGCCGATCAACTGTAACACCCTAACCAATGGCGGAAACATCGAGGTGCCACGTAGTGACGATTGCTCAATAGCACATGGACTAAATTGTAAATAATAATAGCAAGTAACTTCCATTATTCAAAACGAAATACAAAGAGTCTTAATAGAAATCTCAAACATAAATAATAAATGTTCAACTTTTATTTAAGCACTAGGTCCAGCCTAAGCGTGAAAAGCATGCAAGATCAAACTTCACCTAAAACATGTACAAAATAATTTGTCAACACATATAATGCATTGGTGAGTATATCCATTTTCGTTCAAACAATAATTTGCAATTTATGTGCCTTGATGTTTGTAATATGTAAAAGGGTCAAAATCAAGCCTCACATCGTTCAATAATCGTTCACACAACGTTCAAGAAAAACCATAACAATGACCAAGGACTTAACTCGTTCACGTAAGTCACACAAGGGATATAACTCGTAGTACTACTCATTGTTAGGTGCGGCCCAAAGGTTAATGACTTTGACAAATCGTTCATACAATTCACACAAAACATATCAAAGAGCACATTGCTTTGTAAATAATATACGTAAGTTTAATAATAATGGTACATGAATCACCCCAAAGAGTAAATAGTAAAAAGGGGAAAGATATACTCACAGTTTCGCTAAATATAAACTCCACGAAAGTTCGTCGTAAAGGATTTAGAATTCCGAAGAACTCAACCTATACATGATATAATACTAATGAGGAAATAACTTAAAAGTCTAAGGCAACCAAAATCTAAGGCATTAGGGTTTACTAGACTTGTGTAGGGAAGATGAAGTTTTTTTAATAATAACTTGAACAATTGTTTTGAAATAAATATATCATGATTAATTAAATAAACGACTAAAACACTTATGTATTCCACACTTAGAAATATTTTCTATTTTATAGAAAAATGTCCATGAAATAGATTTTATGATTTATATTTAATTAAACAATTTATTATATCTAATTTAAATATAAATAGAATAAATAATATGAGATATGATCCAAAAATGATATTTTTATGAAAAATAATTATTTTATGATGTGAAATACTGAAAATAATATTTTCAAAATTTCTTTCAATTTATTTGCATTTAAAACCTATTTAATGAGTTTAAATAGGGTTTTAATGATTAAAAATAGTAAAAATAACAAAAATAATTATTTTCTGAGAAATTTTATTTTATTTCAGTTTATTATACATAAAAATAAATCTCCTGAAAATTTGAGGTTAAAATCACTTAAAATGAATTTTTAATCATTTAATTATGATTAAAACAAATTAAATCAAGAAAAATAGGAAAATAATATATTTTTCAGAAAATAAAAATATGATAATTTTCTTTAAGCTGTCAAGATGTTTCACCTAAATTTTCATAATTTTTGGAGCAAGAATGAATTTTCTAGAAATATTATAAGATTAAGACATGTATTTAAGTTTTATTATAGATAAAAAAAATAATAAATAAAAATAAATAAAAGAAAAGAAAAGAACAGCAAAAAAAAATAAAAAAACGTGAATCTGCTGTCTCCAAGACTCGAACCTGAACCCATTCCAACATCAACATCCTTGTTTACCACTACACCACAATATCACTTTGTTAATAGTTTTCAACCAAAATAATATTTATACAAACTTTAAACTTCATCTTCTTCCTCATTCTATAAACCCTAACCCTAGTTTTTTTAGCACCTTCAATTCGAACAGATTATAAGCCGAATCAAGAGGGCTTTAAAAGAGCATGATTAAAGAAGCAAAATGGCATCAAAAACATGTACTCACAATGCGTAAATCGCTCGGAAACGAAGCTTAAAGTCCGCGCACAAAACCACGAATTGGAGCCTCTTTGCACGTTTTTACTTGGGGTTTTTTAGTGGGTTTCGAAGGAAATGAGCACAGGAACCTAAGGCTATGCTTGATTTATATAGTGGTCTTGTAAATAGGGCGTTTCATCAAGCTTAAATATTCCGGCAGTTACAACATTAAACCCGGTTATAAAATGCTTAAAAACGCGTGTTTTTGACTTAATTATGAAGGGAATTCAAAGGATTTAGATGAAGAAACGTAAACCCCATAAAAATTTTGAGTTAAAACGCCTCTAAACGCCAAATTAAACTTCGCCGGAGAGGATTCCGGCCGCCGGAATCGCGCTGCTACAGTACCATCGGAATTTTTTTTTTTTTTTTTTTTTTGAAACATGACAAATTTTGGTCTCTCTAGTTAGTTTGGTCACTTATTTCCTTATAAAAACTTAACCAAAGTTAATATTTCTAACCAAAACCTTTTAAAACTATATTTTTTTTTATCTTTTATAAACTTTTACCAATATTTTTAAGTTTTTTCCCTTTCCATCGTATAACTTTGACGTTTTCCAACGTCCCTCGACAAAATTATTTGGTTTTTTTTAATAAAACGTATATAATAAAGATTTAACGAATAATTCAACTTAAGTTTTATTTAAAATTTCAAAAGATCGTAACACAAGGACTGAAATGAAATTTCGATAAAGTTAGAAAACGCGCAAATGTTACACCAACCGAAGACGTCTCCGAAGGCGTCTCAGACCTGCAAAAGATGTCTCCGGTGGAGACGGTTCACATTTCTATTTTTAGAGTGGTGGTGATCACGGAATGGTTGAAAAAGGGGAGCTTTAGGTAGACATGGTGGGTATCGTAGTAGCTTGAAAAGAAATTTAGGGGTGATAGGCGACGGTTTCCATGTTGATAGGATCAAGAGCTTTCTCGTTAGAGATAATGCTTTGATACCATATAAGAGAATGATCGACCACATTTTATTCATAATTCATACACTATATATATGCACAATGAAGAAAGACATAACCTACAAATATTAAATACTAATAACAACTTTGACTATGACCTTGACCAAGATTTTGACTATGACTTTGACATGAAAATACATACATATTCAAAATATACAATTATAACAATGAGAATTTGATGCATCTCTAATAATAACAATCAATTTTATAGAAATCTTCAACATACAAACTTAAAAAGTCACCCAATCCCAACCGTACTTTTAACATATAAACCTTCCAAATCAATTTTATACTAATCTTCAACCCATAAACTCAAAAAGTAATCCATACAAAATTACCAATTATTGACTAATCAGCCCATTTTACTATCTCTTAGCATATTTGTAAACTGATAACATATTTGTTTGACCTCAAGAAGTCAAATCAGCCAGATAACTTGAGGGGGAAAATGTTACAATGGTGTACCTTTACTATGTCCAAGACTTGCACACAGTTTCCAAATTGTAATAAGCCTTGACTTACCCTGGAGTTCAGCAGTTGCAAATTAAGATATATTTTGACTTATGAGTTCGACATCATTAGATCTTTCTGTTCTTGCGGTCTCCAAATCAACGTTTCAACGCAGGTGTGTGACCGAACGTATGTATTGATCTAACAAAACATTTGTAAGCCTATTTACTAAGCGTGGATGAATATGATTATATGAACCCCAATCAGACTGTATATAACTCAACTCATAAGTTTACAAGACTGAATGCGGATGATCAAATACTTATCTATGTTACATCCAGAATACAACTTGTCTTAAAGCACCAGTATGCATCAAGAATGTATGTAGAGTAGAGTCAATAAAATGATCACAAAACCAATTTCAATTGTTTTAGAGAGGTGATACAAAAGTTAGTCAGTTGATTCAATCAAGATCAAAATAATAATCCACTTCATATATATATATATATATATATATATATATAGGGGAAGGATAAATTGAAAACCCTCTTGAGTTGAGAAAACCTCGGAAACCCATGTAAAAAATCAATTTTTTTTTTGAAAAAAATAACCAATGTAAAATACATGTTTTTAAGCATTTTTGGCCAAAAAAATATAAAAAGCGCCAAAGGGATTTTTTTAAAAAAAATAAACAAAGTTGCTAAAAAAACATATGTTTTCAGCTATTTGCTATTTTTTATCAAGTGTAAACATGTGTTTTCGCAGCTTTGTTTATTTTTTTTAAAAAAATCCCTTCGGCGCTTTTTTTATTTTTTTGGCCCAAAACACTTAAAAACATGTATCTTACATTGGTTATTTTTTTCAAAAAAAATAATGATTTTTTACATGGGTTTCCAAGGTTTTCTCAACTCAAGAGGGTTTTCATTTTATAATTGCCCTATATATATATATATATATATATATATATATATATATATATATAACCATCCATTGGGTTAGTACGCAACACAAAAGACCATGACCACAATAAACCTTACAAAATCAGAATACGAGTTGAGGGCCAGTATGATTTAATTTCTACCAAGCTACTTAAGTCAGTGATTCCATTGTTTCTTAGCTTTAGAAGTAACATTAAAACATCTATAGCTATCCATCCTATCCGTACGTCAATCATCTAGCGATATGCACTGAACGCACGCCTGTTAGTCGCCTTATACACTCCATCCTGCATCTCCCTCTTGATCATATGCTCCTCCCTGTGGAACCCCTCAGGCACACGTATCCCCGCGATATAATGCGTGTTCCCCCGCTTCCCTTCTATTATCAACGTGTCATACTCAAACCCCAACTCCACGTCTTATATCTCAAACCTAGGCATGTTCAACGACACAGACAATCCCTCCTTAGTAATCACATTCGTCTCAACCCCAGGCATGTTCCCCTTTAAGTATATGTTTTCACCAGTATCCTTCTTATACGCTGTGAATGACTTACTCTTCACCTCCGGGTGTGCTATTATTTTGCGTTGGATATGTCCTAAATCAGCTCGATTAAACGCATCTGAAACCACTCACAAAATAAGTATATATTTAATGTCAATTCCAATAGATCATAAATGGTAGGGCGAGGGAGCTTAACGGTGGCATAAACTGTTACGAGTAGTTATAATAGGACTTAATTGTAATAATAGGGAAATAAGAGGGGTAAAATGGTAATTGTGTAAGAAGTCGTTGTAACAGTCGTTGATAGCCGTTGGCTATATATAGGTTGTATGTGTAATAAGATAATCAGCTTGATGTGTGATTGAATCCCTCTCTCTGATTTCTATTCTGATCCTATCAAGTGGTATTAGAGTTATCGTTCCTCGGTAGCTGTGATCGGTTTTCTTAACCACCCTATAACCACCGCAACTGTTTTTCCCGCCAAAAATAACAACCAAAACTCCACCATAAACCACCATAATCGCCACTGTTCATCGTCTTCTACCTCTAACACCACCATATTTCTGCCATTAAAACACCATTTCTATTCGATTCCACCGGTTAACATCATTCAATTCATCCAATCTTTTAATCTTGTTCGATTCTATCGTCTTCCGTATTCTTTCTTGAACCGGAACGGATCAGTTAGTGATCATTCCAATCCGTGAATTGATCGATTTGCGATTCATTCACTCGATAATTCTCAATTTCTTGCAGTTTCTTTCATTCTTTCATTAGTGTCCTGTACTATAATAATAATAATAATAGTATTACTATAAAAATAACCCAATTACATTGTAATTCATAATAATAATACTTCACTCAAAAAACAATCATTACAATAATGACTACCAGAAATCAAACACTAGAACAACGTACGCAGGACACTGAAGCCTTATTGGGTCGAAATATGGATGAGTTAGCAGCAGTCAAGATTGCTACCACTTAAAGCTCAACAGGTATTGAGTCCATTAAGATCCAATTGCAAGAAAGTAGTCAAAAATTGACTGAGGTTCTTAATGCTTTGCATGTTATCAGTCAAACTTAGGCTCAGACTCAGATTCAAGGGCCCCAAATGAGGGATGAGTCAAGAACTCAAATGCAGATGCATGACCACTATGATGGTAATAACAGATTCACAAAAATGGAATTCCCCAAATTTAATGGTACAAATTTGGAAGGATGGATATGTAAGGTTGAACACTTCTTTGCAATTGATAACACTCCACCCAATTGGAGGGTAAAGTTAGTTGTAATTCATCTAGATGATGTTGCCTTATTGTGGCACCAATCTTTCATTAAATCCAGGGGTGGATCTATAGAAGGCATGTTATGGGAAGAGTACAAAGGCTTCATTACCACAAGATTTGCTGCTGTTATTGGCCAAGATGCTATGGGGGAACTTGCAGCCATAAGACAGACTAGTACCTTGTCTGAATTATGTCAAGAATTTGACTTAGCTTTGACTAAGGTCAATATTCCTGATGAATATGCAGTAAGTCTGTTCCTAAGGGCAGTCAAACCAGAAATTGGTACTGCTTTGAGATTATTCAGACCCAAAGACATTCCTGAGGCATACTACCTTGCAAGAATTCAGAATGATAATTTGTCCCTGCTAAAACAAATGACAGTGTAATCCCTAACAAATCTCACAAATGGTCCTCCAAACCTTATGACTCAACCTATAAATCTAACACAACTTAAAGTGCAGCCAATTTACCATTTTTACCAGCACCTTATCCTAAATCTAAAGTACCTTATAGAAGAAGCTTAACCACCAAAGAAATAGAAGAAAAGAAGGCCTGAGGGGAGTGTTTTGGCTGCAATGAAAAGTACACTTCCACTCACAAATGCAAGGCCAAATTATATTCCATTGAATTAATGGAAGAAGAAGAGGAAGAGGATTATCAAGATGTGTTAATTTCAAAACCAGAGTTAGCCCCACAGATTTCTTTGAATGCAATTATGGGGGTACCCTCTTATTCTACAATGCAAATTAAAGGGTCAATATGGACAAGAATACTTCACATATTGACAGACTCTGGGTCAACTCATAACTTTTTAGATGAAAAGGTTGCTGACAAGATGAAATGCCCTACAAGGAAGATTGTGCCTATGAAAATCACTGTAGCAGATGGGAATGTTTTGATTTGTGAAAAGATATGTCTTGACTTGCAGTGGATGATGCGGGGGAATTGGTTTAAGACTGATGTGTTACTACTTCCTCTGACAAACTATGACATGGTACTGGGCATTTAGTGGCTTTAAAGCCTTGATGACATCACATGGAACTTCAAAGAGTTGACAATGAAGTTCAAGATTGATGATAGAATAGTGGAGCTAAAAGGCATAACTAACAAAGATGTAAGTCTGTGCACCACTGAAAAATTGTATTCCTATTTGCATAACCCATCCCAAGTAGCTCAGGCTCACTTATTCAGTTTACAACCATCTGCAACTGAGGAATTCATCCATACACCTTTGGTTAAGCCCACAACCCAAACCACACAGATTGATTCCTTATTAAAAGACTGCCATGACATTTTTGCCCTACCAAACTCTCTACCTCCTAAAAGACCATGTGATCACCAAATTATTCTAAAAGAGGGAGTTCAAGTCACCACCTTGAATACGCGAATACGCGAGACGGATAACGGACCCTGCATCTCCATTGCCTGAAGATCCCAGATTTTCTTTCAAGCCAAGGGCTATTTTAGATAGAAAAATGATTCGAAAAAGGGGCAGAGTTGGTGTGCAAGTTTTGGTGCATTGGCATAATCTTCCTGTTACAGAAGAAACTTGGGAAGATTTTGAGGAATTCCAGCTGAGATTTCCAGAGTTTGATTCATGAGGACATGAATGATTTTATCGGGGGGTATTGTTACGAGTAGTTATAATAGAAGGACTTAATTGTAATAAAAGGGAAATAAGAGGGGTAAAATGGTAATTGTGTAAGAAGTCGTTGTAATAGTCGTTGATAACCGTTGGCTATATATAGGTTGTATGTGCAATAAGATGATCAGCTTGATGTGTGATTGAATCCCTCTCTCTAATTTCTATTCTGATCCTATCATAAACCAAATCAGGATGATGTAGTCAGTGTTTTTGAGTACATGAATAGTTAAATGATACACTTCTTTTGAGATCAATATTATCCGGTAACCTAATTCCATCAAGGTATATATACTTAGTAGTGTGTGTTTTGAGATAAATGATCATATTGTTATCCACAAGGTATATATACTTAGTAGTGTGGCACAGAAACCTTACAGATATCCATCTGCACAGAAGGATGTCATAGAAAAAATGACACAAGAACTAATGGATATGGGGGTAATAAGGGAAACTACAAGTGCTTTTGCAGCTCCTGTTGTACTTGTAAAGAAAAAAGATGGTTCTTGGCGTATGTGTGTGAATTACAGGAAACTGGATGATGCAACAGTCAAAAACAATTTTCCTATTCTTCTCATTGATGAATTACTTGATGAATTGGGAAGAGCTTCTGTTTTCTCTAAATTGGATCTGAGGTCTGGCTACCATGAGGTTAGAATGCATGATGCTGATATACATAAAACTGCTTTTAAGACTCATCAGGGGCATTATGAATTCTTAGTTTTACCATTTGGTCTAACTAATGCACCTGCTACCTTTCAAGCTCTCATGAACACTACTTTTAAACCTCTTTTAAGAAAGTGTGCCCTTGTGTTTTTTGATGATATACTGGTCTATAGTTCTTCTATGGACCAGCATTTAATTGACCTCAGAAAAGTATTAGAGGTCATGAGAAAGAATTCCTTATTGGCTAAGCAGTCTAAATGTTCATTTGCTGGTAAAGAAGTGGAATATTTGGGCCATGTCATATCTCAGAAGGGAGTAAGCACTGATCCTTCTAAGATAGTGGCAATCACTGAATGGCCTGTGCCTAAAAATATGAAGCGGTTAAAAGGCTTCCTTGGATTGGCAGGCTACTATAGAAGGTTTATTAAATCATTTGGTGGTATTGCCAAACCACTAACCAATCTTCTTAAAAAAGACTCTTTTCACCGGAATGCAGAGGCCCAAACTGCATTGATCAATTGAAAGTAGCCCTCTCTTCTGCTCCTGTTTTGGCTCTCCCTAATTTTGATGAGGTGTTTATATTAGAGACTGATGCATCAGCCAAAGGTCTAAGAGCTGTGTTAATGCAGAAAGGCCACCCACTAGCTTTTATAAGCAGGGGTATTTCAATAAAACAACAAGCAATGTCAGTATATGAGAAAGAGCTTCTAGCAATTTTAATGGCTGTCAAGCATTGGAACCATTATCTCATTATAAAACATTTCATTATCAGAACAGATCAACAAAGTCTCAAATACTTGTTAGAGCAAAGGGTTAGTACACCTCTTCAACAGATTTGGTTAGCCAAACTCCTACCCTATGACTATGAGATTGTATATAAGCAAGGGGTTGAAAATAAAGTGGCTGATGCATTGTCTAGAGTGGAAGGGCTAGCTTTATTTCAGATGAGTTTGAGTTCTTTAGACCCTTGTCTATGGCAAAGAATCAAATTGAGTTGGGAAAATGACCCTGCTATCCAAGAAATTTTCTATAAGCTTCAACACACTTCTTCTGTTCCTAATTACTCATGGAATGGGGAGATTCTTAAAAGAAAGAACAAGGTGGTAATTGGCAATGATTGGCAACTAAGAGATGATATCTTAAGGTTATGCCATTCTTCTTCACTAGGGGGCATTCTGGTTCTTATCCTACTTTGCAGAAGTTGAAACAAATGTTCTACTGGAAACATTGTGGGAAAGATGTCAGGAATTTTGTTAAACACTGCAATGTTCGTCATAGGGCTAAGTATGAAAGAGTTGCAAGCCCTGGGCTATTACAACCCCTACCTATCCCTACAGCAGCTTTTCTAGACATATCCATGGATTTTATCAGTGGTCTTCCTAAGTCCCATGGTAAAGATTCAATCTTTGTTGTAGTGGATCGTTGTACAAAGTATGCCCACTTTGTTGCTTTATCCCATCCTTATACAGCTGCTCAGATTGCTCAGGTTTTCTTTGATAACATCTTTAAACTACATGGGTGTCCTAACTCTATTGTTTCTGATAGAGAACCTGTATTTTTAAGCACATTTTGGCAGGATTTTATGAAACTACAAGGTGTGACATTGGCTTTATCATCTGCCTACCATCCACAATCTGATGGTCAGACAGAAGTATTAAACAGATGCCTTGAGTCTTACCTCAGGTGCATGACAATGGATGACCCCTTGCAATGGCCTAAGTGGCTAACTTTGGCTGAGTGGTGGTATAATACCACTTTTCATTCATCAATTGGGATGTCTCCTTATGAGGCATTGTATGGAGTACCACCACCTATACACATTCCATATATTCCTAATGAGTCTAAACTGGATTCAATTGAGGAATGGTTTCAGCTTAAGGAACAGAAGCTAGTGACCTTAAAGGCAAATTTGGCTAAAGCTAGAAACCGAATGAAGCAGATAGCAGACAAAAAGAGGACTGATAGACAATTCAATGTGGGTGAATGGGTCTATGTCAAGTTGCAAGCTTATGTCCAAACTTCCTTAAAGAAACACAGAAATAAAAAGCTTTATCCTACCTATTATGCCCCCTTCCTAATAACAGAGAGAATTGGTAGTGTTGCTTACCGGTTAGACCTTCCATCTTCTTCCCAGATTCATCCAACGTTCCATGTATCTTTTTTTAAAGCTGCTCCTGAGGGTCCTGTTTCCATCACTCCATTGCCTGAAGATCCCAGATTTTCTTTCAAGCCAAGGGCTATTTTAGATAGAAAAATGATTCGGAAAAGGGGCAGAGTTGGTGTGCAAGTTTTGGTGCATTGGCATAATCTTCCTGTTACAGAAGCAACTTGGGAAGATCTTGAGGAATTCCAGCTGAGATTTCCAGAGTTTGATTCATGAGGACATGAATGATTTTATCGGGGGGTATTGTTACGAGTAGTTATAATAGAAGGACTTAATTGTAATAATAGGGAAATAAGAGGGGTAAAATGGTAATTGTGTAAGAAGTCGCTGTAATAGTCGTTGATAGTCGTTGGCTATATATAGGTTGTATGTGCAATAAGATGATCAGCTTGATGTGTGATTGAATCCCTCTCTCTGATTTCTATTCTGATCCTATCATAAACCAAATCAGGATGATGTAGTCAGTGTTTTTGAGTACATGAATAGTTAAATGATACACTTCTTTTGAGATCAATATTATCCGGTAACCTAATGCCAGCAAGGTATATATACTTAGTAGTGTGCGTATTCAAACGTTTATATTTTAATCTCTGAAAATCTCATCGTTTTCAAACGTCTGAATGAATATTATAATATTGCAGTGCAAACGTTTGAATATTGCTCGTGCAATATTGGAGATGATGGCCCGGCACTAAAGTCACCACCTTGCCGTCCATGCCGTGCCGGGCATAGGGGGCGGTGTTTGCCGGGCGGCATGGGCATGCCCACCCTATGCCGGCTCCACACCGAAGGGCCTAATAGGGTTTCGAAATGTGTTGCCCGATTCTGTCCACCAGTATCCATCACTGTCTCTGCTCATTGTATTCCACGTCATTACTCGGCTTACAACATGAGGCCATTTTATTCTCTGCCTTTGCCTAAAGGTACCCGTTCTCCTCCTAACCTCTTACATCTATCTTATAATATCTTCTTTATTAAATAAATTAATAAATAAATAAATAAATAAAATAAAAGAATGTCTTCTTGTTTTCAATTTCAGTAACATTTGACCTACACTATTTGAAACACCGTTGTAAGCCGGTGTTATGACAGCAGACTCAAATACAAGATTGGGAAGGGTAAATCGGTTGGTTTTTGGGATGAGAAAAGGTGTTATGACAGCAGACTCAAAGAAAAGTTCCCAACATTGTTCGAATTGTGCAGAAGAAAAAGAATCAAAGTGGCGGACTGTTATAAAATACATAATGGGGAGGTGATTTGGGAGGTGTTGTGGAAGAGACGGCCATCTTCAGCTACTAAAATACAAGATTGGGACGCGCTCAAGGCTATGTTAAACTCGACAAAGGTCAGCAGTTCGGAAGACAAATGGCAGTGGACAACGACGGATGTGGCAAAAGATTTCTCGGTCAAAATAGTCAGAGATGCACTGGGCTCGTTTTATGTAGGCGGAACCCCCTCGGGTTTGTTCAGGTGGAATAATATTGCGACACCATAGATCAATTGTTTTGTTTGGAGAGCTATTGATAACAAAGTTCCGACCGCGGAAGCGTTAGCGTTTAGAGGAGTGATGGTGGGGAACGGGTTGTGTAACAGATGTGGGATGGAATCTGAAACAGTGGATCATCTCTTCACCGAATGTATTTGGGCGAGAGCATTATGGTGGAACATTGGAGAATGGACTAGAATCAGAGTACCAGACTCAACGAGTTCACTGGGTCAGCTACTTGAGTTCTGCAGCGGGTTGACAATGGAAAGAATGAAGAAATGCGCCTTTCATGCAATTGTTATCTTATTAGTGTGGAAACTTTGGATTAGTCGAAACAAGAAGATTTTCAATAACGAGATTATCGCTACGACAAGGTTAGTAGAAAAAATCAAGGCGGAATCATTTTGGTGGATGACAAAAAGAGCGAAGGGATTGGATTTAGATATGGCTAGGTGGTATGAATTTACGGTATTTGATAACGGTTAGATTTCGGATCATTATTGGGGGGCGGGTGGAACCGAATGTATGTGGGTAGTTTGTATGTGGATCATTCCCAAGTAGCATCTAGCTTATTGGGTCTTAGTGTAACGCCCCGAAAACCCGCTTCATTTAAAGACGATGATAGGCGGGATTAATAAAATGATATTGAGTCAAGAGATTGTAAGTTGGAGGGTGGAAATTGCCAAACACCCAAAGTCCATATTATTATTATTATTATATAAGGGGGCAAACACCAAAAACACACACTTGGTGTGTGTTTTGGTCGATCATCAGGAAGAAGAAAAGGGCTCCAACCCTAGTCCAACTACCAAGCTTGATTTAGCAAGAATTCAAAGGGGAAATCGATGCATTATCCAAAAATGGACCATTTAAGGTCGATTGAACCCAAAGGTACCTTCTATTTGGTAGATTTTGATGTTATGATTCATTTTGGGTTTGATGAAAATTTAGGGTGTATGTGAAAAACGTGAATCAAGGATGGATGAAGGTGTCTAGATGTTGATAGACACTAGGGGAACCATAATTCATGATACTACATAAGGCTATGCTTGATTCATGTGCTAATTAGATTGTTTTACACCTATGTTGGAAGTGGGTGTTGGTCTTGGTGTAATCCAAGACCATTCTTAATTAGTTATTGGATATTTTGAAAAGAAAGTGGTGAATTGCTATGTTTGATAACTATGGAATGAAGGATATGTGGTGTAGGTAAATAATATGATGATTGATGTTATGAGCTAGGAAGGTAGGCATGAAATACTTGTACATTGAGCTTAGAATGTTGTATGCACACCAATTGTTCGATGAAATGTCTAGATGAACTTGTATGTAAGTAGTTGATGAATATGAATGGAATAGGATGATTGTAGGAAATTAATATAAGGGATGTGTTTTGATGGAAACCATGTGTGAATTATAATGGATTGTATGTAGGTATGTATGTATGCACATAAGTGATCTTATGGTTGTATATGTGTTCTATAATGTGTGAATTTGTATGCAAGACTCGACAAGTATGAAAGTAATGTGATAGTTGGCGCAAGTGATAGTAGGTTAACATGGGGATTTCGTCTTAGAGAGAAATCATGTGGGAATTAGTTGATTGTATGATTTGGTAAGAAGTATGCATTAGTAGTGTGTACACTGTGCTTAAATATCATGATGTACGCGATGTGTTGATTAATTGGTGTGACGAATGATCTTGTATCTTAAATGAGATGTGAATATGATGTCTATGGTGAATCTTATATGAACTAGTACATCAATATGGACATATGTTTCTAAGTAGGATGTTGGTATAGTTGGAAGTTGACTTTCTGGAAAGTCAACAATGTAGAATAACATGGTTAGGCTCCCAAACTTGATTGTGTGATTAGAACACTATGATGTGAGAATAAATGTGGTTGTGAATGTATGTTTTAGACATGATAGAAGTTGACTAATGAAAGTCAATGTGATATTTGGTTGAGGAGAGTTGTTAGTGTGATATGATCATGTATGCTAACAATGATGTGAACATGATGATATGAAAGGATAGGAAGGATGGACTCAACCATGGGAAGCTAATGGGTCAAGAGGAGACAAATAAACAAGCATGAACTTGGAGGACTTGAGGTAAGTGATTCCCGAACTTAACTCGCATCTATGATATTGAATTATGTTCACATAGAATGGGAATCTTGAAGGAGTACGTGGTTTTGGTTATGGGTCAAGGATCCACATGGTAGTTAACTTGGACATTGTATTTAGGTAAATGTAACTAGTGTAGACAAGGTTTGAGCGAATCAAATATATTAGGCACTTGAACTCAAACCGAAAGCTCGTAGGGGCGCGCATTCGATCAAGGTATGTGTGGAATGAGGGGTGGGAGAGTTGGTAAATGGGTTGCTAGAATGTCGGAAATTGTGGGTAAGAATGGCATGTAAGATATTACGTTGAAAAAGGAAAACAGTGCGCGAGATCTGCTGTTGGCGTACCCTACGCCAGTTTTGGCGTAGGATACGCCAGGTCTGTTTTGCCTACGCCAACTTCTGCTGCCCTACGCCATTCTGTCACCCCTTGCCTACGCAAGTGGCGTAGGCTACGCCACTTTTGGCGTACCCTACGCCAAATCCCCTTTCGGCCTCGGATGTTGATTTTTCAGCTTGGTTATGCTTCCGTACCTTGCCCGAGCAACTCCAAACCTCATTTATAGTACATATGTGTACTCATGCTCGGGTTTGAGAGGGAGCTTCATGTATGTAAGGGTTGGTAGTTATATGTAGATTGAGTAGAGGATTGGAAACGTCACATTTGTCTTAGAGATTGGCGAAGAAAGAGTAACATGACGGGTAAAGTAGGTTATATGAGGGAATTGTATGCTTGTAAGTATTGTGGGGTTATACGAGGGAATTGTATGCTTGTATGTAAAGTAAGTTATATGGGGGAATTGTATGCTTGTATGTATTGTGGGGTTATACGAGGGAATAATATGCTTGTATGTAAAGTAAGTTATATGAGGGAATTGTATGCTTGTATGTAAAGTAAGTTATATGAGGGAATTGTATGCTTGTATGTACTGTGGGGTATTTAGGGAATTGTATATTTGTATGAATTGTGGGGTTATTAACCTTGTTATGTGAATGGTAAGGAAGATGCAGGTATGTAAGTGTGAATGCATGAGACTTGTAGGATCAGCTCGGGGTACCACACCCGAACTTCCAAGAAGGCATTGGAACGAGATCATGGAGTATCTATGGACATTATCTCCGCATTTTGAGTAGTGTGTATTAAGTCACTAAGTGAACTAACGAAACGGTTATTTGGTGATCGCAGATTGTCTTGTCTACCTAATAGAGTAAGGAAAGGATGGAGATCGAGCAAGGAGGCGGATTGTACGAGGACATGACCCTATAACCTGATATAGATGGGTCATGTTAATGTGATAGAACATATTTAAAAGATGTAATACCTAAATTATTTAGTAGATTTGGGTTATAAATATCCAAGGTTGTTTTTAAAAGAAATAAATTTTTTGGTTGGTATTTCCGCTGCACGTTTTTCTGTAAATTGGTTTAGGGTGTTATACTTAGGGTAACATGTAAAAATTTTTGGTGATGCGAATAAAAGGTTTCGTTGAATGTTCAAAAAAAAATTGAAACACCAAATGGATATTATGGCTGGAGTTGCGTCAATGCTAATCACCATAGTCAACGATGAAGAGGCCACAGTCAACATTCCTGGAATGTTGAAGACGGAGATGGATAACGGACCCTGCATCTTGCTAAAATATGAGGGTGACGGTTGTCACACTTAGTACATTTGAACTTACCAATTATAGTTTTGTCCTTACCCTCCATCGACCTCTATATAAGAAGGCTTCTTGATGTTCCAACTTGCACCATCACAACTTAAACACTCTCACTAAGAATCGGTTCTACCCAACCCTCTCCTAAACCCCATTCAGCTAGCTAGATGAGGCTTCCAAAGACCACAAGGCTCCCTTGTTTCACCAAGTCTTGAGGTAAGTCCTAACCACTTATGTTCTATGTTTTCTCTCGGCCCTATTGTGAAACCAGATTAGTACACCTAAGGCTTGAATTATCGGCTCATACCTAAGCTTAGGAAGGTGTCATTAATCTGCCCACATAAACTTATGGTCTAGTTCCCCAATCACAATTTGTAACGCTACGCACACACTAAACCACTCGCATATAATGATCACATTGTTAAGAAGCAACACTAATTGATATGAATCGGCTTTGTTGAAATCAAGGAATGATTCGGATCGACACCTCACATAAATTACCTATTATAAACCGGTTTTCATAACTAAGATGTGTTTGGGTTATGTTCAAAGATAAAGGTCTATGATCAAGGTGTTATAATCGGCTTCACCACTAATAATGTAGGGTCAAAGATGATTGACAAACCAGTATAAACCTTAGTCTTACATCCTCTTAATGTTTTGTTTAATAAGAGAAACAAATGTGCACTTACAAGGCAAAGCCAATGACTTAGAGAGAAAATTTACTTAGCATTGGAGTTGTACATTGTTTTAGGTTATGTATTAATATTAGAGTTATATATTGTTTAAGGTTAGGCGTTAACATTGAAGATACATTGTTAATTGTTTTATGTTAGGTGCTACCCGAAATTTTCCTGCATGTAACTGTAAAACGCATCATTTTATTTGATATGTAAAATTAACATGTTATATTAGATTTCTCAAACCTAAAACATTCCCATGGTATAATTTAGCAATAAAAATAAAAAACATCCATCCATTATCCATAACCTCTTCATGCTTTAAATTGTACCATCCTCATCCAAATCCTCATGTGATATACTTGGAGATGAGATTTAACTTTTTTTCCGCAAAGTTCCCAAATGGTATAATTGTAATTAACCCAATCCACAGGGGCAATTTAATAAAAACAAGAGCCTTCGTCAGCAAGAATAATAATAAAAGCTGTCACCAGAAATTGCGGACAATCGGGAACCTTCGATTGACACGCGCCGAACTTTCCAGTAGTCGAACGGCCACGAATGCATCCACGTCATCAACACTGATACGATAAGATATTTCCAGACTATAATTAAACCAATTAAAATATTCATTAAATATCACCATAGAAATATCTAGAACCCTATAAATACCCCTCAAACCCATCATATTATTTTTCTGAACCTTTGACCCAACAATTGTCCCAATATTCACTGAAAAATATTATCATCAAAGTTTACCAAACAACTGATAACTTTTAAAGACATCAAGAGAAAGTTAATCTGTAATTGTTTTTGAAGACTTGAAGAGGCTTGTTAAGAGAAGATATTGATTTACTGCTTATGGCGTTAGGATTTTCAGAAGGGTACGTTTCTTATTTGATTTTTTTTTGGTTTTTTATTTTTTTTGGTTAAATTGAAATTAGGGTTTAGTGTTCTTGATGATTTTGGAGAATTGGGACTAGGGTTTTGTTGTGTTTTTGCATAATTTATGTGTGGGTTATGGATTGGTTACTTGTGAATTCATGATTCTTGATCTGTTTCTCTGAAAAGCAGAGTCTTTGCATCTGATTTTGACCTAACTTAGTCCCCAAGAAAACTTCTTTTTTTTTTTTTTGATATTCAACTGGGTACCAAGAAAACTTAGATTTGAGTTTTTGAATTTGCCCTGTTTTGTTGATCTACACATTTTTATTTATTTATTTATTTTTTATTTTTTTTTAAATTGTTGATAGATTTTAGAGTGGTTTGAATATGTAAATTAGCTGTGTGTTTAAAGATTTTGGTGTGTTTCCAAAGCAATATTTAAAGATCTGAATAATGTACTGAAAAGTATGTCTCTGCATCTGATTTTGACTTAACTTTGTCCCCAAGAAAACTTTTGTATTAAAAGACTGAAATTTGATTCTGTTCATACTTCAGTATTGATACTTGGTCACCAAGAAAACTTTGTTTGACCTTTTGACTTACCCTTTAATGTTGTCTTATTAATGCACACATTACATAACTTGTTTTTTAAGTTAAACTGTTATGGATTAGAATGTGTTTTATGTATGCAATTAGCTGCCTGTTCATATCTGATTTTGTTTTCGCTTTCGGTTTTAATATTGTTTTGCTGACTGGTCTGTTTCTTGTTTGTTACAGAAATACTGAGATGAGTTTATACAGTCAGCAATCGAACACGGCTTTTGTTCCTGAGGATTGCTCGAAAAAGAGGAAGACAAGGAGTAGGAAAGAGGCACCAGAGAAAGTGGCTGCAACTCTTGCTAAGTGGATAGAATACAACAAGGCTAATGCAGAGGGTAAAGCGAAACAAAAAGCGCCTGCCAAGGGGTCGAAGAAGGGTTGTATGAAAGGAAAGGGAGACCCGAGAATTCCAGGAGTAATTTTAGAGGCGTGAGACAGAGGACGTGGGGTAAATGGGTCGCTGAGATTCGTGAACCCAACAGGGGTAAGAGGTTATGGCTCGGGACTTTTGGATCTGCTGTGGAAGCTGCATTTGCGTATGACGAAGCTGCTCGAGCTATGTATGGCACGTGCGCTCGGCTCAATCTGCCGAATTGCGAGTCAAAGAATGACATTCTTTCTTATTTGGTTGCTAACCCTGCTTCTAGCTGCGACTCGACCACAACGTGTAGCCACTCCGAGGCCGATGCGACTCATGATTTTAAGCCGGGTCCAGCTGTGTTTCCTCCCATTAAACATGAGAAGAGCGTACTAGTGAAACGTGAACCTGAGATTGTAGCTGAAGATGAACATTGTGATGACAATAAAGATTCAAGCTTTTATATCGATGATGATATGTTTGATCTAGAGGAGCTTCTTGGGGCTGTTGAAGATGCTAATCCTGAGGCGGGATCTGGTGATTGCTACAAGCGTCAGAAGAAAAACGAAGCAAATGCTAATGAAGACGGGCAGATGTACATGCAGCAAGATTCTTGCGCAAATGATGAGGTTTATAGTTTCGATTTCTTGAAGCCGGGACGGCCTGAAGATTGTAGTTTTACACTGGAGGAGTTGGGTCTGGGACTGGATGGTGAACTAGATATGTACAGCAATTAGAAAGTAGAATTCGAACTAACTGTGATGGTCTTTTTGTTCGACTGGACTTGGATTGGACCGGTTCTCTTCAAGGGTTTTTATTGTGAGGATTTGGTTTCTGGGTATGGTTTATAACTGAATGTAAATAACATGCTTACTACTATAACTTAAGATGCTGCAAGCTTTCAGCTGTGGGTTTGACTGACATATTTGGTTTCACTTTTTTTTACCGATTACTGAGGTGTTGATAGCTAAAAATCGTTAAATCTTTGTTCATGTGGGTTATGATATGCTAATTTGTAGATAAGCTTGAGTTCAAACCATGCTGAGTTTAAGCTTAACTTTTAATTTTTATACCGTAGTAAGCCGAGTTTGAGCTCAACCTAAAGGTGAAGCGTGTGCTTCATCGTAAGAGATGAGTATGCGTTTGAGGTGAAACGGATACTTACTGATCTTATGCTATAAATAGGAGGTTCTTTGGTTCCTTTGTATGCGTGTTTAAAGTGAGATCACCAGCCTTAGGAGAGCTCACCTAGGATTGGTAAGGGCTTAATAGATGTATGTATGTATATATAAAACAAATATAATAAATAATTGCTTTTACATCTATCTTCTTCTTGTTCGTGTTTGATTTGATTTCAAACTCCATCCATCAAGTGTTTGATCTCACATCCGTCTCACCATTTCTATGATTCTAGAGCGATTCATGACAAATCGGGGACTTTTTTTAATGACCAACAAAATTTCATTAATCACCCATACAAAATCCAGCCTTATATTTTTTTGCAAAGTAAACTTCATTAACAAAAAAACGCCACGGCAGACCTCAAAACAAGGACCTCCGGCCACCAAACAAGCGATTACAACAAATCCAGGGGTATTTACACCATAAATTCCAATCTATACTTTTTAATCTAGATATATGCCTTAACCAAAAAAACGACATCGACTTGATATTCTCCAATATTTCAATGGGTCTTCGTTGCTTGTTGTTGAAAACACAATCATTTCTGACATTCCAAATCATCCAAAGAGTAGTGTAAACTATACCTCTAAGGATATACTTCTTCGGCTTCGGTAATGGATGGATTTCCACAATTTTAAGTATGTCCGGGACATCAAAGGCAAAAAACGGGCCCAAACGACACCAAGACCACAGGCGGCTCCAAATCTCCAAAGCAAATGCACATCCAGTAAATAAGGGTAAAGCCGATTCTTGACCCGTTTGACATAACGCACAACAATCATCCCCCAAAGAAACACCCCTTTTCACCAGCTCCACACGAGTTGGGAGACGATCACGAACCGCTCTCCACACCATAATTTTACATTTAAGCGGGACCCATCCTTTCCATTTATAGTCCACGCATAGGTAAGGTTCAGAAAAAAAATATGAAAACCATAAACCAAACCGTAACTGTAACCGTAACCGTAACCTAGAGGTGATAAAAAAAACCGGTTCCCGGACCGGGACTGGTAAAA
The DNA here is from genome assembly GCA_030844895.1 of Ambrosia x helenae. Taxonomy (NCBI): domain Eukaryota; kingdom Viridiplantae; phylum Streptophyta; class Magnoliopsida; order Asterales; family Asteraceae; genus Ambrosia; species Ambrosia x helenae. The sequence goes on from CM061225.1 coordinate 81,234,970, forward strand.
CCAGACCGAACCGGTTCCTACACGAACCGAACCGGTTCATTCACGAACCGACCGAACCAAAAAAATCGGCTTGAAACCGGTTCGAACCGTTGGGACGATTTGAACGTTAGAAACTAGCCGTTAGGCTCGTTTTTGTTGTTTTTTGACCGTTAACTTTGCTCCTAAATCACCATTTGCCATCCCAACTTAGTATAAATAGGTTTTAGATGTTTTGGGTTGTTCACAACACTCAAAAACGCAAAAAACGAACCCGAAAAACAAAAAAAGTTGATTGTAATATTTCGAATTATGTGTTTATGTATTTCATTTTCCTAGTTTCTTAAGTCGAAAACATTAAAAAATAATAAAAGTCGTATTTTTATGTTTATTTTTTTTCTTATCGGCCTAATTTTTTTTTTTTTCTAATTGTGAGCGAAAAAACCGATTAAGAACCGAAACCGGTCTTACGAATCGACAAAACTGGTTCAAAACCGAGGAACCGGTACTGTAGCGACCGGTTTGGCAAAAAAAAAAAACGATTTGATCACCTTCATCACCATATGGCCAGGGCTGTTCACGAGCCGAGCCGAACCGAACGGACCTTTGCTCATGCTTGGCTCATTTATAAACCGAACCAAGCTGAGCGGCTCGTTTACAACCGAGCTGAAAAGCGAGCGAGCATTTTCCGAACGAGCGGCGAGCGATCCACGAGCGATTTGAACAGCCCTACATATGGCAAGTAGTAAACTACATTTAGCCCACATCTTGCAATTACATTTGACCCAACACAAAAGATCAACCCACATATTATAATTACATTGACCGGTGACCCACTGACCCAACATGAAAGAAGGCCGCACCTTGTACCTCTCCATGTGTGGTAACTGGTAAGTCCACCGTTACCACATGGTCCACATATCACATGTGTATTCACAAAACCTCACTAAAAAGAAGGCCACACCTTGTACCGGCTTCTTATTTGTTACTAGTATTATGCCCGCGCGTTTTGCTGCGCAAATACAATTTTAAAAAAATATGGCAGCGTATTGCATTTTAATTTGGCTAAATTTCGTAAAGCATGTCTCTTTCTCGCTCTCATTCTCATAAAAGACGGCTTTTGAAAGTAAATTTAAGATTTAACAATCAAAATTACAATTCTTGTTTTTTTTACAACCCACATATGTTTTTATGTTTATTTTGTTCATACAATCATTCAAGCTTAACTTTCTTAGTATAATATAATAATTTTAGAATTTATATTTATATTATAGTCATTTTGCAATTGATCTAGACGGCCACTTTGTTTATTTAATTGAAATCATATAAGGGTGAGGAGCTTCAAAACAACTCACATGATAGTAATGAATGTGATAATTCAAATACATTAATAAGTCTCTAAATTGATTATATAGTTATAGTACAAGTGCATAATGCAATAAGGGGTATAATGGGGAACTTTTACATGACATATCTATGTTAAAGCATGAGTCTCTTGATATCCCATCTTAAAATGGGTATAAAATTACTTTTCTAGACATGTCTCCTCCTTAATAAGGTAACATAGATAAGATGAGGTTAAACCCCGTCTATTAAATGGATTGAATAGATCCAATGTTATACATTCTTTTTAATGGCTTAAACTACACAAATCCGTCTTCAGCAGGACTCGAATAGTCGAACCCTTGTCTCAAGTGAAGCAACACCTAATTCCAATGACTTTGCCAATTAAACCCAACCCTCCACCCCATATTGTTATATTTTTAGTGATAAAAAAATTGTGTTTAAAAAACTCGTGTAGTGCATGAGTTAAATAAATATGTGTTAAACAGATTAAAAAAATATTATATATATATATATATATATATATATATATATATATATATATATATATATATGAATATTAAATTTGAGGTCAATGTGATTATTATGCATTCTGTTTCAGTTTTCTAAGATTTGGACACACATTTCATATTTAATTTACCGAGAAAATTGCTCGAATGGTCCCTGTGGTATGTACTTTTTTCACCTATAGTCCCCAAGTTTTTAAAATTACAGCTATAGTCCCGAAACAGTGAAATTTTTTAACTCGGATAGTCCCTGAGGCTAACTGAGGTTAAATAATCCAGTTAAGTGGCTGTGAAATTACAAAAATACCCTTTCTATAAACAAATAAAATAAAACACTGGTGGGCCCCACGTTTTATAATTAAATATATAAAAAAAAACCCTTAATCCCTACACCACCACCACCACCAACTTTATCTTCCCCACCCTATCACCACCACCTACCACCACCAGAACCCAACACAACCACCACTGCTGTTATCCTCCACTACAGCCACATCCATCACCACCTGACCCACAACGTCGGAAACTCTTCACCACCCGAACCAGATCTGACCGGAACACGACCACCAGTAAACCCAACCACACCCGTACTCTACCTGACCCGGAACCCTCTGCTCCGTAAACCCGTCACCGCCTGCTCCACCCGATCCACCGAAAAGCTGTTGTCATCGGAAACACAAACTCACTCGACAATAAACCTTTAACCTGAAAACCCATCTCACCTTGGAATCATCTTTTGGAAACCTGTTTCGACCCGATCCACCTTGGACAAACAACCGTCTGATCTCAAGTGTTTTGATTTCTAGTGTTTTGATTTGGGTTCCGTGACTTAAGAACAAAGAAGTCGTGTTTTTGAAGAGAGAGAGAGAGAGAGAGAGAGAGAGCAGATCTTGATTATTGTTGGTTTGATTTTGTTTGTTAGTGTGGAAGCAAGAAGCTGAAGTGTAGAGAAGAATAGAGAGAGGGATACATTTGGCAGTTGTGTTAGACCTTTAAGCTTTGATTGTGAAGTGAAAAAGAAATTAGAAGAGAGAGGAAGAAATAATAATAAGAGAAAATCTTCTTCTAGTTTCATTGATTGGAGATTGTTGATGTTTCTGATACGATTATTGTGAAGATCGTTAGGGCAAGATCGGTGGTAGTGGTGGTTGTGATGGTTTGGGGAGGTGTTGGTGGTGGGGAAGATGAAGTGAAGAAGAAGAAGTGGTGGGCCCCACATAATTTTTAATTATTTTAAATTCTATTTTTAATAATAAGGGTAGTTTAGTAATTTTACACCAACTTAACTGGATAATCTAACCTCCGTTAACTCCAAGGACTATCCGAGTTAAAAAATATCAAAAGTTGGGGACTATACCTGTAATTTTTAAAAGTTGGGGACTAAAGGTGAAATTTGAGTAAACCACAGGGACCATTCGAGCAATTTTCTCTAATTTACCCTTTTAAAAGGGATTGAACGGAGGCTGGGTGATAGAAGACCTATGGCTGAAAGTTTATGGGTTTGATTTTTTTAGAGCGTCAGGTTTTACCAATTATTTCATTGTCATGCCTTCGGATGGGTGGATGGTCGGGTTTTTCCCGGAACTGGTGGCTGGTGGGCCAGGGGCTCCGTCCGTCTGAGTAAGAGCTAGCTATAGCTCTTTTGGCTATTGGTAGCCACGTACGAAGTACCCGGCTTCAACTTAGTTATACGTTTAAAAAAAGGGGCTGGATGTAATAACCTAAACATTCAATATCACAATAATTTTTCCTCATCCGTCTTTATTATTTTTTGTTCCGCTGCTCATTACTATAAGAATTTTTATGAAAAATGTAACTTTATAGTTTGACACTTTTGACTGGTAAAATTGAATCAACTCAGCCTACACATTTCTAGAGACTACTCATTCCACTACTATGACATCACGAATGGACCACTTTTATGATTTATGATTTGGCAGCTGGAGAGTTAGAGGTGCAACAAAAAAGCGATTTAGGAATCGAAACCAATTAAACCGACTCGAATCAAAACCAGTTTCACATGAAACCGACACTAAAAAAAGCCTAAACTGAAACGAACCAAAAACCGGGCCAAAACCGGTTAAAGGAACCCGAACCGAAATTGAAACCGGTACACAAACTAGAACTGAACCAAAACTGGTACTGCTAAAAAGCAGTTGAAACCGGTAAAAAACCGAAACCGAACCGAAACCGGTTTAAGAAGAAAAAAAAACATTTTTGGCCATAGACACAAATAAAACTTTGTTTTTTGTATTAAAAGTATATTTTTCTTCTTTAAAACACCCTAAAAGTCAATAAAAGTTATTTTATGTCATTTATACGATTTTAAAAAGTGTGCAAGTGAACCGGAATGAAACCGAAACCGAACCGGAATCGGAATCAAAATTAAAACCAAACCGAAACCGGGTAAAAACCGATTTGTGACCGACCAAATCGGTACAGAACCGAATTGGTTTCAAACCGAAACTGGTTTGACTTGGAACCGGTCAGCACCCAACCGGTTCCAAACCAGTTTTGGTTTAAGAAAAAAAAAAATGATTTGTGCACCTCTAGCTAGAGTTAGAGGTGCACAAAACCGGGTTTTTTGAATACCTGGGTTCGGGTATGACCGGGTATAGTACAACCGGGTAGTACGAAATAACCGGGTCGGGTTCGGATAGGGTATTTTCGTGAAAAGCCATACCCTATATACCAGGTTCAGGTCAGGTTCGGGTTCAGGTTTTCAATCGGGTTGTCAAACTGGACCTGCACGCCAAGTTGGAACAATTCTTAACATATGTTAGGACATAATGTACCTAAATACATATAACACAGCCATTTGGTACACATGACAAATTGACAGGCCTCGTTCATAGGCTCATCCTCAGTTACAGGGTTTTTGTGATTCATGACGCGTATGAAGAGTTACTCAAATGTCGTAACACATCGGTGCACTACCCTCGATTTGGAAATGAGTTCGTGTTTGTTACGATTGGTTTCACCTTTTTGTTGACAAAATTCGCTAAGAAAAGTCCTCCCCCAAGCTGTGACCAAGGCTATTTCTTTGTCATCGGTTGAAACCCATGTTGCCATTTGGGTAAAAAAACAACAAACTTTTTTTGTTTGAATATTTAGAGAGATTTGGTAGAGAGAATAGTTTGTGAAAGTAAATGTGAATAACATGGTTTAAATAGATATTAAATAATAATGTTTTTTTTAATAAGTCAACTACTCTTTTTTAAATTAAAGGGGCTCTGTGAGGTGGGTGGAATTCCACCGAGTGCACACCAAAACCGATGGCCTCACCGACACCATACCCCTCTGAAGAAACAACAGGTATAACTTATTTGAAAAGTGGATAAGCTTGGTCTAATACTCGTGTTCGCTCAAGTATAATCTTTCGCTCACACTAATGACGAAACCGAAACCCTATGAGATGAGAAAGAGTGTAACGTGTGTGGTGAGAGTGAGTACACAAGAATACAAGTGGTCTGGTCTAGATCGACCTACGTCCTATGTAGAAAATCCACGAGGCGCCATCTAATTCGGCGCGGACTTGGCCTGCAAAAAATCCACGTGGCACCATCTAATTGGGCGCGGACGACACTTCCCTATGATACAACATGGTTGACCATCTGTTGGCGTCTGACGTGACGTCTGGCAGCATGCAGACATGCTTATACAGTGCTTTGACTAGTACTGTTCACAGCAGCATGGTGGAAGCATGGGAGCAGTCAAGTGGTTATTCCCTGTCAGTGTGTGACAACAGTCAACAAACCAGGTCAACATCCATACATAATTCATTTGTTGCCTTATTATATGTGCATATTTAGACAGTTTGCATACACTATACCCCCCCCCCCCCCCCCCCCCGCCTAGTGAAGCAAAAGTTAATCAGAAAACATAGGACACTTGTTAAGTCATACAACACCCGAACAATCACAAAAACAAGCATTCAAAGAGGTTGCTATACCCTAACATATGATAATCTCTCTTTAACACATGAACATGGAAACAAGTAGCTATGTTAAAATACACAAAATACATGTTAATGTCATCATTAAAAGGCGTAGAACCTATCCAACTATTGACATAACAGATCTCGGATAGATATTCCTATATCAAAGGGTAACTAGAGGCTATTCAATGAGTTAACTAGACACAATGTACAACTATGGTACCACTAACATGTGTATATGCCGATTAACTCTCAAGACTCCACACAAATGATAAGTTTTAGACCCATAAACCAAGCAACTTAACATAAAATGTAACCAACTATAATCTCACATATACAAATGCACACGCCATCACCCTTGAATCACCATACACCCATGCTTACTTACACAAACATACACATGCCATACCTACACATCCTAGCTCTTGAATTGTCATTTCCATAAAATACTAGCCATGTCCTTACTCCCTCCTCTTTGGCCGATTTATGTATACATGTCACATCAAGGGAATGCCCAAAGTTTACACCAATTTAGCTTAAGACACTAAGATCATACTCCTTTCTTTCATGCTTCCATTCCTAAAATAGAAACCTCCTTTTTCTTGCTTGTACTCGGCCGAAAAGTAAGTACCAACACACCCTATATCTTTTGACTAGCTACTAAAAACAAGGAACTATTCTTGGAGGATGAGCACCAATCGCATACAAGAACAAGAGCCACCCTCATCTAACTATCAAACAAAGCCTACTAATCTAGGAAGCTTCTAACTTTCCTAACTACCTATCACTAATCGGCCAAGGCAAAGAAAGAGACAAGGAAGCTTGAAACAAGGGTCAACACTTACACCAAAGTATATAAGATCCAAAGGAGAACACATCTTCCCATACCAAGTCAACTTCCTCTTTTGTTTTGCTAGTCCCAATGGCGGCTCAAGCATGGAACAAACATGATAACTTGTGGCATCCACCTTACACCAAATCTTACACCAAAATGTGATTAAAGTGTCTAAACAATACACAATCCTGTGGAGGATTACTTGCCATTTAAACTACTATATAAAAGGAGCCTTGAACACTTGAGAACTTGCACCATCCAACACTCACAATTCTCATTCTTGCACCTCTATATTCTTGGCTCCAAGGGATCCCAACCGAAGACAAAGAAGGCCAAGAGAAGGATCAAGGATCTAGCACCTAACCTATCTCACATTTGCTTCAAGAAGGTAAGTCTTTCAATCATTCCATCCTTTGGAAACCTCACACCCATCGGCCTAAAGCTCTACACCCGATCATAGACATTTCACAAGACACAAGTATGACTCACACACAATGATTTCCACTATACTAAGATTCTACTATCGAATTCCACTCAAGTGTATTGTTAACCGACTCTAATTAAACATTTATCACTTAATTGATGTTTTAAGGTTAGATCAGGACTAAGTAAACAACATTTTGAATCGGTTTTACAAATCAACTAGTGTTAACACACTCTTGAAACTAAAGGATCATTTTCTAAAGAGTAAACAATCGAATTTCATACAAGACAACCCCAAGCCGATTACAAAACATCAAGAATGCTCCTAAGAACATGGATCGGCCAAGTTGAAATCATTAAAGAGTCGATTTTAAGGCCTATATTATTGAATGGTTTCGGCTATCAACCCTTAACATGTGTTAAGATAAGCCGAAGCATGAGTTAGAATTATATTGGATTCAAAAGGGATATAAACACATAATAAATTAGGTATTTCACTAAAAACCAACCACACATAACGGATTAATACTAATTTATAGCATATGACGGCATACGGGGTCCACTCTGTTTACTAAAAAAATAGTTTTACAAAAACACCGGGATTCCATGCCCGCACAAGCCTCATAAGTACACATAATGTAATCACGAGTACCAAAAAGATGATCCATATGTATAGAATCCAAGTCCCTGAACGTCGGGTGAGCAATGTGTATGATGACAAGGCCAAACAACTCATTATGTCTATAATGATAATAGGGTATCATTTGTCAAGACAATAGCCATTTCATTTCACCAGACCATACGTGACACTATCAGGTGAGTTTCTATGGCCCCGTTTTACTATTTTACATTTTAGGGGAAACACATGCATCAATACTTGTGTCATTTTCAAGTGTGTGTACATTCTATCATGACTACCATGTGGAACATGAGACATTTTGGTTCATGAGCTCACTAGTCCTCGTACAACGTTTACTGTAACCATTAGCTAGACATTTAGCCATGGAACACTTTAATAGATCTATTGGGTTGACACCCCCACTCTTAGTTAGTCGCTCTAACCGGTTACATGCAAAAGAGTGTTAGTATTCTACTATACATACATTGTCCTTGGTGTACAATGCGCGAGGCACAACAGTCAAGAGGTTTGGTTACGGGACTCATGGTTCTCACAGAAATCATTCGCTTAGCTAGCTTATGATTGGTCATACACGAATTACACGTTGGTTTTACTATACATTCAAAACCCATAGACTCACCAACATTATTGTTGACAAAACTCATTATGCATGTTTTTCAGGTAACTAATGGAGGGCCACCGAGGATTGAGGGAAGGGTTCGAGCATGCACCCCGTGGTATCACTTTGATGGCTTTTGTCGGTTTCAAGATGTTATGTTTTCAATTCCCATAAATATTAGACAATGTCTCTTATGTTAACATTATGGTATCATTTTCAATAAATTCATGACAATTTCCATCACTTATGGTGGTACTATTTGAATAAATGTGTATTGCTTGAACCTTGTGCTTGAAAACCTTTCGGTCGTTGCATCCCCGTGTTTCCGCCTTGGCGGGGTGTGACACAGTGATTGTTGGACCACTTCTGACACGTGTTGCCATCTGATTGGCGCAGGATATGCTCAGATCTGACCAAATCTTCTTAATTCTTGATCGTCCTTACCTCGTACCAAAAGTTGATGTTAGTCGAATATTTCGTGCGTATATACACCCGCGGGGATTCCTTTTTATTGGTGACGTCATACAACTGAAGTCATCCCGCGCATGAGCTGGTTACCACGCGCGAGATTGGTTCCGCGGTAGTATGACGATTTGTTCTTATTGGTTGAGGTTCTTTTCTGCGGATTCCTTGCAGGAGACGTATTTTGTGGGATAGGGACGTTATCTGCGTCGGGATTAGGTACCCTATACCTTCACCATCAGCCTTGTAAATGGTCAAATATTTCATTTAACATTTATTTTTATATTTATACGTCGCTAACTTTACTGAAAACAAAATATAAAGTCGTAGTTATTTAATTTGATTATTTTGTAATAACTTCAGCATATTTAGTTTAATTATCATCGTAATTTTAAATGATTATGTTTACAGTATGATATCATGTCTCTAGCTTTTTATAAATATGTTAAAGAGGTGTTCACAAGATGTGATGAGAAACACAAACACTAATAATCATATAACATGTTAATCTTTTTGAATAAAAAAATGAGTAAATGACTAAATTCGTCCATGAGGTTTGGTCAATATCGTTAGATCCATCCAAAATAAAAAATTTTGACATCTGAGCCACTAAGGTTAGATATCTAGTGCTAAATGTATCCAATTTGCAAACTCTGTTAAATACTAACGTCAAATCACGAGCATATTGGTCATTTCCCATCATTTTTTATCATATAATTTAGTATAAGACAAGAAAAATATAAAAAGGTTTGCCCATAGTCGAAGCTGGGATCAAACCCGGTTCAGATCCTTGAGCATACACACACAACCATCTGGCCTGCATCAGATTTGGTGTTTTATTTGATTTCGAAAAGATTTTATATAAACATTAACCTGATTCATCTTCCCCAATGTAAATCCTAACAACCCTAATTCTCCAATTGGGTTAATTACGAATCCAAACCCAAAACTAATAGAGGGTAATTACCAGAGACAATATAGCAAACGTAAAAATAAGTTTAGATCGAACTTACAGGTTGCAATTCGCTCCAAAACCCAAGTCAATCAAAAAGTCAAAGCCGAAGCAATTAGCACAAAGAAACGAACGGGGTGAAAATTGAGAATGTGGATTTGATTTTCGGGCCATTCTGAACAAGGAGAAAGGTTCAATTTATAGAGTTAAAACAAAAATGGAGTGTTTTGAATTTTGACTAATCTTGTTCAATGCCGATCGATTACACTCAATCATGAGTTGTGGTTGGGTTGTTAATGGGTTGGAATGACGCACAGAAGATTGTCGGCCGATTAAGGTTTCAAAAAACAGATGGTTATGTGTTTGGATTCTTAATTAACCCAATTGGAGAATTAGGGTTCTTAGGATTTAGGTGGGGGAAGATGACTCAGGTTAATGTTTATATAAAATCTTTTCGAAATCAAATAAAATACCAAATCTGATGCAGGCCAGCTGGTTGTGTGTGTATGCTCAAGGATCTGAATCGAGTTTGATCCCAGGTTTGACTCTGGGCAACCCTTTTTATATTTTTCTTGTCTTATACTGAAGTATATGATAAAAATGATGGGAAATGACCAATATGCCCCTGATTTAACGTTGGTATTTTACAGAGTTTGCAAATTAAGTGAATTTAGCACTAAATTTATAACCTTACTGACTCAGATGTCAAAAATTCTTATTTTGAATGGATCTAGCAATATTAACCAAACCTCAGGGACGAATTTCGCCATTTACTCCGAAATATAACAATACTATACCCATATAAAAAGAATTAAATGTTCATTTTTATAATGTACTAGATTATAACCCGGGAGCGTCCCGGGTTGAGAAATTTAATATGATAAATCAATTTTACATATGAAATAGACTGATATATAACTCTAATATTAATATCTAACCTAAAACAAATTAACAATGTACAACTCCAATACTAGCACCTAACTTAAAAGAATGTAGAACTTTAATGTAACTCTAATAATAACACTTATCCTAAAGATTAAACAAATGTACAACTCTAACATACTAATATTGATACGTAACTTAAAACAACGTATAACTCTATTAACATATTCAGTTCTGGTTGGAAAAAAAATCATATTTACTGATTTGAACATAATTAGTGACTTGCCTATACGTGATTAATGATTTACCTGAACACTTTGTGTTTTTTTTCTTGTATGAACAAAACCCCACAAAAATTTTCTTCGTTTTTTATATAGCACTATGGTACTCGTTGGAAAGATAATAAAACGTTCGTTAATTTGGTGTATTTTTTTTCTTTAAACAATCTCGTATATTAAAGATATTAACGTTTAAAAATTATGGGAGGAAAGATGAGGGTGAAAAATCTAATTTTGTTTTTAAATTATTTTTTTCCTAAAATATCTCAATACCACATGAGATGACACATGGCATACTCAAGGAAGAGAATGCATCTATAAGTGTCATGTCATTAAAATGGCTTTGGTTTATTATATGTATAGATTTTTTTAAATATTAACGTATTATGCTTATTCAAAAGTTTTGGGAGAAAGTTAATTTAAAATCAACAATATGTGATTGCACAAAATATTTTAAAAGTTGTAATTACTTAAACACTTAAGCAAATCATTTTTTGTCCTTTTTATACATATGTATTATATATATCGTAAAAGTTGAATCATAATATATGATATTATTTTTAACGGCTATTCAAATGGCGGCATGCACACTTGATAACCTACAAAACCCAGGTTCGACACAGCTCACTTACGTCAAAGAATCTTATAAGTAGTAATCGGTGATGTCTCTCATGATTTTAAAGAATATTTTGCCCCTCTTCATAAAGGAGCATAGAGACCGAGAATTGAACCCCGTTGTCAAGAAAGTTACTTTATTGTTCTTGCCACAAAGATTTAAGGGGCTGTTTGGTAGCCTCATAATCAGCCTCTTAACCATTCAGGTCTGAATCATTCAACATTCAGACTGTTTGTTTCAGCATCTGAATGGAATGATTAAGTGCTGAACCATTAAGCTAATAAGGGATGCTGAATGATTCAGCTCTTAACCATTCAGAGTCTCTTAACCATTCATACCATCTTAATAATTCAACACTTAATCAACCAAACAACCAGTTAGACTCATACTTAACTACATTTGTCGACTGGGCCAAAGATATATAGAAAAACCAAATGAAAATTTTGTATTTAATTGCCAGACTACGAAAAATAATAACTTACATAAATATATTGGCAGTTAATGAATATACGTATTTTAACCTTTTCATTTAGGCCCTAGCTATTCACATCCCCATCTTCTATTTCAACTCCCCCACCCCCAAGTGCCTCGCTTTGGCCAAAGCAAGGTGCTTCGGGTCAAATCAAACGAGGGCATACAAGGTGGCAGAAAAAGCTGATTTTTTTATCCAAAGCGCCTCGCTATGGCAAAAGCGAGACGCTTTGGATCAAAGTTTTAATTTTGGTTGTTTTTTGATATTATGAAGTGTTTTTTTTTTACTTATTTAATAAAATAACTAAATTAAATAACTCTAAAAGTATTTATTTATTTTTTTATTCATTACTTTCGGGAAAAAATACAACATTAATCTTCGTTATCCTTTATCTGCAATATTTGAAAATTATCATTTTTAGTGTTTATTTATTTATTTATTTTTATTCATTACTTCCGGGAAAAATACAACATTAATCTTCGTTATACTTGATATGCAATATTTGAAAATTATCATTTCTTAGTGTTTATTTATTTTTTTATTCATTACTTCCGGGAAAAATACAATATTAATCTTCGTTATACTTGATCTGCAATATTCGAAAGTTACCATTTCTTGACATGCTTGGTAACAGAGAGGAACACTTTCTTCAAGGGATCCGCTTGGAGTCTAAAGCTTCGCGTGTCATCTCTAAGTATTCAATTCCGATAATCAACACCTTTTTCCTGAAGCAAAACCTCTCTAGGTTTACCATCACCAAACGGATTCACCTTAGCCCTCGGTTTGTCCACTCCAATTCCTAACATTAATTCCAATTCCAATTCCAATTCCAATTCCACCGTTGTTTCCTCACTATCCACAATGTTCTTACCTAAAAATCAAGTTTCTCAACTTTACAATGGCTATCAAGAGTAACAATCAATCAATCTCCGCTGCAAGTAATAAATAAAGAAAGAAACTTTTATTTAATTAAATTTAATGCGCATATCGCATTCGAAGATCCTTGAATTGGACAAAAACCCATGGAATGTATAGATGATTAACCATGTGGACTTATCTGAAGACTAGATTCGGTTCAATCAGAATCTGAAGAAAAGTTTTTATCATCATCATCCACAATGTTCTTACCTAGAGCTACCAACCATCCCGAGATCCATCTTCATGGAAATTAAATTCTATCTACAAAAATTGATGCATGCTTTGACTACTTTTGAAATATTTTCCGGTTGTTTCAGGTTGCCTTCATCGTTGACAGATATATCTCCGACAACAACTTGCTATGTACCCGATCACAATGTCCAACAACTGAATTTTACTTGCTTGCATGTGTTAGTTGCATTTTTCAGCATGTTTTATATTAGTTTATCACCCACTTTATACCACATATCATGCATTTATCATGTAGCTTAACCATTATTTTGGTCAACATTTGTTTTGGTAGAATGGAATCTACTTTGGTTTGTTTTTGGTTGATTTTGAAGGTATGGAGAATTGAAAGAGGCAATGGCGAGCATTGACGAGGCAAGCCCGCAATTTACTTGGACTTCACTGGTGTTATTAAAAAGAAGTTTAGGCCGCAAATAACATGGAAAGAAGTAGAGGGAGCTGAATTGAAAGAATTAAAAAAAAAAAAGATAATAACAAACCTTATTTTTTTGTGGGGAGCTTCGAAAAATAAAAGAATGATATATATTATTATCATATCTTTGGCAAGAAGGAATTCATTGATTCACATCTTTGAGGACTGCAGCACATCATCGAACAGGAAGGGAGAGTTTTTTTTTTGGCGAGCTGCAGAGGGGATCGAAGAAAAAAAAACACAATTAGTATTTTTTTATATTTTCGTAAGTTTTATTTATTGTTTTGCTTTATATTTATTTTGGTGGTTCTAGCCGTCATGTTCGGCTAGAACCTTTTAGTTTCAACACTAGGGTTTGTTTGATTTGATCCATAAACTTATGTGAAACAGTTATGAGATCCATTTATTTTAGTGGTTTGTTTGTGTGATTCTTGCTCTTAATACGGATTCAATCCGAAAATATTAGATTGTTAATAAACCTGATCAACTTATTAATTTTTCTAATAAAGTTCATCAATATTTAAAACCCTAATCAAGTTTTAGTTTTTGATACAAGGAACAAATAATATTTTGAGTTTGTCTATGAACCCAAAATTATTATAGATTCACATGATCTAGTTAAACATTCCGAACGGCGTGAGTGTTTAATTATAATTGATACTTTTATCATGCAACCCGCACACTAAGATCCGAACGGCGTGAGCTTGGAGTAGCGGGTTGGCTCTAATCAACGAACTGCGCTTGGTTAGACTTTAGATGGAGTGGATGTCCGAACGGCGTGACGTCTAGTATTGATACAAACCGTTAATTAAAAAGATCATTGCACCGTGACCGTTAATGATCGTAAGCCGAATCGAATCAAGAAATTGCCCTGGTGTTGAAATTAGTTTTTAATATCTGAATTCCCAACATTTTAATCGTCTTAGTTTTTAATTTAGTTTTCGTCATTTTTTTTATCAAATAAACCCCCCCCCCCCCCTTTAAACAATCGTATATGTACTTGAAACGTTTTTGGTATAATTGGTTAATCTGTATCCCTGAGGACACGAACCTTACTTTCACTCATACTAGTAGGTTTATTATATATTTATTTGCTGGATTCGACACCCAACAAATTGGCGCCGTTGCCGGGGATACGGTAAATTTAACCGTTTTGTGCCAAGATTTTTTTTAGTACAGGTATATCATTTCATCATGGCAGCAGAACAAACTCTTAGGGAGTGGGCGACTCATTGTGCTACCCAACAAACCCTTTGCATCAATTACTCTGCTATGGAAAACTTTGAGCTCAAATCTGGACTCATTCATCTATTGCCCCATTTCCGAGGTTTAAAAAATGAAGATCCTCACAAGTTTCTAAAGGATTTTCACGTTGTTTGTTTTGGAATGAAGCCGCACAACGTAACCGAAGATCAAATCAAGCTAAGGGCATTCCCCTTTGCACTTCAAGATTCGGCAAAAGATTGGTTTTATTACCTACCATCAAGGTCAATAACCACTTGGAATGAACTCGCAACACTATTTCTTGACAAGTACTTCCCGGAAGTTAAAGCCTTAGTCATTAGTAAAGAGATAATCGGGATGAAGCAAGCAAAATGGGAAGAATTACATAGTTATTGGGAGAGATTTAATAAGGTGTGTGCCCGATGCCCACGACATGGTTTACCCGAGCACCAACTCCTTCAATACTTTGTTGAAGGGCTAGCACCATTGGAGAGGCGTTTGATAAATGCCTCTAGTGGAGGAGCTTTATATGACAAAACCCCAACTGAGATTAGAGCCTTAATCACATCCATAGTAGAAGACACAAGGCATTTAGTACTAGAAGAATATTGGTATGTTGACATGCCACAGGGAGTTAAGGAAGTGAGTAGCTCTCAACTTGAAGCTCAAATTTCAGAATTAACAAATGTGGTCATGCAACTAACCAAGGATGAGGACCTGACACAAACAGTTCAAGCTCAAGATCAACAAAATTTCCAACCTTGTCAACAACATCAAGTGGTCAACTTGGGAATGTCTTTGGAAGATATTGTCAAAAGTTTAGCCACTAGCACCAGAGCATTCCAACGAGAGACCAAAGTTAGCATTCAGAACTTGGAGCAACGAATAGCTGAACTTGCAAGTTCAGTAAGCAAAATAGAGTCTCAACGTAACTTATCCTTGCAAACCGAGATGAACCATTATCACAATGTTTGTGCCATTACTTTAAAAAACGGGAATAGTGATGATGGCCCGAGTATACAAATGGATGAAAAAGAAGAAATCGTTGATGAAAAGAAGAATGCTCCAAAACCTCCCGAAACTGAGAGAAAAATCACTCCTCCACTCCTATCAAGGTTTCAAAGCATAAAGAGGGAAAGAGAAGACAAAGAGATCATTGAGGCAACCCAGATTGTAAAGAAGCAAGTACCTTCAAAGTGCAAAGATTCAATGCTAAACATAAGCATTAATGAGTATACATCAGAAGAACGTACTGAGAAGTTCAAGCTTGGGGAGACATTAATGGAGGTCGTCACGTTCATGGATCCACGGAAGAAAATAAGGTATGACGCACCAAAAGTTGACTTATTTATTACTAACAAAAAATTTCTTCCATTTATTGAGCAGGCACCGGATTGAACGAATCGAGAATAAAGTCTAGCCAAAGACGTGAAAGAAAGGCGCTTCACGGGAGGCAACCCGTGGTTTCGTATTTATTTATTTATTTATTTGCTTTAAAAAAAAAAACTGACCCGGGCGTGTCACGAGTTCACCCGGCCGGGTTGAAGAACCTTATTTCTGTCGAACATTAGCCCGGGCGGGTGTCACAATCGACCCGGGCGGGTTAAAATTTTTGAGAAGAAGGCCAAAAATTGACCCGGGCGGGTCACGAAGAGACCCGGCCGGGTTGAAATTTATTAACAAAAACTTTTTAAAAGTGCCTAAAGTTGACCCGGGCGGGTTACGAGTTTACCCGGCCGGGTTGAAAATTTTAAACATATGCCGAAAATTGACCCGGGCGGGTGTCAAAAACGACCCGGGCGGGTCTGTGTTCTGATGTAAATCGAAAGAATTTTTTTTTACACAATCGACCCGGGCGGGTCAACAACTTACCTGGCCGGGTAAGACCCCTTCCCACACCATCACCTTCATCCCTCACTACTCACCCTTCTCTGTCGGTCCATCACACTCTCCACCGCCTCAGTAGATTCCTTCTACTCTTGTCTCCGAGCATTGAGGACAATGCTATATTCAAGCTTGGGGAGAGGTAATTTCTTATTTTTGTTCTTTCATGCATTTAGGTTGTATATATTTCATGCATTAGTAGCCATTTTGCATTAAAAAATTGCATCAAAAAAAAATTGAAAAAAAATTCCCAAGGTTATCTGATTGCACACGAAAGGCACCTCTCATTCATTGTAAAACGTAAGCTGAAAGCGGGTCGGTGTGGGCTTACACGCTTTAGGACGCAAATTTTTTAAGTTGCGGGATAAAGTAGGCCCAACATAGTCAATTTTTTTTTTTTAGAAAATATAAAATGTTTGGGGTACTTAGGATGGTGTAGCTGACTGGATAGTTGATAGCTATGCATGGCTTGTATCGGCAACCCGATTCCATACGTTCAGTGAGTTTTGAGCCTTGAAATTTCCATATATATATTCATTGTTTCGTTTGATGTGTATATCGACATGATTCATCGTTTTAAAACTTGTGCATTATATACATTTTGAGACCTTGGGTTGGGATTTGGCAAAGAAGTGACAGGGGCATTAGGATTACCCACATGTTCAGCCTTTTCATCATTTTTATTTTCGTTTATTTTGTTATTAACCCAATTGAAACCTTTCCAATAGTAGCCCCTTTGAGCCTTGGCCTTTTCTTTTGATTTAACCCATGATTTGTTTACTACATCCGGTTTAACTTGTGTTTACATCGTGACTTTGTTGAAGTGTATAAATAAGACAAAAGAGTATGTGATTTGAAAAAAAAAACAGAAAAAAAAAACAGAGAAAAAAACAGAGAAAAAAAAAAGAAAAGAAAGAAAAGAAAAAAAATAGAATAAATTGTTGAGTCGAAAAGACTAAGATTTGTTATGTGTTTAGAAATTCGTTATTAGACCGGATTGTCATTTTTTCTGTTTTCACCATTTTCCCCATATTTTCCCTACCTTTAACCCTTGCCAACCCGAAAAGTCCTCTTGATCTATGTTAAGTTTTAACAATTAGGGGTAGATTTGATTAATGCACAAGCTTATGTTAACGATGTTTTCTTTGTCTGGTTTTGAGAGAATCACTCCAAATTGCATATATATAACCGAGTGTTGAGTGATTAATTATTGTGAGGGGTACATGCTATGTATGGTTAGATTCTTGAAGGGAGACGAAACTTGAATAGGTACGCCCATGGTTTTAAAAAATGTTACCATCTAGACTTGTTGGGTCGTAAATCTATTGATCGTTGTAAGTCTTGTGAATTAAAGTGTTCCTACCGTTTGTGGCTTATACTCGGCTCCGTTTGATGTTAGTCGTCTATGTCTTGGGAATGTGTTGGACGTGTTTAGCATGAAGTTTTGCCAAGGGACAAAAAGAGAAAAAATCATTTCAAGCATGCATATGTGTTTTGTTTGTTTTCGTTTTCGCTCCTCGATTTAATTTTATTCTTGACTTCCTTGAGGACAAGGAAAGGTTTAAGCTTGGGGAGATTTGTTAGTTGCATTTTTCAGCATGTTTTATATTAGTTTATCACCCACTTTATACCACATATCATGCATTTATCATGTAGCTTAACCATTATTTTGGTCAACATTTGTTTTGGTAGAATGGAATCTACTTTGGTTTGTTTTTGGTTGATTTTGAAGGTATGGAGAATTGAAAGAGGCAATGGCGGGCATTGACGAGGCAAGCCCGCAATTTACTTGGACTTCATGAGTGTTATTAAAAAGAAGTTTAGGCCGCAAATAACATGGAAAGAAGTAGAGGGAGCTGAATTGAAAGAATTAAAAAAAAAAAAAAAAGATAATAACAAACCTTATTTTTTTGTGGGGAGCTTCGAAAAATAAAAGAATGATATATATTATCATATCTTTGGCAAGAAGGAATTCATTGATTCACATCTTGAGGACTGCAGCACATCATCGAAAAGGAAGGGAGAGTTTTTTTTTGGCGAGCTGCAGAGGGGATCGAAGAAAAAAAAACACAATTAGTATTTTTTTATATTTTCGTAAGTTTTATTTATTGTTTTGCTTTATATTTATTTTGGTGGTTCTAGCCGTCATGTTCGGCTAGAACCTTTTAGTTTCAACACTAGGGTTTGTTTGATTTGATCCATAAACTTATGTGAAACAGTTATGAGATCCATTTATTTTAGTGGTTTGTTTGTGTGATTCTTGCTCTTAATACAGATTCAATCCGGAAAATATTAGATTGTTAATAAACCGGATCAACTTATTAATTTTTCTAATAAAGTTCATCAATATTTAAAACCCTAATCAAGTTTTAGTTTTTGATACAAGGAACAAATAATATTTTGAGTTTGTCTATGAACCCAAAATTATTATAGATTCACATGATCTAGTTAAACATTCCGAACGGCGTGAGTGTTTAATTATAATTGATACTTTTATCATGCAACCCGCACACTAAGATCCGAACGGCGTGAGCTTGGAGTAGCGGGTTGGCTCTAATCAACGAACTGCGCTTGTTAGACTTTAGATGGAGTGGATGTCCGAACGGCGTGACGTCTAGTATTGATACAAACCGTTAATTAAAAAGATCATTGCACCGTGACCGTTAATGATCGTAAGCCGAATCGAATCAAGAAATTGCCCTGGTGTTGAAATTAGTTTTTAATATCTGAATTCCCCAACATTTTAATCGTCTTAGTTTTTAATTTAGTTTTCGTCATTTTTTTATCAAATCAACCCCCCCCCCCTTTAAACAATTGTATCTGTACTTGAAACGTTTTTGGTATAATTGGTTAATCTGTATCCCTGAGGACACGAACCTTACTTTCACTGATACTAGTAGGTTTATTATATATTTATTTGCTGGATTCGACACCCAACAGCATGAACAGTTGTTTTGGAATTGAGCAGTGGTCTAGTGGTGTGGTCTACCTTTTTGCTTATGATGACCAACAACTGAATATTATTTGCTTGCATGAACAGTAGTTGTTTTGGAATTGAGCAGTCGTCTAGTGGTGTGGTCTTCCTTTTGCTTATGATCCAACACCAAATCTCATTAAATTAATGAATGATCCACCCATTTCAGCTTTTGTTTAACTATTTTAGCAACTTCCATAGGAACTCTCCATTTTCAAACATGGTCATTGTATGGTATTAGTGGTTGGAAACTCTGATGAATAGTGATTCATCCATTTCAGCTTTTGTTTAACTATTTTAGCAACTTTCATAGGAACTCTCCATTTTCAAACATGGTCATTGTATGGTATTAGTGATTGGAAACTATGATGAATAGTGACCCTTTGGCAATTGGTTACTTAATGTTTTTTATATATGAATAGTGACCCTCTGGAAAACCTGCGTAAAGGACTAAAGCCACATATCTTGTCAAGTGGATACCATGGATCAGAGAGATTTAAGCTAATCAAACTCATATAAAGTGTTCAATGTCACTGTGAGTAGATAAATTTCGTTTGAATGGTGACTTTTTAATGTTCTTTAAATATGAATAGTGACCCACTTCGCGTGTCATCTTGGTCAAACTCATGACACGTAACATTCGTCTCGTGCGTGTTAGGGTCGAAATTTTAGGGCTTCTTAGTGGGTTTTTTCCAAGACTTAATCCTTGTGCTTTATGGTTTTGAACGGTGGTTTTGGTTGTTTTATGAAGGTTTGATCGATATCATCCATACAGAGTTCGTTGTACTGGTTGCGGAAAGAAATCAACAGTCGGACTGGCACTTTGATTTTCATCTTATAAAAGAACATAAACACAATCATGTTGTAACACCCCAACCGATGGCGGAAACATCGAGGTGTCACGTAGTGGCGATTGTTCAATATCTCATGGTACTAAAGTGTAAATATTGATATATTGAATAAATAGTTTATTACGTTGGAATGAAATACAAAGATACAATGATTCTAAAGTGTCAAGTCGAACTGAAATATAATGAAGACAAGCCTAAATATAAATCCAAAAGCTTAAAAGAAACGTCTTAAAATAACCTAAAACATGTACAAAATAATATAGGTCAATACAAAAATGTATTGGTGAGCATACCCTGTTTTGAATACATGTAGTAATAAAACTGTTTAGCAATTCATGTGTTGTATACCGTTTGCAATTATGTAATAAGTAATATCCGTTCAAAATCAACCCTAAGAATCAAGTATCAAGAATCAAGAATCAAGAATCAAGAATAAAACAACCACTTTGAAAACCATTTTTGAGTATAACGAATCACAAGACAATGACCAAAGTCTCTCAACAGAGTCACAAGGGTATAAACCATAGTACTATTCATTGAAATGTCAGGCCCTCAAAGGTTAATGATTTTGGCAAGTCATAGACACACAAATTAACATAAAGCAAACACACATGAGAATTGCATTTAGTGAAAGAATCATTTAGTCATAGTGTACATGAATAGCCCCAAAAGAGTAAAACATGAAAAAAGGGAAAGATATACTCACAGTTTTGCTAAGTGGTAAATCCAACAAAGTTTGTCACAAAAGGCTTGGGAATTCCGAAGAACTCAACCTATATGTATAAGAATACTAATGAGGAAAGTGACTTAAAAGTCTAAGGTATCTAGGGTTCTAAGGCATTAGGGTTTGCTAAGGCGATTTGGGGAATCAACGTTTTTACGAAGAACTCAAATAATATTAAATTTAAATCTAAAAATTATATGATAAAAGTATATGAATATTATTTAGTGATCTAAATATTACCAATTGAATATTTAGATAAAAATATGTTTCGAATCATAAAAATGAACGATATACTTAATTAGTTAAACTATGATTGTAATTAATTACAAAAATTGAATAAATAATTATAAGTTACACAATGAATCAAACAAATGATGATTATGACTTTCAAACATAAAAGAAAAATATTTTTGTTTTATAAAACATTAAATTTATAAAACAAATTTTATGTATTATGAATTAATAAATGATTTATGTATTTAAATAAGCTTAAATATAACTAAAATACAAGATATGGCTCAAAAATGATATTTTTTGTGAAAAATCAATAAATTCTGATGAACAATGATCAAAATAAATTTTTTCACAATTTTTCTTAATTTATTTGTATTTAAAACAGATTTAATGAATTTAAATCATATTTAAATGATTAAAAATAGGAAAACCAATAAAAATGATTGTTTTCTGTGCAAATAAATTTTATTTCAGTTCTTCATGTTTAGAAATAATTTCCCAGAAATTTTGAGATTAAAATCATTTAAAACGGATTTTTAATCAATAAAAATACGAAAATAACTTATTTTCCAGAAAATAAAAATGTGATAATTTTCTATGTGGTGTCAAGATTCTACACCTAAATTTCATAATTTTTGGATAAAAATTGAATTTATTATGAATATTTTGAGAATAAAAAATGTTTTTAAGGAACTGTAACTTTTATACATAGGTAAATATAGGGGGGACAAAAAAATGTAGCAGACTAGGGTCGAACCAGTGACCTTGGCTGTTTCAAATGTACTAATACAAACACCTAAACCACTACACCAAAGATCAGGTTGGTATGTAATTTGAAATAAAATTATATTAAACAAATAATCACACATTGTCTTCTTCCCCAATTCATCTTAATGAAACCCTAACCCTAGTTCCAATTACAATAGACTAATACGAAGATGAATAGAGGTCAGTAATAGGGGGTTTTCAAAGATTAGTGTATGAACAACAAAAACAGCAAATGAAAAACGAACTTACACTTCGGTTTATGGTGCAAACAAGGTGTCGCCGGAAAAATTTTGGAGGGTCGATTCATCAACACAACAGCACGAATATGATGTAAGTAGCGTATCGAAATGGTTCATCCAAGGTTTCTGCTGTCGATTATATGATTAACGTACAAAGTTAAGGTTTTAAACGTTGAGTTTTGATGGGTTCTTAATGGTCGACGGTTACCCTTAAAACTCGATCATTCCACTTTTAATACCAGATTAATTGCGAATTCAAGCCTAGGATTCGGTTATAGATTGAAGGCAAAACGTTTTGGGACAATTTCTAATAATAAAGAACAATTAAATCCGTTTTGAGCACTCGCCGGAATGGGGATCACCGGCCGGAATAACCTTGCCAGAAAACGGGTATGGAGGGAGATGGGGCTGGGTTTTGTTTTGAACTATCATTATTTGCAAAAATGGCCCCTAGAGTTTTAAGCTTATGTATATTATATAAGAACCTTATAATTTCTTTATAAAAACTTAACTAAACTTCAAATTTATATAAACTTTTGAAATTTTTATAAGACTTATTCTTTTGAAACCATTTATATAATTTCTATATACATATTGATATGTAGAAGGACCGAACGTGTAAACGTACAAATAAAGAAGGGTTATAGTAGTAAATCTAAAAGGGACGAATGTCACACATGTGACCCATGATCAGAGCTTTAAGTTGTGATAGACAAAGATAATAGGAAGAAGATCAGAGCTCCAAAAGCAAGTGTGAAGATGAAGAGAAAGCAAGTTGAAGAAGAAGATGAACAGTGCTCCAACATAACTTGCACCGGTTTGAGATATGAGTTTGATTAGCTTAAATCTCTCTGATCCATGGTATCCATTTTCACCTGAAGCTTTACTTTCCTACCCCTGTTTTGAATTTGTTGAGTTATAAAGTGTTCGATGTCACTGTGAGTAGATAAATTTCATTGAATAGTGACGTTTTAATGTTCTTTATATATGAATACTTTCCTACCTCTGTTATGAATTAGTATATAGAGAGCAAACCGACGAACATCATTCAAAATTTCAACTTCCCCGCTAACCTCTGCACCATCATCGACTACAGCAAACCGAAGATCTTCCTCCATGACACTCCTAATAAGCCTCTCTTTATACCACGCTAGGATTTAAGGTTCCAAATTTGTTTTTGTTGCTTTTTAATAATAAGTTTTGTGTTTATCAAACCCTAACATCTAAAATATTATGATTTCGTTTAGCTCCACGTTTGAAATATGGATCTTGTTGTCGCTACGGTTAGTGGATACCATGGATTAGGGAGATTTAACCTAATCAAACTCATATCTTAAGCTGGTGCAAGTTATGTTGGAGCAATGATTTATTATTGTTATTTTATTTATTGTTATTTTATTTCTGTTTTGAGGGTGTAATGATGATGATGGTTATGATTTGACAAATGACTTATGAAAGTATCAAGAATCGGGAATTAGTAAAATGATTTTATAATTCTTTAAAGACTGAACATGAGTATAATCAAACAAGGGTTCCGCGTTTTGCTACGTTTTAATTGATCGGATGTGACTTCTGAAAACCACAAACGATCAATTAAACATTCCGAAACGCGTCAAACAGAGACCGGAAGTCCAGCATGTCGATTAGACATGCAAAATTGTGTTTTGAAAAAAATATGGATATCGACTGTAATTGTGACAACCTACACCCTACACTTTTCATAAATATACACAATTGGTCCCTCGGCTATTTTCAAATTTTCATTTTAACTCTCGTAGTCTAAAAGGATCAAAAGTCGCAATTTAATAAAAATTATAATTTTAAGTATTCACGTTTTATACTCACATCTACACCCGAGCACGTATGTTTCTTGTATATCAAATGAGGCACAAAGCCTAATTTTTTTACAAGAACAATTAGTAGTTGAAGAGTGTAACTTAATTTGAGTCATAAAACTCTAATCAAGTAACATAAAGAACTCTACTAAAGAGTCTTTTAATGGTTTCACTAAATTTAATTAAATTTCCATTCATCATCATATTAAATTTATTTTTAACTCCCAATCACTTCAAGTCTTGACTTTATGATGCTATTTACTTTGTCCATTCATTTTCCTACCATTTGTATATAATTAATATTAAATATGACAAGAATTACTTCAAAATTAGTATAGAAACTTCATTTTTTTACACATTATCAATTCCACCACAAACCATTCAATTATACTCCAATTACACACAATGCTCTCATGTGTTCTATCATTTCTTCACTTGAAGCCCCAATTATCATCTTGTTTTCTGACGAATTTGGAAGCTTATTATTCTATTATTCAGTTTTCTTTTCTTCTTAATTGGACTAACCACATTGTAAGTTTTTCCAATTCCTTTCTGCAATACCCTTAGTTTTCATTTGTAGATCAAAAGCCCCCTGTCTGTTTGGTTGATTATAGGCTTTAAGGGCTTCAATTGAATTTCTAAGGTTAGGGTGTTCTTAGGAGTATTTGGGATTTTTTTTATTTAAAATCTTTTGAACTTAAAAATTCATAACTCGGTTATTATTGACCTAAAAATTATGAAATTTGACATGGTGATTCATTTGGCCGATTAGGAATTTTAGAACTTAGTTTTGGCATTTTATGCGTTATATAATATTTTTAGTGATTTTTATATGTTTTAATCATATTAAATCAATGATAATGCGTTTGGTCATGAAAATTGGTGGAAATATTTTCCATTATATTAGAATAACTTTCATAACCATTTTCCTCAGTTTTGACATGTTTTCACATGTTATCATATTTTTTTATTTTTTTCTTTGTTTTAATAAGCTTTAGTCAAATAAAATTTATAAAAAATCTATTTTTAACCTAAAAAATTTTATAAAAATTATGTTGGGAAATTCTAAGTCAGTAGTTGATGTTTCATAAAAACTTTTATTTTTCAAAGTGAATTTGGTTTAGTTATGATTTTGTGTAATTATTAGTGATATAAAGATAATAAAAGATTTCTTAGATATTATTTCAAATATTTTTCTGAATTAAACTTAATATTATTAACCTTAGAAAAATGAATGTGTTAGAAAAAAAATACCAACTTATATTATTTTCTTTTATAACACATGATAGTAAAAAAAATCATAAATTTTCGCGATGTTCGATAAACTTAAAAACCCAAATATAGACCTAACATCCTAAGTGCCTTAGAATAGAAACCCTGGACACTTTTAAGTTTAAATACTTATTTTGGGAACACTTTAAACTTTAGGTTGAACTTTTGGATTTGCTCGCTTACGCTCGCTCACTTAGTCAAGTTACTAATTGTCGAATGTGAGTATATCTTTCCCCTTTTCATGGTTTACACTTTTGGGGTGACTCATGTACGCATATTACTTCACTCACTTAATCATGGTTTATGTGTTTTACTTGTTGATTCGCTGATAGTGTGTACTTATGACCTTAATCATTAACCGCTGGGTGGCCTAGCATACCAATAAATAGTACTTAATTATTGTTGTGTGTGAATGATTATTCATCGCCTACTATGAGCGAATACTATATATATGTGACTCTTGATTCATTAAACAAAGGTTTGATTTTGGGTAGCATTTGTACATAGCTTGAACACTAAATTGTAGACAGTATAACACGTGAATTGCGAAACTCTTTTTCTACTATATGTATTCAAACAGGGTATGATCACCAATACATTTTTGTATTGACATATACTATTTTCGTACATGTTTCAGGTTATTTATGAGATGACTTTTAAGCATTTGGAATTTTTACTTAGATTTTGGATCCATTGTATTTCAGTTTTAGTTGTCACTTTAGAATTATTGTATCTTGTATTTTTCTTTCAATGTAATAAACTACTTAATCAATATATCAAAATTTACACTTTTAGTCCATGAGCTATTGAACAATCGTCACTAACGTGACACCTCGATGTTTCCGCCATCGGTTGGGGTGTTACATGTATAGTCGGAGTACCAAGTACAATGATTTATGAAAGTTGTACAAACTCGGGTGTTTCAACCAAAAAACACAAACGAGCAATAAACGACCCGGAACGCCTCAAACGAATTTTGTTGGATTGGGAACAACTAAAAACATTTTAAAATGAATTAAAACAACTTATTTTTTTTTTTAAAAAAAAGGCCAAAGCGCCTAGCTTTGGTCAAAGCTAGTCGTCTGTGGTCTAATCAAGCAAACCAGACGCCTTGCTTTGACCAAAGCCAGACGCTTTGGCCTTTTAAAAAAAATAATTTGTTTTAATTCATTTTAAATACTTGTTATTGATAAAAAAAAATAATTTTAATTCATTTTAAAATGTTTTTAGTTGTTCCCAATCCAACAAAATTCGTTTGAGGCGTTTCGGGTCGTTTTATTGCTCGTTTGTGTTTTTTGGTAGAAACATCCGAGTATGTACAACTTTCATAAATCATTGTACTTGGTGCTCCGACTATACAGTCGATACCCGTATTTTTTCAAACACAATTTTTGCATGTCTAATCGACATACTGGACTTCCGGACTCTGTTTGACGCATTTTGGAATGTTTAATTGATCGTTTGTGGTTTTCAGAAGTCACATACTATCAATTAAAACGTACCGAAACGCGAAATTCTTGTTTGATTATACTCGTGTTCAGCCTTCAAACTTCGTTTGTGTGTTTTTGGTAGAAAGGAATTAGGTTGCAAATATAATAATCTATATATATATATATATATATATATATATTGCAAAGGGATTAATCCTACATGTCATACTCTTATGCAATCTCTCATTTGAGAGATACCACATAAGATGTGATGTGGCACCTTTAAACCAATTAAAAAAAAGAAATAAATATGATTTAACCTAATCTATTATAATCTTTAACCTAATCTATTAAATACCTAATCTACTAAATCTAAATATTAAACCTTTATTATTTTATCTCTCGTGTTTCCTCTCATAACTTTTAAACGTTAATATCTTTTATATACGAGATTTTTTAAAGAAAAAAATTACACCAAATTAACGAGCGTTTTATTATCTTTCCAACGAGTACCATAGTGCTATATAAAAATCGGAGAAAAAAAATGACTATTTTTTGTAACCCGACAGGTATTGTATCGGGTTTGGGATTAGTTTAAAAAATTGTGGATTTGGGTCGGTCTGGGATTAGGTGATACCCGATTACCCGAAACAACATACCCAAATACCCGAACTACATACCCGATCATATACCCATGAATTTTTTAACGCATCACATAACCCTTAGACTAATGCGTTCGATATTTCAATAATTAACTTTTTTTTTCTTATTTCATGTTAGTTCTTTTTAAAATAGACTAATGCGTTCGATATTTCAATAATTAACTTTTTTTTTCTTATTTCATGTTAGTTCTTTTTAAAATAGACTAATGCGTTCGATATTTCAATAATTAACTTTTTTTTTCTTATTTCATGTTAGTTCTTTTTAGAATGATCGATTACAAACTTCCGAATTCATTTGTAATGGCACTAGATTTATACCCCGGCGCAGAGATTCGTTTTTTATATTTGAATATGATAACTTATGGCAGAGATTTGTTTAAAATAATAATAATAATAATAATAATAATAATAATAATAATAATATATTTTATTATATTATATTAGATATTTCAATCCGGGACGCTCCCGGGATAAAAACTAGTAATTTAAATAATAACAATTATGTAATATAGTTATGGTTAATGCTCAAGGAAGTCAACCTTTGTTGACTCCTAGAAGTCTTAAAGACCAAATGACTTTTGCAAGATACTTGAAACAAGGTATGGATATGGAGAATATGCAATGAGATGATTTCGTACAAGATTCCAATGCAAACAAGTAAAATTCAGTTGTTGGACATTTTGATCGGGAGAATTCCTCTGATCCATTCATCACAATCATTGCTCCAACATAACTTGCACCAACTTGAGATATGAGTTTGATTAGCTTAAATCTCTCTGATCCATGGTATCCACTAACCGTAGCGATTATCAAAAGATTTATTTTAGGAATTGTTTGAGAATATATTTTTTGATCAAAGAATCCATAACTGAACAATTATTAGGAATGTTTCTGATCATTACAATAACAATCGCTTTACAATGCCTAAAACGACTATCATCACTTTGTATGGGTTGCTTGTTAGCGCCAATCCGACTGTCGATTTCTTTCGACAACCAGTACAGCGAACTCTGTATGGGTTGCTTGTTAGCGCCGATCCTACTGTCGGTTTCTTTCCACAACCAGTACAACAAACTCTGTATGGGTTGCTTGTTAGCGTCGATCCTACTGTCGATTTCTTTTGACAACCAGTACAACGAACTCTGTATGGGTTAACAGATATTTCTCCGATAATAGAAGAATTATCTTCAATGATTCTAAGAAACTTGAAGGAAGAGGTACCTTGAAGACTAGATTCAGTGCAATCAGCTGAATATTATATTACAATAATATTACCTAGAGCAAAAAGTTGTGTTTGAAGCCAGGTTCTTTTAGTTTACATTTTGTTAGGACTTTAAACAGAGAAGATGGAGGGTTAGTTATTACTCTGCACTTCAAGTAGAAGAAGATGAAGAAGAATAAATGAAGTCTGTTAATAGAGGTTAGTAGGTTACTCATTATTGCCGGGATGCAAATCGTGATGTGATAGATTTTTATAATTTTAAATTATTATTATTATTATTTAAATTATTATTATATTTGCAACCTAGTTCCTTTCTACCGAGGCCTAAGGAGAAAGGTGTGGATTATCGGAAGATTGATTTTAGGAATTGTTTGAGAAGATATTTTCTGATCAAAAGATCCATAACTAAACAGTTATTTGGAATGTTCCTGATCATTACAGAAGAGGAATGATTTGAAGGTGTGTGTTGTATGTATAGAATGGTGAATTATTATAGTGTGTTAGGTATATAATGGAAGGGTTTGAAAAAAATAGCACAAGTCTTTCTTTAATGTTGTTTATAATTAAAAGGAACTAGGTTGCAAAGGAACTTCAGGTCAGCCAGACGTTTGTCAAAAGAATACCATGGCGGTCCGGCCATGGTATTTGGACCGCTTTTGACTTAAACCGGCCGGTTCTTGCGGTTCTCCGGTTGAACCGGTTCGACCAGTGAACCAGTCAAGTGACCGTTCGATCGGCAGTCCGGTTTTAAAAAACATTGCCAACAACTGAATTTTACTTGCTTGCATGAACAGTTGTTTGGAATTGTTTGGTGATGTAAAAAAAGGTCACACATGTACAGTTGTTTGAAATCAATGGGAGGGTAAACAAAATCGCTGATCCGATTGTTTGATTTAAAGGCTGAACATGAGTACGGGGAACTTGTTGTCAGAGAGATATCTGTCAACGATGAAGGCAATCTAAAACAACAAGCAACAAAAAGGGTTGCTTGTTAGCGCCGATCCGACTGTTTGATTTAAAGTCTGAACACGAGTATAATCAAACTATCAAGAATCGGAAATTAGTAAAACAACTGTTCAGGCAAGCAAGTAAAATTCAGTTGTTGTCGGAGATATATCTGTCAACGATGAAGGCAACATACTTGAAAGCAATTAGAAGGTAAAATATTCCTGCTCATCATGAGGAATATCTAGCTCATCCTAGATCTTTGATTTTACATTGCCAAATGTCTTGATGAATATCTTCATCAATCTCCTTAATCTATGCATAAGTGTAAGAGTCGATTTCCCTTTTGAGAGTGACTAACAAAGAGATGGTCTTTTTAAGGACAACACCATTAAATATTAAAATCGATACAAGTTAGTGGTTATTATTTTGTTTTTAAATTTTTTTTACAATAATTATATTAAAAAAAATAAAAAATTAATAAAAAACCAAGTCAAAACACCATAAATTACCCCAAAATAAAACTTGGATTCGAAGCGCCTCGCTTTGGCCAAAGCGAGGCGTTTCGGGTCAAAAATCAACTTTTTCTGACCTCGTATCAAGATTGTTAAAAAAAGTAACCAAGCGTCTCGATTTGACCAAAACGCCTCACTTTAAACAAAGCGAGACACTTTAAGGGGTAGAAATAGAAGTGGGGGTTTATAACCACGACCCATCATTTAAATTATCATGTTACTTAGTTACTACAGTACTATTTTTGTTAAATAAATCATTCTCTCTCTAGCCTAGGCTGGCCCACGTCTATGTCTAATAATGTCACGTACCAACAAGAACCCATCAAAGCCCGAAATTAAGAAAAGGTGACACTTGACCAAATTAACATAAGTAAATCAGACACAATTATCGTCTGCTCCTGGGCCCATCCAATTTAGTGTACACCTACCTTTCCATCCAATTATTAACATCAAATTACATAATAGTCTCCAGTTTTCATCAATTGACAACTAAACCCCTTTGTCTTTTTTTCTTTGCCTTTAATCAAGGCAACCTTTCATGATGTCATGATTAGTCCATATGCTTTCTTCTAATGCCAAATATAATATTGACTTAGAAAACATGTAAATGAGTTAGGCGTTCGTAAACTATTAAAATCGATTCGTTAAATCTGAATCGAGGCGAGATTAAGCGAGGCCTTGCCTAAACGCGAACCTAAATTGTTGTTCAATCAAAATTAAGTTTAAACCCAAGCTTCACATAATAAGTTTGACTAGGTTGACAATTTAAGGTTAAGATCAAATATAAATGACATTTTATTTAGTAAGGATGGGAAATATTTTAGTGATTTAGTCTATTAATCTTATATTTAAATGGTTAAGATTAGTTTGAGAGAAAAACTTAAAAAATTAAATTAGTGGAAGGGTATAAAAAGAAAAACCATCAGTAGATCTTTTTACTACAAAAAAAAAAACCCCTCTATGGGGGATCGCTGAAAGCCTATCCCGGAGGCTATTCTTTCAAAGAAGGATTACGTAGTATTATGTTTCAAATCTTCCAGAACGGTGTAGCGGGAGTGATTTAGCAAGGTTTGTTCGTGAGTGCGGAGAGATTTTTGACATCCTCATTGCAAAGAAGAGGGACAAGAATGGAGGTCGTTTTGGTTTTGTTTTAATGCTCGATGTGAAGAATAAGGAATATTTGGGAAAAAGTCTATGTAACATTAGAATGGGAGAGTATGCTTTAAAGTTTAACGTTGCACGTTTTGTGTTAGAAGATGGAGAGATAAAGTATAGTAATATGGAACCTGGAGGAAGAAAGAGTGATGAGAGACCTAAGAAACCTGAGAAGAGAGGTGGTGTGGAACATGTGGCACAAGAAGGGCTTGGGAAAGGGACATTCATGGACATGCTTTTGGGTAGGAGGACAGGAAAGCCGGATATGAAGACGCTGATAGTACCGGAAAACATCACTACATATGATGATATTCATGGCAGGGCGGTGGTTGCAAGAGTCACTTCGTTGGAAAAGTTAAAGAATACCGGTGATTTTTTCCGTGAACTAAATCCTAATGGCGGCAAGATAAAATATTTGGGTGGCTTGACAAATTTAGTGACTTTTGATGATCGGACGGAGGCAGATACAGTTAGAAAAAAGGCTCTGGATAGAGTGGACTGGTTTTCTATGGTAGAGTGGTGGATTGGGCAGTCACTACCGTATGAGCGAGTGGCGTAGTTAAAGGTTCAGGGGATGCCTCCAAACCTGTTTAACAATGAGGTTTTGGATGTGATCGGAGGCCAATTTGGTAAGGTTATACATAATGCCCAACACAAAAAGAATGATGGTGATTTATCGTTCATATATGTTGGTGTGTTAGTAGTAGGGGTAGGATTATTAAGGAGATCCCGTTGCAATGGAGGGACAAAAGATTTTCAGGTGTGGGTGATAGAAGAAATTGGGGAGTGGGTACCATATCACCTGATCAATCGGGAAGTCCATAGGAACGATTATGAAGATCCGGTCAAGTCGTCGAAAAATCAATAGACCAACATGTTCTCACCGGAAAATGTGGTTGGCATAAACATGGAAACTGGGGTATTTGGGGAAACCATTGTGGAATAAGGAGTGATTGGCAATCATAATGAGAATACTGAAATTCGGGAAGAGAATATTGGAAAGTCAAATGGGGAATTGAATGAGGGGAATGGATTTGTCAGTCAAGGTGGGGTCGACAAGGAGATCTTTGAAAAGTATCTATTTGTGGAAGTGGAATATGACAAAAGGGCCAGAAATTCAAAAAAGAATTTAAAAAATAAAAGAGGATGGAAAGGACTGGGCCAACAAAGGCTACTTTCAAAAGACACCAGGCTCACTTCTTTAAAAAGAACACGTATGAATTTTGATCCACATGGACTGGACCCATTTGGACTTGATGCTTTGTTTGGCCTAAATAAAGAAAATAATATTAATACGGATGATAATGAGAAGCAGGTTTCAAAAGACACGGGGAGTATGGGGGGAAATATGGATGATGAAGAAACCAATTTTACAACCATGTTTTTAGTATGCTTTTTATTGTGTTTTACGTTGTTTGTTGTGTTTTAAACAACTTAGTTTTTTAGTATACATTGTGTTTTAGTCTACTGTCAATTGATTTTTACTATGTTATTCATTTTGTTTTTAATATATTGTCTATCGTGTTTTAATTTGATGTCATTGTGTTTTATACCTTATTATTCATTGTGTTTTAGTTTGATACGCATTATGTTTTATGTATTCTCCATTGCGTCTTACGTAACTGAGTTTTAATTTTTATTTCCTTCAAAAGTATAACAATAAGGTACTTGGGTTAAGATCAAATACACAAGACACTTTTTCTAGGAAGGGTGAGAAAGATTGTGATCCATTGATCATATATTTGAAGGGTTGAGATTAGTTTGTTTGAAAAAAATAAATAATAAATTAGAGAAAGGGCATAAAAGGAAAACCACATTTATTGATTTTCTCTCTCCACATGCAATGCACATGTCAATTCCCCCCATCATTTTAAAACGTCTATAACTTTTTCATACGACATTTTTTTTTTCAAAAAAAAATCACCATATTAACGAGCTTTTTATTATCTTTAATATGAGTACCACATTGCTACATTAAAATTGAAAAAAAAAATCGTGCTAAATAGGTTTTCTTCTCCGTTGTGTCTACTGCTCGTTATTGTGTTATAGTATGCATGTGTGCTTTATAAATATGTTATTTATGTTTTTTAGTCTACACATGATTTAACTTTGTCCATTGTGTTTTTAGTATGCTTTTCATTGTGTTTTACGCAAATGAGTTTTGTATTTAGGTATACATTGTGTTTTATTATGTTGTTCATTGTGTTTAAGTCTATTATTCATTGTGTTTTAGTCTTCTGTTCATTGTGTCTTTTATATGTCGTACATTGTGTTTTATTAGACTGTTCATTGTGTTTTATACCATATTCTTCATTGCATATTTAATTGGTACTCATTATGTTTTACGTTATCTCCATTGTGTCTTACGCAACTGGGTTTTCAACTTTTTTCCAAAAGTATTCATTGTGCTTTAATCTTCTGTTCATTGTGTCTTTATTATGTCGTCCATTGTGTTTTACACAATTGGGTTTTTAACTTTTTTTTCAAAAGTATTCATTGTGTTTTAGTCTTCTGTTCATTGTGTCTTTCGTATATCATCCATTGTGTCTTACGCAACTGGGTTTTCAACTTTTTTTTTCAAAAGTATTCATTGTGTTTTAGTCTTCTATTCATTGTGTCTTTAATATGTCGTCCATTGTGTTTTACTAGACTCTTGATTATGTTTTATACCATATATTTAATTGGTGTTCATTGTGTTTTACACTCCATTGTGTCTTACGCAAGTGGGTTTTGATTTTTTTTTTCAAAAGTATAACAATATGGTACTCATATTAAAGATAAAAAGACGCTCAATTTTATGGTATAATTTTTTTTAAAAAGGACGACGTATAAAAAAGTTACGGACATTTAAAAGTGAAGGTGGAAATGGCATGTGACTTGCACGTGCATATGTTTTTGACAAAATTACCCCTCCCACTTGTTAATCCTTTGGACACATGTCATTTTCTACTGGCTTCTCACCCTTCTCATTTTTTGTAGCTTTGTAGAATAACCCAACCCTAAGGTACTTATACTGAAGATAAAATGACACTTGATGTATGGTATATTTAAAAAAAAATACCGTATATAAAAGTTACAGACATTTAAAAAATTGGGGGAAAGAGCATGTGACGTACATATGTATGTTCTTTTTTTTTTCCTATTGGACAAAACTACTCTTCTAACTTGTTTTTACTTTGAACTACATGTCACACTCTACTGGCTTCCTACACTTCTTATTTTTCATATCCTTTATAGGATAACTCAACACTGAGAATTTAAATAAACTTATTATGTATATAAATATAATGGTTATCATTTAATTTAATAAATACATATTTGTATAATAAATATAATAATATATTATGTTGTATATTTGTATGTAAAATTAGCTATATATGTATATAAATAAATTTAGTAATTTTTGTTTAGCATAATAATAACAAATATAATATTTTTTGTTTAAATTAATAGCTATATATGTATAAAATAATAGTAACAAATATACTAAATTTTGCTTAATATTATGTTGTGCATAAATTGCACATTTATGCAAAATCAATTAACAAAGTTATATCTTCTCTTATATTCACAAGGTAATCTATATAGGTAAGAGAGTAAGCAAGTTATCCTATCAAATTGTGTATTTGTGTTATATATTTTAGTAGACAAGAATCTTATGTATTACACGGGTTAAGTACATGATAATTTATGAAACAAAAAGAAAATTATTTATAATTATGCAAGCATATTATAATTATGTATATACAAAATTACATAATTTATAATAATAAAAATGCATTTTTGTTGTGTTGTCATGTCTCATGTCTTATATATTCTCATTCTTTTCGACTATTCATGAAATCTTTTAATTTGCTTTCACATTTATGCTTTGCATTATTTGAAAAACTTCACCATAAAATCGAACATTTTATTCTCTTTTATTTGAGTATAGGTTATATAACATTATTTCTAATAATAATAATAATAATAATAATAATAATAATAATAATAATAATAATAATAATCACAAGCTCGAGCTTTGAAGGATATCATGTTTTACTGATTATTCACCGTCGTGCATTTGAGCGGGTGGGTGGTTGGGTTTTCCCTGGATTTGTGGACTTGGAGGACCGCATGCCCTATAGGTATCCTGAATTCGTCATAAAGGAATTCCCATGAGAGCCCGTGACGACTTTATTGGCCTTAAAAAAAAAAAAGAATGAGATAACACATAAAATTAGTATTATTTCTAATAATTTATTATAATAAGTATTTTTTTTTATCATAAATGATTAGAAATAATGATCATGTTATATGTTATCATAGTTATCATACAAATGATTTCCAAATTGAATATTCAATCATAGTATCTATACTATTATATAATGCATCCTAGATGGGCATCAAGGTAATTTCACTACCATTTTAAGATGGCATATAAAGAGGCATAAGCATACATCTCTATATTTTAGCCTCTTTCTTTTCATTATGCCCCTTTATACAACATATCATGCCTATGATACATGTGACTAATGCAAGGTTAATATCTTCTCCACAAGGTTAATGCAATGTTATGAATTGGACTAAATTAAATAGAATTAAAGATTATGATTAATTTGCCAATGAAGAGTCATGGCAATAAAGAAGAAATTGTTAGAAATGCATTTATATAACCATTGGCATGACCTCATATGTCATTATGTTGTCATTCACACACAAAGCATCCTCTCAATCACCATTTTGATCATAAGAATGCAGTCATTGCCAAGCTCTGATTAACACCCACTTCGAACATAAGGATCTCAAGATCGTCAATATACTGGTTATTTTTCTCTATTTCAATCAAGGTACGGTTATACGTTATATATTCTAAAATTTTATAAATATTACTTAATATTCAGAACTATTTTAGATATATAAAGTTATTATTGGAGCACTTTATATATATATATATATATATTCTATATCATACTTATATATACACACACTATACACATTATATACACTATATATATATATATATATTCTATATCATACTTATATATACACACACTATACACATTATATAATTTGTACATATAACTCTAAATCAATATTTTTTAATATATAGGAACATTGTAGACGCTTTTAGACATATTATTATTTGTCTTAGAATTCAATTATGTATTTTTAGGTCTAGATATTTAGTCTCGATCTTTAGTGATTATTTGATAATTTTATGATGTTTTTCAATTAAATATATATTTTGGACTACTCAAATTTATATATTTAAATCCATAGACTTTTTAATGATTTTTATGACTCGAACATATATCTATATGTTTAGAAAATTATTAATTTAATTGCCTTTAATTTTATTTAGTAACCTCTTTTTCTAATAATCCTATTCAAATAATCGATTATTATACTTGAAAGTTAATAGGTTCAAAAGTAGCATGTATATAGATCTCATAAACCATATACTATTTATGTGTTCTAGACTAAAACCAAACTAATGAAATATAATTTAAGGTCTAAACAGGTAGAAGAGATATACCAATGAGTGAATATAATTTAATTAGAATTCTTTATAATGAGGGTGTAAATATACTTTAATGAATTAAAACGTATATGATTTTATGAATTGGACTAAATTAATACACACACTATACACATTATATAATTTATACATATAACTCTAAATATACATTTTATTAATATATAGAAATATTGTAGATGCTTTTAGACATATAATTATTTCTCATAGAATTCAATTATGTATTTTTTGGTCTAGATATTTAGTCTCGACCTTTAGTGATTATTTGATAATTTTATGATATTTTTCAATTAAATATATATTTTGGACTACTTAATTTATATATTTAAATCCATAGACTTTTTAAGGATTTTTTATGACTCGAACATATACCTATATGTTTAGAAAATTATTAATTTAATTGCCTTCAATTTTATTTAGTAACCTCTTTTTCTAATAATCCTATTCTAATATATATATATATATATATATATATATATTAGGGTAGACTTTTGATAGTCATTTAATTTACAAATTAACTATTTAGTTTTACACGCACTTTTATATTCATTTTGTCATATTCAATATTCTAATTATATAGAAATAGTTATTTTTTCGCATTATGTGATATTTATTTATTGAAATATATATAACTTGACATTTTCATACATACTACTGATTGGTGTTTACACTTAGACATTTTTGTAACTAGCGTAACTTGATAGATAATTCCTTTTAATATTTATGTAAAGTGATTTACGTTTTTTTTATTTAGATTAAATAAATAGAATATTATATTAATTAGAATTCTTCATAATGAGGGTATGGGTGTCTCATTAGACGAAACAATCAGACGAAACAATCGCCAACATGAGAAATGACATATATACATTCGGAGCATATTCGGGAATATACCACAAAATCGACCAGTTAGTACTACGGGATGACAAACCCATCCCACACGCCATTCTTTATTTTTTTATGGCTTCATTTAGAGTATTTAGCTACTTTTTTTTTTCAGAAACTGAAATCTTGTCTTCTGATTCATGTTTTCAGTATTTTCCCGCATCAATTTTTATTTTTTATTTGTGCTTTTAATATCAAAGGACTTCCACCAAAATAATTGTCACACAAGAATACATGATGACTTTTAGTTTAAAATTATTATATATGTAATAAAAGTTTACGGATACAGCCCCGCCGCAACGCGCGGGTTCCTGCTAGTAGTGAATAATCTCTCTTGATATCAAAACGGTCAAAAACTTTCAAAGTAGTACTTAATGATTTAGTTGATTTTTTATATACTTTTTAATGCAGAATCTCGATATATCTCACTTCATATGTTGTAAAATACAATATTCAACTTCTACATTTGTGTATGATAAACTTGATTTTGAAGGCTAAAAAAATAGTTATATTGAGAATCATGAAATTACTTGTTGCTAAAATAGTTGTCTCTATAGTAAATATAAATTGACTAACTATTTTTATGTGATTAGCATGTTTAATTATTTGATTCTAGTTATGATTCTTTAGTATGTCAATAATCAATTTGAATCCACATTCACACACCTTCGAAATACATGAAAAAATCATTTCGAAAAAAAAAAAACATCTAAACTTGTTATTTTATAAGTGGGACTGGTTGGATCAATCCTAAATACGAATGAGTGCCACAATAAATTAAAAGGTTACAAAATAAGATTATATATATTAAAAACTAGCTTTTATCCCGGGAGTGTCCCGGGTTGAAAAATATAACAATTCTAATACTAATAGTAATAATTATTACCCTTGTAATTAAATAAATAAAAAAATAACTTTGCTATAAGGTGACACCATGTGTTGCAGTGTTGCGCGATTCTTTCTCCTAGCTTCTATTGATGAAGTATACCTATGCATCTTTAAAAGAGTAAAATTCCAATGAAAGCATGGCGATTGAGCTGGATTTCAACATCGTAGATAAGAACCTGGTTTAAAAGAAAAAAACATTATTAATGAATAACCTGAACACTTTGTGTTTTTTTCCTGTATGAACGAAACCCCACAAAAAATAGTTGTTTTTTTTTCTCCGTTTTTTATATAGAACTATGGTACTCGTTAGAAAGATAATAAAACGCTCGTTAATTTGGTGTAACTTTTTTCTTTAAAAAAATATCGTATATAAAAGATATTAACGTTTAAAAATTATGGGAGGAAAATAAGAGAGAAAAATTTAAATTTGTTTTTAAATTCTTTTTTCCTAAAACAACTCAATTTAAATTTAGTAGATTAGGTTTTATATTATTATTTATTTATTTTTAATTTGCCACATGACATGACACATGGCACACTGAAGGAGGAGAAATGCCTCCTTGAATGCCATGTCATTAAAATGGTTTTTTTAGGCCTTTATTGAATGTCACCTCATCAATATTCAATTCTTTTATTATAAGTTATAGATAGATACTAAAAAATATAACTTTAAATTAATCATTCAAATAAATAAGTTCAAAATTTAAGAATTAATTGTTATCAACATAAACAACTCAAAGATTTAATCATCCATGAAATAAGTTGATAAATTAATGACCCACACAAATACTAATTGAAATATTAATTTGTAAGATTACTATTAAGGATAAAAACCAAAACACGATCAAGTATAATATCTTCATTATTTTCTCCTAGTTTTTATATATATTCCAAAAAGTGTGTTAATACGTTTTATCTAAGAGGACTAAGTTTCAAACTTTAAGCTTAATATATGGAGTCACATATGAACACAGATAGTTTATCAAGTTTTATAAATCGCAACCTTCCCGTTGGAATATAAACAATTTCATGATAAAGGATTAACCTTTTCTTTGATCAAAACGTCGAGTCACTAGTCGCAACCTAGACTGATTTGACTGACCGATCTATCTATAAAATAGCAAAAAAAAAAAAAAGGTAACAATTACCATCATATACTTTTATCATATTTATACCAAGCAAGCTCATAGTCATATAACAACCATGTCATGCCATTTTAAGAAACAATGCGACTTGAAGCTAGTGAAAGACTTTCAACTTTCTTAACTTAACAAACTTCAGGGACCTAAAGTTCATATTTCTAAACCAAAAGCCCCCATTTGCAAACTTTCTATAAAGTCAAGATACTCTCTCACTTGTGACCTCACTACTAACAAACAATAAATCCTAGCCCTCCGATTATCTCCAACTACCCCAATAACGGACCCACCTACTTTCCTACTTTTTACATCTACCTCTCTTAATTTACCCCGAGTCTTGCTATTAATACATCCATTTTCGCCTATTTTTACATCCTATATACGACCTCGTATACAATCAAATCAAACGTTCCCTAACACGTATACGACTCTTATAGTCATCGACGGATTTTGAACGAAATAACTGGTATGACCTGACTCAATACATATAATTGTTTTTTAAAATTATTTGGTAAAATTTTACGAAGCGAAAAAGTTGAACGAGCTGAAGCCTCGTCTAACCAGTAGAAACATTCACAAATGGTTATAGTGTATACGACTCGTATAGAAGCTCGTATAATTATAGTGATAGTATAATAGGTAGTGTATGCCAATCATATAAGCAGGGGCGGACCTAGCTTGAAGCTAGGCGCTGCATCCGTTGTTACTCAACTTTGCGCGCGTAGTAAAAAAATTGTTTTTTTACGATATTTGAAAAACGTTATTACTAAAATGAAAAAAAATGAAAAACGTTACTATTAAAATTAATTTCTAGATCCCCACGGCATATAAGACAAGGATGTGTGAATAGCCGGAGCCTTTTATCAGTCTCACCTTCTTTCCCAAAAACCCTCTGCGCTCTCTCACACACACTCTATATACTCTCTCTCACACAGTAAGAGAGTGTATATGTGTGTGTTTCATGCAAAGATATGGAGGAGAAAAAGTAGACAGGACACTCCAAACCTCGAGATTCACTGACCAAAACACGATACAAATGCTGCATAGATTTCTCTGCAATATAAATTTCTCTTTCCTCCCACTCACTGATTCTCTGATTAAGCATTGATTCCTCCTCTTCTCTCATTATTATTATTCGTGCACTTCGCTCCACCAATTCTCATGCTTATCCCCACACATCATTGAATTAAGGTCTAATTTCACTCAATTCATGTTTAATTGAATAATTTTAATTAATTTGATTTATGTTTTCTCTTGTTTGTTTGCTTTTGATGTCCATCTGCTTCATTTTTGGTTTGGTTTTATCTGTTTTTGTGTTATCTGTCGGTTTAAGCATCGGTTAGTCTGTATATTTGCTAATTGTTATGTTTTTGTGTTATTGTGTATTAGTTATTGATTGATGTGTTTATGTGTATGTAGTGAATTAATGAATAGTGATAACAGATATTGTCTGGTAATAAATAATATAATATTGTCCGTTTTGTCCACTAGGATTATCTGGTGGTGCGTTTCGTTGTGTGAATATTGGCTACGTGAAATATAGATGATAGGCTTACCGTTTATGTGTGCTGTTAGTTGTAAAGTTTTGATTGTGTAAAAGAAGGTTGTTTTGGCTTTAAAGTTCATATCATAGAGGAAAAGGTGAAAATAAATATACATTCTGTATTTGATGAAACATAATATTTTCTTTTATTGGAAGTTTAGGACTTTAAGCAAACATGATTTGTTTGTTTTCTTGTTAAAGCAAATTCTGGTAAACATGTTTTGAACCATTCTAAAGTGCAAAATCATTGCACTTTTTAAAAATAAATAAATAAAGGAGATGTGGCTTTTGTCATGGAATTGTTAGTTATAATCAACTAACTTTGGGTATGTTTTTAACCACCTTGAATGCACATGCTCAACGCAAGCTGCGTTTTACCTAATCTTATTGGTTAGTAGGGTATTAGTGATGGTGGGACTCGTAAGGTGTTTTTTGGTGACGGCTTTTCACGGTTATTAGATGACCGTTTCTTGTTTTTGTCCTACTGCTGTGAACTACACTTTGCTATATTTAGTCATCATGTGATTCATGTCTCTGTAGGGCAGCTGCCTGTATTTGTATATCTAATCACAATAGACTGCTGATGCTGATATAATAATATATTCCAGGTAGATAAACTTACAGCATTTCGCTTGGGCGAGAAAAGGATCATGAAGAGGAAATATGCTAATATACACCAAAACAGACATCAATTTAATCCGCTGCGTAAGTTTTTTAAAGCTTCCTTTTGGTCATGGAACTCAATGTCATTAAAGCTTGATCTCTTTATTTTATCGGATTCTAAATCTTGATGTTTGTTGTTATCAACATATTGCAATTGTTTGAATGCCTATTTGATATGCTGAACAGCATTTGAAGCATTCTGGTGTGGTTCATGGCTGCCTGTGGAACGCTTACGTGTTAAATGTGGAGTTGTTAGCATGTTTATTAAAAACAAAGAAGAGACTACTGAAGAAACGATTCCCATGTCAGACTTTAGAATAAGGTCAAGAAAAGCAAATTTGGCTGATTGTACGTGCTTTCTAAGACCTGGAATTGATGTTCTTGTGCATTCTGTTTATCAACCGCCAGATGAAGAATCAAATGACGAGAATCCAGAACCCGTAAGTGTTTATTTGCTGTTAAACTAAATCCATGATGTTTTCCTAATGGTTATATGCTAATATTAATTATACTTAAACAGGTCTGGCTTGATGCTAAAATAAACTCAGTAGAGAGAAAACCTCATGAAGACGATAAATGTGTGTGTGAATTCCATGTCAACATCTACATGAAGCAAGGTCCAGCTGGTTTGATCAAGAAAGCAATTATTAAAGAGGTCAAAACGTTACGTCTTGATCAGATATGCATTCTTCAGAAGCTTGATGGGAAGCCTTGTGAAGATAAGCATTATCGCTGGAACCTTTCTGAAGACTGCAATTCGCGTCGGATATTTAAATTATTTACTGGAAAATTCTCTGCTGATATATCTTGGTTAATCGTTGCATCGATTTCCAAGCAGCTTGTTTTTGATGTGAAATCAGTGAACAACCAGATTCTGTATCAAATTTGGGATGGCGATGGCGAGAAGAGTTTACCAAATTCTGAAAATCATTCATGTGCTGTTAACTTCAAAATAGATAATGAAGTTTTCGCTCCTGTCCTTTTCCCATTCAGTCAAGAAGAAACCGAAGAGGAAAAGAAACAAAACTGTAATGTGGATGAATTGGCTTCATCATCAAACTTTGATCTCACTGGCTTAAGACGGTCAAAGCGTAGAAATATCCAACCCGAACGCTATCTAGGCGATGATGACGTGTCAGAGTCAGAAGTTGACTTGTCACGTGTTGGATTATACCGACCAAACAATTCAAAGTATGAAGAAGTTCCAGTAGCGTTTTCAATCCAAGATGATAATTCTATCAAAGACGGAAAGAAATTCGCTTACTTCAGGAAAATATATAAAGATGAAGGTTTTATTGGAAGGCAGAATGACACTAGCACGTCGAAGGAAGTCAGAACAGAAGTTCCTTACACACTAGACCAAGATGGACAAAAATACCCTCGTTCAACGGCTTCTCAACCTCATTCATCAAGACCATACATATACGCTGATTCATATAAAGCCGGAGCTTCTGATGATGAAGGAGAGGGGATTAGTGACATTTGGACCAAGTACTTAAAAATGCAGGGTTCTTCCAAAATCCATAAAAGAAAATTTAAAGCTCCCATAAGTCAGTTTGACGGTACAGGAGGTTTATGGAAGGGCAAAGCAGTAAATAAGCGAGGCCGTTTTAAGCGAGGGTCTTCCGGGAAGGAGAGTATCTTTGATTCAAGGACTTCGTTTAGAAAATCTGTTTGTGCAAGTGTTTATAGAGAGTTAATGAGCAGATGCATGAGGAATATAGATGCATCAATCGATATAGAACAGCCACCTGTCATTGATCAGTGGAATCAATTTCAGCTAGGGAAATCGTTGGATCAAAGGGAGAAAAATGAGGTACCTGTAAAGGAGGATGAAGATGACGGCGAAGAAATGACCGAAGAACAAGAACTTGAAATGTTGTGGAAGGAGATGGAATTAGCCCTTGCCACTACGTATCTTATGGAGGAAACAGAGGCATGTGTAGTATTAAAGTTTATATTCAAAAGTCAAAATCTATATTAATATTGAAGTTTATTTTTCAGGGAGTCAATGATGAAATGGCAAAACCGACCAGTCACGAGCCGAAGTGCCTGCATGATTACAGACTCAACGAACAGTTTGGGATTATCTGCCGATTATGTGGTCATGTGAGATCTGAAATTAAAGACGTCTCACCATCCTTTGTAAGTTCAGTTTAAGAACCCATGAGGCTTCATACTAGAGGTGGCAAAATGAATGGGTTGATAACAGGTCAAAACGGGCTGGGTCTGGTTGGGTTGACCCCTAAACACTTTTTTGTCTTTTTAAAATTTTCCCTGTCAATAGACACTATTATCTTTGAATAAAAGCTATTTTAGGAGGTTGTATGCGTTTAAAATTTACGTTGAGAGACTTTCAACCCGTATGAGCCTATTTGGTGTAAAGCACAACCCAAGTGAAACCAATTATAAGTAAATGTGCTGAAATTATTGGAGATTATGACCACTTAACTAGTCAAATAGTCAAAGTGGACCTTATTATTATAGTCAAAGTCATCCTTACATTATGCCCCTCATGACTAGCTCGTTGTCTTGTGCCCAAACATTAGTCACTTCCCATTTTATGTATTTCTTTCATGTATTTATAGAGGAGGTTATCTCCTCATTTGATTGTACCAAAAACTAAATTATTACAATAAAACAACATCTTTCATATTCTCTCTACATTTCTTGTACCAACAATCACTTTGCCATTTTGAGAGTCGTTGGCTAGAAACCGAGCAACCCTTAGTCTAAA
Source organism: Ambrosia x helenae (assembly GCA_030844895.1). Lineage (NCBI taxonomy): Eukaryota > Viridiplantae > Streptophyta > Magnoliopsida > Asterales > Asteraceae > Ambrosia > Ambrosia x helenae. Next base: position 81,279,777 of record CM061225.1, read on the forward strand.
GTTATTGACATATTGAAGTTTGACTGTCCCTTTTATATGGTTTTACAGTTGCCAGGTGTAGTGTGGACGCCTAGCAAAGAAACTCGAGCAGAAGATGATCCAGAGGATAATAATCAAGATGTAGACACACGTCTAGATATCGCATGTCGTCCTGCTTCATCTGACATGTTCTTATCAGATAAGAAAGAGGATGAAAACGTGTGGGCCCTGATTCCCAACCTCAGAGACAAACTACGTTTTCACCAAAAACGAGCATTTGAGTTTCTATGGCGAAATCTAGCTGGCGACATAGTACCCTCAGAAATGGAAGCTGCCAAGAAAAAGAGAGGCGGTTGTGTGATCTCCCACACTCCAGGAGCCGGCAAAACATTGCTCATAATCTCGTTTCTCGAAAGCTACTTAAAACTGTTCCCAGGGTCCCGCCCGTTAGTCCTTGCTCCCAAAACAACCTTGTACACCTGGTACAAAGAAATCATCAAATGGAAGATCCCAATTCCGGTGTACCAAATCCACGGTGGTCAGACATACAGAGAAGAAGTTCTCAGAAACAAACTCAAACTTGCTCCAGGCCTTCCTAGAAACCAAGATGTGATGCATGTGTTAGACTGTCTGGAGAAAATACAGAAATGGCTCACGAGCCCGAGTGTCCTCTTAATGGGTTACACGTCTTTTTTGACACTAACCCGTGAAGATTCAAACTATGCTCACCGACAGTACATGGCCAAAGTACTTCGTCAATGCCCGGGAATATTAATTCTCGATGAAGGTCATAACCCGAGAAGCACAAAGTCAAGATTAAGAAAAGGTTTAATGAAAGTAGACACCCCGTTGCGGGTCCTGCTATCGGGTACCTTATTTCAGAACAATTTCGGTGAATATTTCAACACGCTCACCTTAGCAAGACCGCGGTTTGTCAACGAGGTACTTAAGAAGCTAGATCCTAAATACAGGAGTCGAAAGAAAGGAGTTATTTCCAAGTTTTCACTTGAAAACAGAGCAAGAAAGCTGTTTGTCATCAAGATAGCAGAACAGATTAACTCAAATGTTCAAAAGGATAGGCAGCAAGGGTTAAGCATTCTAAGAAGCTTAACAAGCAAGTTCATTGATAACTATGAAGGCGGTAGCGCTGAAAACCTCCCCGGTCTGCAATGTTACACTCTCATGATGAAATCCACCACTGTTCAACAAGATATTCTCAGAAAACTTCAAGAGCAACGGCCCGTGTACAAAGGTTTTCCTTTAGAACTTGAATTGTTAATCACACTCGGGTCGATACACCCTTGGTTGATACAAACAACCGCATGCGCAAGTCAGTATTTCAATGAGGATGAACTCCGGGCCCTTGATAGTCTCAAGTTCGACCTCAAACTCGGGTCAAAAGTCAGATTTGTCATGAGTTTAGTCCCCCGTTGTCTTCTTCGAAAAGAAAAGGTCTTGATCTTTTGCCACAACATTGCTCCGATAAATCTGTTTTTAGAAACATTTGATCGTTCTATGGGTGGAAAAGAGGCAAAGAAGTTCTAGTCCTTCAAGGTGAACTCGAGCTATTCGAAAGAGGACGTGTAATGGATAAATTTGAAGAACCAGGAGGCCCATCAAAAGTAATGTTGGCTTCCATTAACGCTTGTGCTGAAGGGATTAGCTTGACTGCAGCTTCACGGGTCATCTTACTGGATTCAGAATGGAATCCTTCTAAAAGTAAACAAGCAATTGCACGCGCTTTTAGGCCTGGTCAGGATAAGGTGGTGTATGTGTACCAGTTGCTTGCGACAGGGACGCTAGAAGAAGAGAAACACAGCCGCACTACGTGGAAAGAATGGGTGTCGAGTATGATATTTAGCGAGGAGCTAGTGGAAGATCCTTCTCACTGGCAAGCACCGAAGATAGAAGATGAGTTGTTGAGGGAGATTGTGGAGGAGGATCGCGCTTCATTGTTTCACGCGATTATGAAGAACGAGAAGGCTTCGAATATGGTGGTAAGAGGCAGGGAGTAGTCAAGAATTGATATCATCTGGGTAGAGGTAAGGTTGTCAACGTCTTACCCTCCTCAGACCCTACTTTAGCTTTGCTATACTGAGTATGATGATGATGTTGTTTCGTGTTTATGTTCTGTTTTCTGGCAATAAAAAAATTGTAGTCTGTTTAATAATTAGCATTGAAGCTTTAGGAGCTTCTGTGTTTAACTTATTGTGGAAGTAACATCAAGCATTTAGCTTATTGGTATTGAACTCATCCTGTTGGTAGTAATAATTAATAAACGAGTGTTTATGTTCTGGATGATGAAATGTTTAATATGGTTGTGCATGTCATGATGTTGGTATTGAACTAATCCTGTTAGTAGTAAAAATATGGTTCAATTTATTGGCTTTGCTCCATCTGAGTTTGAAGTGGGCTAACCTCGTGATCCATTGGACTCCACTACTTTGCCAATTCGCCAACTTTGATCTGCCTAACCTTAGCCCATTTTGGCGTTGGGCCCCATCCGTGATCCGATACCATGGCAGGAGCATGATCCAGTTACGCATAGCCTTATTTCTGCAGATGGGCAATCTTATTAAGCAGTTTAGTTGTTATCTTTGTGGTTTTATCTTCTTTTTTAGATGGTACACATATACCTTGCTAGTTAGGATATATGTATGGGGGGCCCAACACCCCATCCGTGATCCGACCTCATCTGTTGGGCGTTGACCTTCCAGACTTCAAACTCCATTGAATTCAGTTTCCTCGGGTGTTTACAGATGGAAGGGGTGGCGGTGCAGCTTGTTTTCCGCCTTCCCGCTATCTTGATGTAATTTTTTTCAATCATGTTATATAAGGAATTTATATAAAACGAAAAAGAACGACTCAAAATTGAGACTGTCTTTTCCATCATTTTCTAGGCCCACATCTCTAAAAACATGCCCAACTCGCCAAATTGTGCGAAGTGTGCTAATTATTCTATAAAAACAATAAATCATACATTTTTCTATTTTTCTTACCATTTTGAGGGGTATACGGTATATTTTTCCCAGCCTCTTACCATGTTAAACGAGCGCTAGTGACTTAAACCTTAACCTTATACCACCATGTAGACCACATTCAGCACTTCGAATATCCAGTAACGCTTTTTAGGGGCTGTTTGGTAAACCTCTTAATGAGGCTCTGATCCATTTAGCGCCGAATGATTCAGCATTCAGCGCATTTGTTTCAGCTTCTGAACGGAATGGTTAAGGCTGAACCATTAAGATTTGGGATGTTGCTGAACCATTAAGCACTGAACCTTAATGAGACTCTCCTACCAATGTGGGACAAGAAAATTAACCATTAAGAGGTCCAACTTAGAGAGTGTTTGGGATTGAGTTTCAAAACAACTTATTGACTTATTAGCTTTTCCAACAAGCCAGTAAGTCAATAAGTTGTTTGTGTAACCCAAAAACACTTTCTGTTTTGACTTTTGGCTTTTGGATTTTAAGGGTGGAAAAAAAATTACAAATCTACCACCCATACAACCAATATTCACAATAAGTTAAGCGAAACACTTTAAAAAAAGACAACCTATTGACTTTTTGACGTTTATCATCCGAAAAGTTAATCCAAACACTTTTTTTAAACTCCTTTTCAAAAAGTAATAAGTCAATAAACACTTTTGACCAAAAGCACTTTTGTATTTCCAAACTCAATCCCAAACACCATCTTAATGATTCAGCACTTAATCAACTAAGCAACCCCTTAGTTCTTAAAATAAAACACATAACCCATCAAAAATCTTCGAACTTGAAATGCCATCTCTTCTAATTATTAGGGGCTGTTTGGTTGGTTGATTAAGTGCTGAATCATTAAGAAGTCTGAATGGTTAAGAGGTCTGAATGGTTAAGTGCTGAATCATTAAGTGTTGTTTTGTTGAACCTCTAAATGGTTAGTCTTCTTGTCCCACATTGGTAGGGGAAGTAAAAATGTATTCATTCAGTGCTTAATGATTTAGCAACATCCCAATTCTTAATGGTTCAGCCTTAACTATTTCATTCAGATGCTGAAACAAACACACTGAATAAGCTGAATGCTGAATCATTCAACGCTGAATGATTCAAAGGCTCATTAAGAGCCTATAGTGGCGCAACTCTTAAGGGGCGGGGAGGGGCGGCCGACCCCCCCCCCCCGAATTTTCGCTCAGAAGTTTCGATTATATAGTATTCGTATAAATTTTTTTTGATATATACGGTTTCGATCCCTCGAAATTGGTTTTCAACCCCCCGAAACTAGTGATTTCCGACCCCCGAAGTTTCGGGTCAAGCTTCGCCACTAAGAACCTACCAACCAGCCCCTTATAGTTTTCTAATATATGAGAAATAAACATAGATCAAAGGACTAATGTTGTAACAACAAAAGAGTTGAAGACCACAATACAGAAAGAAAGTAAAACCTTAATAAATCTTTCCACTTCGTCTCTCGACACACACATCGACTGGTTTCGTATAATAACTAGGGCTGCCGGCTCCGACCAAACATTTAAGGTTCGGCTTTATCATATTCTTTCATCTCTTTAGGTTTCTCTTTCTGTGTTATATTCATATGTTTATTTGAAAGCATCCTAGGGTTTGTATTCTGGATAACTGTTCACTTAACCCATTTGTTATTATTATTATTATTTACGTGTATTGAAACTTTTTATTTCAAATTAAGATGTATTTTTTATATATTTTGTTTGCAAGGGAGGTAAATGGAGTTCCTACCAGTCTGTTATAAAATTTAATAAGAGTAAAATGTAGATAGATTTTGTTTGTTGATCAACTTTTGGTTGTCAGATTTTAGGGTTCCATATAGATTATTGTGTTAGTTAATAAATAAATAAATAAAAATATATGTAGATTATTATGCAACAAAAACAAGTTATTTTTATTGTTTCAATTTGTCTGTCAATGAAATTTGTGGTTTTGTTAGAAACTGATGTAAGCTGCAATTTTCTTGAATGTAAGGGCTTGTATGAAAGCGACCTTCAATTAATCCTATAAGACCATGTATAGGCGAGCGTGGATTTGAGCGTGAAATCCCCCCTAACGCCCCAACACTGCCTCAGGGACGTTATGCTTCGAATTAACTGCAAGCGTGAAAAAATTAACGCTGGTTTTGGCGTGAAATTAATTCTTTTTGTGGGAGCCAATGAAATTTGCCCAAGTGGAGGGGGCGTTATTTTTTTCTGCCCCACTATGTTCGGTCTAAGCAATCTTCACAAATGTGGATGTTTTTCTACGTATGTATTTTAATCTAACCTTTTAACTACACTTGAGGAACTATTTAGTTGACCCTCAATGCATAACCTTATAGTAGCATCCATTAAATTTTGGAAGGAGTTAAGAACTAGTTGTACATGCTCAGAAATGTGCTTAGAGGCTGATCGATAGCCACTGAATAACGTGAATCAGAGAAGACATCTGGTTTGATCAGCAATGTTGCTGTTTGGTAAAAGATTTTAAAACATTTGGCTACTAAATATTGTGTTGAATGGGTTAAGAGTTAAGACATTAAGATTAGTCCTCCGTTTCTGATTGTGGATTATGCGGTTTGACATTTGTTTAGATAAGTTATAGTAAGTAATAAAATAATTGTGTATGGCCAAAACAATTGTTTTATACCAAAGTTTTATTAAGGCCCTGCCCCTTGAGTTGGGGTCTGCATTAGCTAATCTTGTTTGTTTGTTTTTTCCAAGATACGTGATTAGATCAAATGATTAAATGTCTTTGAACGTCTACCAAAGTGTTCTCTTCATTTTTAGAATTAATTTACGCGGGGCAATTCGGACCCAAATTTTTAAATTTGGGTCAATTTGGATTTTTAGTTATAAAGTTTGGACAAAATGTGTTATGGGTTAACAAATCATCTTAAGCGGGTCTTATATAACAAGATGGAAGTATGAAATAGGTAGGATGGGTCATAATGGTAAGAAAAAAAGGGATAATTTATGACCATCCCCTCAAAACCTTGTATTGTGTCATTACCCAACAAAAAAATCACAATATCAAATATACCCATTATCATATATATGAAATACCTATCCGGCCATCCCTTACGTAAAGATTTAGGTTAGGGCGTTAGGCCGTTAAAGTAGTTTGAGGTGTAAGGATTAGGAGGGTATAATACTCATATATATAGCTTATACAGTTATACTTACTGAAGTGGGTAAATATGAAACTTGAAGTGTTTTGAACCAGTATATTTGATACTAACTTTTTTTAATTGGGTATATATGATAGCATGCATAGTTTTAAGGCCATATACGAATTAGCCCAAAAAGAGAGGTGAGAGATCTGTTACACATAGTCTTCTTACTCAGATAATCGTCTATTCTCCTTTGCGATTCAGGTTAGAGTTTTTGCCACTCTTTTCTGTACTTAATTTCTCTCATCTTCTATCCCACTTACACTCTAACATAGTTACAGTAGCATCATGATCTGGGAATGTATTTGATGGATTCCTCGATTTAAATATGGGTTTTGAGGCTTTCTCGAATTGACCCTTTATGGGATTTTCACTCCATCTATTCTTTTTGTTATAAGTTCCATATATTTGTTTTAATCTGCTTTTAATCATCATGATTTGGGTATGTATACTGGCCCTTTTGTTGTCATTGACCTACTTTTTGTAAATTTAGAAGTTATTTCATGCTTTAGGTCGGACTTCATTTTACTTAGCTGTTTTGGAAGAGATAATAGAAATAAAATATGTTTTATGCATCAAACACAGAAAGTTAGAATTCAAATTATAGCAAACAATACCCTTGAGTGTAACATAATTGGACTGTGGCAGTTTTTTTTATAGATGTACTAAGACGCCCGTACCCAACTGAAGGAACTCTGCATAATGCTCTAGTGGTTTCAATCCTTCTTAATACAAAACATATCCCTGGTTCGAACCTGGTAGCGTGCTTTTTCTTTTCATTTCTATATCTTTTTTGTATTCAAAACTAAAAGCTAGGGTTTGACAAACAAATAGAGCATAACCACAGCCACCTTTGTCCTTCCGTCTTCTCTCCAAACCCAACCCCACCCTCGTTCCTCCCTAGCTCCTCCACGCCACAGGCCACCTGCTGTAAGTTTTCATTTCTTCTTTCATCTCTCTTTCTCTATCTCTTTCTCTAGTTTTATTAAAAGAATTGCAAGAAATTTGTGGCAGGCTGTATACTCTTTTAATTCCACTTTTTCTAACAATTCTAAACGGAAACTAGGAATATTAATGTCAGTTTCTGCTTATTTGATCCGATTCTGAATTTTATTATCTGGCCATCTGGGGTTAGTCACTTTTTTTCCTTTATTGTTTTGTTGTCTTGATTTGAATTAATTCGTTGTTGTAGACAGTAGTTTTGAGTTATTATATTATTGTTTAGTGAGGTGTGAGGATTTTGAATGCATGATTGGAGTTATTGATGAAATATAGAGGATTCTTCTGTTGATTTTGGTGTTTAATTTATAGGGTTTATGTGTTTATGTATTATTGTTAAATTAGGTTCCAACTCTAAGCAAAATTGTTTTTGAATAGTTAACTTGATTGGAATTTTGCATTTTTTTTGTGCGGAATCTACAATAATTTTTTGAATTATGAAGGATTGAAGGGGTGTAAACTAGCAGAGCAGAGCTCAAGTTCAGAACTTCATATTGTTTTAAGGTCTATTTCTAAAGCTCGAGCTCGGCTCGTTTGTTATTTTTACACGACTCGAACCGTCAGATTGTTTTAAGGTCTATTTCAGATTGTATTGTTTTTATTATGTGATGAATCTTACCCGACTCGAACCGTCAAACCGACCCGAACCGACCCGAATTTTTTATGTTTGGTCATATGAAATTGGAACACCTAAAAAGGAACCCAGTGAAAAAAAATTCCTAGATCCGCCAACCTTTGTGTACGACAGTTGTTTCTGTTAGAAAACGAAACTGTGAGTCTGTGACAATATGCATATGAACTCAATACATCTTAGAACTGCAGATATAAAAGAGGCATCGTTAAGTGTGAACCTTGAAAGCAATATTTATTTCTGATGAAAAAGTTGCGAACTTTGCTTATGTTTCTGATGATAAATTTCTGCTACCCTACTACTCATATTGTGAATCCTGTTTCTCGGTAGTTACTACCCCCTGAATTGGTTGGCTGCATTCAGCTGCTGCAATCTGTATCACAAAATATGGGTGTGCTCAAAGCAACCGAGTTATTGATTAAAAAACGGATGGTGTCACCTTGTAAATTTAAATGCATCAAGATTTTTTCATAGGTTTATTTCAAACAAACACACAATAATTATTAGATAACAGTTGCTAGTTATTTTGTAGTCATTTTATATATATCTTATAAAAAGGGCTCATTTCAACCCAAACCTATTTTGACCCAGCCCAACCCGAGTCTTCTTTAAAGCAATTCATTTCTACCTGAACCCAGCATGACCCAATACCTGACTCGCCCGTTTTGCCAGGTTTAAAAATTGCATTTTGAACACTTATCACAGAACAGATAATGTCTGGGCTGTCATTTGTTTGTTCTATTTATTCATGAATTAGATTGCCGAGTTATCACCATTGTTAAAAGTTAATTGATTTGGAGGCCAATTAGAAATTTTAAGAAGATTGCGTCTGACACTTTAACTTGCGAATTCTGTGTTGGAAGAAAAGCATTAGTGGTTTCCGTTTGTTAAAATGCCCGACTTGTTCAATTGTCAAAGCTTAAATTGTAGTCGTTGATTTGTGGTTTAGTTTTGGTTGAGATGTCTCAGGTTTCTTATAGAACTTAAAGACGATTGTAAATAATATTTTCAAACAGGTGGTAACCTAATTTTTCTGAATTTAATTTCTCTACAGGTTTTGAGTTACATAATAGGGAAGAATGAATTTTGCAGCTTCATTGTGTAGAAGATTGACCGTTAGCGATTTGGTTACAAGAATTCCGGTCTACACTTCCGCAAGCGGTATATAACATGATTTCCATGCATCTCATTGTACTTTTGATAAATCATTTTATTATTAAATCACAGAGGTATCTAGAGATGGATTAAGCATGGTGTTCAGACGCTGGGCCACCAAGAAAACCGGTGGGTCCACAAAGAACGGACGTGACTCCAACCCCAAATTTCTTGGCGTGAAGAAGTTTGGTGGCGAGGTGTGACTCGTTTAAACCTGTTCACATTCACACACTACCTTCATTTTGGCAATATTTGACATATTATAATGTGATGATACAGAAAGTGATACCGGGGAATATTATTGTAAGACAAAGAGGCACTCGTTTTCACCCGGAGATTATGTTGGAATGGGTAAAGATCACACACTCTATGCTTTAAAAGAAGGGTGTGTCAAGTTTGAACGCCACAAGATGAGCGGGCGCAAGTGGGTCCATGTCGAACCCAAAGAGGGCCATGTTTCTTCATCCAATTTACTCGAAACAGAACGCAGCCGTGTCAAACGCGGCAGCTTAGGGGAGATATTTTCTTGTTAAATCATTTCCCAGTTGTCATAAAAGTCTTAGAAGGATGGCTATTGTGAGCTGTTTTGAAAAATGTTTTCTTGAGTTTGTTGAAACACTGTCTCATTCTATCTTTAGAATAGTTTGGCTTTACGTACAAGAATCCGCAAGAGACACATTGATGGTCAATTGTATGTACGGATCCCAAACAACTTTGTTTGTCTTTTTCACACATGACCATATTTGATAAGAATGGATAAGAATTGTATTGGTCAGAGTAAAGGCTGACACTATGATCCAACTGTTGATTATGCTTTTTCAGCCTTAAGAGTGGGTGTGACCACAAACCCCACCCCCCCCCCCCCCCCCCCCCCCCCCCCCGGACCGTTGGTCTTTGCTCTTTTTTTTTTTATTTTAAATGGACAAAAAAAATATACAAATATATAAAATTTGATGTGACTTTGTCATTTTCCCCTAAATCATTTATACCATTGATTTGGTTATTTATCAAAGTGTTATTGTTAGGTTGATATTTTAGGCACAGCAGTTAGGTTTGGCAACCATTTCTCTTATTTTAACAATTTATCATACATTCATACCTTCTCTCCCTGGCTGTGTAAAATACATATGAAGAGTTTTGGATTGTGTCACTAGTTTTTTACCGGTGTCGTTAGCGCGGTAACGATATTTTTAGGGTTGAACGCATCATGTAATGGGTTTGAATGTTTGATGGTGTCATTATAAGAATGGTGCTAGGATAATAAAATGCATCTGAATCCAGATTTTTGAATTTAATTCAATTGCATCAGAATTCCACAATGTGTAATCAAGAATGATTACAGCTTGTAGTAATATTTGAGTTGTTATCCTGTGTGTTTACATATAGAGCTCAGTTTATGTTAAAAAAAGCTTGTGAAGCGCATGTATAATCACGCACGATATTATGTAGTTAGGTATATGTACAGTTACTAGCAGGAACCCGAGCGTTGTGGCGGGGTTACACGATGTTTGAATGTTGTATTTGGTTATGCTCTCATTAATGTTATACATTATACAAACTGCTAATAATACTATAACTGATAAAATTACAATAATCAAGAAAAATTGCCGTTCCTTTATGTCCTCTTAGAATGAAAACGTTTATGTTAAAACTTATTTAGTGTGTTTACACGGATCTACTACTTTTCAAAACAGACCAACAAAAAATCAGCTAAAGTAATATAATTAGGTGGTAGAGTAAAGATCAAATACAAATAGGCTTAACCTACTAACCATGAGAAGTGAAGGGGGAATTTTTTTTTCTTTGAAATTTTTTTCCCATCTGCTTAAACATGCTTCCTAGATGAATAATACAAAAAAAAAAAAATAAAAAAATAATTTTTTACGTAATTATGTAATTATAGTAGTTTACACTAGAGTAATTACGTAATTACTCCACAACAGTAATTACGTAATTACTCTACACCAAAAAAAATATTTTTTTTAAGATTTCAGTACTAAAGTACATGTTTAACAATATAGAAAAAAATTATTATTTTTTAAAAAAAATACCCTCTTTCAATTCTCACGCTAAAGGTTATTTATAGGATAAGAACCATTTGTACAAGAACCTTCTCATAGGTGGTAATCATCATATTTTATTTTGGTAACTAACCACACATGAGGAAGAAGTGCATCAAGCCCACAAGACGCGGCTAGTGAGCCATAGGGTGAAAAGCCAAACCATACATACTTCGGCTATGACCTTTGATGCGGATCCACCATGACCCGTCAACACAAAATCAAGCTACCCACGTTATTTGCATTAATATAATATTTTAGTTATAATATTCACATGTTTCCATGTTGCACGTTTCCATTATCTCCTATAAGTTAGGATGTGTAGTTAATCAGTTTGCATATTTAACTTCCGTCTACATTGGTGAACATGAATGAAAATGTTGAAGAAGCTTTATGCTTTGTATCTCTTCCCTTTATCTCGCCTACTTGATTTCTTGGAAGTTTTGTAGGTTTTTCTTTGTAAAACCTATCAACCTTCTTGAAAATAACTCGTCACCAGTCTTTGTATCCCATAATCTCTAGGTTTTATCAAATCTAGTTGTACCCAAATACTTCTCTGGTGGAGGGAAAGTAATACGAGCTAGACGGTCCAAATGGTACCCAAATACTTCTCTAGTGGAGGGAAAGTAATACGAGCTAGATAGCCTAAATGGCCCTGGTATGTATTTAACAAAGTTCCCTTCAAGTTCCATAACTTTGCAGTCCAGTCAGTAGAAGCAGTGACGATTTGGTCATTTATTGAAATTTTTTTAACATTGGTCGTTTGGTTGCTCGTTCAGCATGCTCCTATAGGAGGACACAATCTTTACTTCTGGCATGCTTCATATCTTAACAACTCCAGTTAAGAAACTGAACAAGATTCAACAAAAAAAAAGTGAAATATGATTTTTAGCTAAACATTAAAATTTAGTTAATGCAAACATGATATATGAACATCATAAACCAATGACATTTGATTAACATCAAATGTATAATAATAATTATCCACATATGTTTGATTAACCTGAAGTCCATGAACAAATTAGATAAAAGGGTCTAATGTAACCTCCAGCATGTTTCCCCCCTTTTGTCAACACAAAAATATACTACTACCAGGGAATAGCTACAAGTTTTATCCTACTATTGTACATCCTAACTACACCTGGCGATTCCAACTCAAAGTCTGTAGAAAGCACCCAAATGTTGTGAATGTTTATTGTTTAAGAAACTTTGGGCCATGAATCATGATATAACTATATTTCCAAATGGGTTGATGTAACACCCCAACCGATGGCAGAAACATCGGGATGTCACGTATTGATGATTGTTCAATAGCTCATGGTAACTAAATGAAAGTTGAATAACATTAAACAATTTACAATTTGCCTTAAAAGTAATGATTACATAAGTTGAATAATATAAACTAGGTCCAAAGCTCCTATGCGTCCCAAGACTTGTACAACTTCCAATAGCAAATAAAACCTGAAACATGTTAAGTTGGACAGATGGGGGGGGGGGTCAACTATAAATAGTTGGTGAGAATACATAGGTTTTTAAATATGACAGATAACAATAGTTTGTACTACAATCACATTTGTAATATGTAAGATTATGAGTCCGACATGTAACAATGCGTCTTTTGTACAATCAAACCTTGTGTCGACTGAGACCTAACTCGCAATTTAGTAAAAGTGTAACTGTTATCGATCATCCCTGAATATATGCAGGGGGATGGGTTTTGTCAGACCTATAGCGCTATAATCTAAACAGGCGGCTTGATCAATGTTAATGATTGTACTGTGTCTTTTTGTTACAGTCAAATTGAATCTACAAGTTTCAACAATGTAAGAATGAGTAAATGATAGTGTATAAGATGTTTAAACATGTTTCACCCCAAAATGTAAGAAAGGGGCTATGTAAACTCACCTTAATGATAGTATCGAATCCCATGATGTGGATTAAATGTGGCTCGAGTGTATCCAAGTATCACCCTATGTTTAAAGCAATAAATAAGTGTTGGAAAAACTTAAAAGTCTAAGTTTTCTAGTATAAAAGTATTCTAGGGTTCCTGATTTGGGGATTGACGATCATTTAATTTGTTAATTTAAAATAATAGTTAATTAAATAATAAGTAAAAAAATTGATAAAATAAATAATTAGAAAGAATTTTTATAAGATCATGTTCAAGGGTGGTTGTATCAAAATATCATAATGTGAAAATAATTTTTATAAAATTATTTTCTTAATTATTGAATATATAATATATTAATATTTATTTGCCAAAATGTAATATTAATGTCTAAAAATATTAAAATTCATAAAATTTCAACTTAATAATTATATTTATGTTCTAAATGAACAAAAATAATTTGTGTAAAATTTTGATGTAAAATTAGTGAGAAATGGATTTATTATGAATTATTTATGATTAAAATAGCGAAAATTAATTAAAAAAAATACTAAATAAACGTTTTTCAGGAATTAAAATTTATTTCTGGAACATTTATTTTTTTATAAGTTTAAAATAATTTTTGTGAGATTTTATGAAATCGTTTAGATATTTTTATAGAATTTTTAATTTATAAATAAATAAACTTGTAATATATTTTATATATATTAAATAAATTATTTTTGAAAAACTAAAAATTGTATAATAAACTTCATCACCGGGACATCATAAAATAATTTTTATAGAATTTATAAACCACTTTTAGTATTTAAAAAGTATTTTAAAAGATTAATAATTAAAATATATAAATAGAAGGGTTTAAAAAAAAACTTGCTGCTTATGGGAATCGAACCCGGGCCTCTGGCCGGTTCAATGGTTAGCATCACAAGTCCAGACCAGTTGGTCTGGACCCTGAGAACAATATGGTTTCAGATTTAATTGATTATATGGTATGTTTAAATGATAGAATGAATGCTTAAAAAATGTTGTAGCTCAGTTTCGAACCCACGACCAAGCGTATGAATGCACAAACAGAGTACCATCTGCTCCACATTTTTCATTGGTATTTTATCTTAGTTCAAAATCTTTTTAAATAATAACGATCTATGTCATCTTCCCCAAATCAATCTAATATGAACCCTAACCCTAAATCATTACAATTGAAAACGATTTTGATACAGTTGATAAACAGAAACATAGGGCTTTTAAACCCTATCAAAAATCGATCATAAGGGACCCAATAATCAAGATTAAATGTTACCGAATGATGGTGTAAATCTAAGCACAAGTCGCGACCCCAAAGCTTCAAATTCGAGGAGTTCCAGTGATTGAAAGGTGATTATGATAGGGGGGGTTTTCTTAGTCGCAGGTTTTAGAGGTTGGGTGCATGTTTAATCGAGTTATAATAGCATATATGTATGATTTCACAATTGGATTTTAGGAAGTTTATTAAAAACGTTGACTATGCTCGATTTATTATCAATTATTGATTGAAAACATGTAATTAAGAGTTGGATTTGGCCGATGATAATGTTTCAATCACATATCAATCAGAATTGTTTCCATAAACATATTTAGGCGCGATGATCTTTGAATCTAAAGGTTTTAACTGGGCGTTGACTTTTTTATCTTTGACTATGAGTTAAATAGAATCTGTTTAAGTGTTAGATGATTCTAATATTATCACCAACAACCAAGCTGGTCTAGTGGTTGTGTTGTTGTGTGTTTAAACCAACCCGCTTCCAGACTCGGGTTTGAGTCTGGTTAGCAACATTCTTTTTTTTAACACTAGTTTTTTTTTATATAAAACAATGTTATTTTATATATAATATGAATACAATAAGATAAATAACGTTACGGAATATATTTTTTATATACGTTAAAACGTCAAGTTTTAACGGATTTATTAAATAACGACAAAATGAAAATACGGAACGTTACAGTTGAAATGTGTGGAGGCTAGTATAAAGTAAGTAGCCATGGGTTAAACTGCGTTCAAAGTTGGGTGCCACAGTCTATGCTTTAATTAAGGGAATGGATAAGAAAGCAAATCTATTCCTATACACAAAATTAATATTGCAAATTGTTATGTATTTATTATTCTTTCTTTATAAAAAATAATTTAATACACGAAGTAATCCAAAAAATCTTTCAATGTTTTTCTTTATCAATAGATGTTTTGAAGCACAAAGTTTCTAATAAAATCAAAATTTTAGTTTATCAAAAGATACATGATCACGCTTATTATATTGATTGTTTATGACAAAAAAAAAAAAAAAAACGAAAGAAAACCATTACTAACAAGTCAACTTAGCACACTTGACCCATTTGAGTTGTTTTGAAACTTCAACATTTTAACTAGAACTTGTTTCCATCTAAACCCAATTTTCCCCATAATTCTACCCAGAAGTAATTCTAGCAGCCAACATTTGTTTTCCCAAATCGCAAGTCCAACCAGCATGAAGATATAAGCTTTGTGTTTAGCATAAACCTTAACAATTGCATCAATGTAGCTACACATAAAACAACATTTGAATCTGGAAGAAAACAAACTACATTTGAATGCGAACAAAGGTCATGCATTCATGCCATTACGAACCAACCACATTTGAAAGCGAAACAAAACAATCTTCCATAACTGGAGATCAGAAAGCTCCTCAATGAAATTAGTTGGGCAAAGATCAGGTCTGGTGGATAGCCCTTGCCAAATCTTAACAACAGTAGAACCTAACCTAGATAATTGTAAACCTGAGAGAATTGTAACCATCATAAAAAGAAGGGACATAAAGCTAAAGGCAGTGGACTTACCAGATAAATTCACTTCTTTTTGTAGACTAGCCAACATTTGACACCTGTTTATCCTATTAAAACAAATCAAAATCCCTAAAACGAAATAAGCAAATTCAATAACTTCAATTATCAAATTACCAATCTGTAACATATCAAATAGAATGTAAATTGAATGAAATTATGGTGCAAATAGGTCTAAAGGATTAAGAGGTGCGTACCAATTAGAGCTGGAACTCCATCCATGATGTTCTTCGTCCGTGGGTTATGGCGTGAGCCTGGATTGTTAAGAAGGAAGAAACCATGGATTATGCACTCGAATCCATGTCCTTCAATCCAAGTTCAATTTAGGTGGATAGTAGGAAGCTTTACTCGATTTAGGGCAAACACATCGCTTGATTGCTCCTAGTTACACTCAGACGGTACCGATGTTTATCAAAACCTAACAGATATATACATTGATTTTGTCAGGAAATGAACGTGGCGATTCAGATGATGCATTGAAGGCCATTCAAAGAACGTTGATTGAAGGTGTTGCTGGAAAAGATAATTGAGGAGAGCAGAAATTGATTGCTCAGGCCTTATTGTGAAGTTACTGAAGAACATAGAAGGACGCGTCTTACTCCAAAATGCATTGGGTAGATGTAATTTAGGTTTTAGATGTTTTTAATTGAAAGAACATCTCAGTCAAATAGTTATTTAATTCTTTGTATTAAATTTGTTTTAACCATTTAATAAAGTTACAATTTACTCATGAATCTTAACATAAAAAAGACTATTTTACCCATTCAGAATACACTATATAGTAGTGTGTGTGTGTATATATATATATACACGTAGGTTAAATCCCGTGCAATACAGGGTACCTCTAATATGAAAGTCCAATGTTAAAATTTTTATTCGGATTGAAGTCAACATATAATATCAAAAGATGAACCAAGACATGGTATAAAGATAAAAATCTTATCCATTCCAAAATTCAAAAAAACCTTAAGTTATATTTTAAAATGCTTTTAGACATTGAATTAAGATATAAGATGTCACCAAAATAAATGATATAAAAATGATGGGTCAAGTTATCCTACATAGTGTATAAAAAATGAGAAGGGTGAGAATGATACTGAAGAAACAAATAGCCTAACCTCCTTGTAAGGATGATAGTCTAGATGCAACCACAGGATTGATCCTTCACTAGCACTTCCTGGATTGAGGTAACCTGCAATAAAGATCGAGTGGGTAGGGAGACAACTACACAAGGTAGTAGTTTATAACAAAAACGGGGGTGAATGGGGATACTATCAAGTGTGATAGCTCTTAGGGTTAGCCAAAAAGTGTCCTCTCTATTAAGGAGATGATCCCTTATATAGAGGTGGACGTATGCCACCATTACCCAGAACCCTAATCATAATGGGCCAGGCCCGATTAGGGTTGTCTCCACTACCCAAGGATTATATTAGTAAAGTAGTTAAGATATAGCAATAAATAAGGAAACATGGAACGATTACCGCTTTTACCGCTTACGCGCGCGGGTATCTCTCCGCGATTGTAGGAGAGTCGTTGCTGCTTCGCTGATATCACTCTGTAATGATAGGAAAGTAGTTAATGCTTTGATATACGGATTAACCTCTTTCGTGCGCGTGAAGATCTTCCGCGGGCTGAATTCCGGGTTTGGGTATGCTCTGCGCATTTGTGAGCACCCAATCCCATCAAGTCCCCCCAGTCCAGCGTGTACCCTTTTCTCGAGTGTACGAGGGAAGGGGGTGGATGGTGGACTTAAAGAGTGGTAGCCCCTGGATGATAGCTCAGCTTTCCTTGGTGGTGAAAACCTGGTAATCAGTGGGTCGTTGTTGCCAATTAATGGAGAATCGGAGCGTTGGTTGTACGAGATACGGATTGTTTGCCATGCGGAGAACGGAGCATTTGTCCTGCGGAGAGCGGAGAACGGTACTTGAATTTGACGTTGGATCTCCGCGTTGTGCTTACGTGGCTCTCCAGCATAGGACAGCTGTTGAATAATGAGTAAAGGATGGCGGATAGCGTCTGCCACAAGCTATACTTGTGTCAGTGAGCGTCCCATCGGTTATTGCAGACAGCTGTGTCAAGCGCGTGGCTTAGCGCGTGATGCGCGTGTGTGCAGTCAAATTAGCTGTTCATAGCCACGTGTCGTTTGAGAAAACGTTTCCACTTTCCCATGCTGACGTCAGTGGCAGTTATAGCCCACCCTATAAAAGGATTTCAAAATATTTCAAACCACACCGTTCTCACACTTTTCATTGCAAACCTCCCAACTTCCCTTCTTCTCTTTCTCTTTCTGATTAGCCGTTATCTTTACTCAATCATCAAGAATGTCTCAAGAAGCATCTGGTACTGCTGATCTGACCAAGATGACTGAAAAAACTGAGAAGGGCATTTCCACAACCGTTGTCAAGTGGGATGCCTCTTCTTTCTCCTCATTCCTCGATCAATATGGAATTGAGGCTGAGTGGGAGCCTGAACTTCCTGCTGCTGGTAAGACAGCGTTGGACGCTCCCCCTGGTAAGATTACTCTGTATGAAGCGTTCTTTTCCCGGTGCTGTTTTCGTCTTCCCACTACGAAGTTCTTGGTGAGTACCCTTATGAAATATGGGGTTCATCCAACTCAAATGACTCCGTTTGGGTTGTCCAGACTTGTGCATTTTGAAGCGACCTGTCGGTCGCTCGACCTGGAGCCGTCCTTTGATATGTTAAACGTGTTTTACGTTCTTGAGGAGGCCCGTGGTGGACACGGGTGGTACAGTGTGGCTCCACGTAGAAGTCGGACACAGATTGTCTCAGAGAGTCCCAAATCAATGTACGACTGGAAAGAAAAGTTTTTCTATATCCACCGAGGGGTGATTCCCGCGGCCATGCAATGGATGAGTATTGGGGTGAAGGAAAGGATTGCGGAGTTCCCACCTATGAAAGATTACAACAGCCAACCGTGGTATGACACTCTATGTGCCCATTCCACTCCGCTGTCTATGGAGAAGTGCCCAGAGGGCGTACTTGTGATGCTAGGGCTCAGCCGTTTAGGTAACCCGGAGGGGCAAGAACCCACCGCTGTTGATGCTAGTAAGTACACGTGAATTTCTTCTCCATTGCCTCTGTCTTTCATTCTTGTTTTTACACTTTATGTCTATGTCCTTGTAGGAATGACAAAGTTCGATCTGTTCGATGCCCGGGGTTCTGCTAAACTGAAGTATGTTGCTTTGCCCCAAGGAACTCCCACAGTGATTGAGCGGCTGGCTCGGAATTTTTTGATGCCACAACTCAAGGATGCTCCTCAACACTATACGCGCACAGGTTACATCCTATACTACCTCTCAATATTCAATATAATATGTCTTGCCTTTTACTGTGGGAGATTCCTGCGCCGAAAAAGGGTGCGTCGTGTTTCCACGCATTGCAAACTCTGACCCGCGTGCCCTTTGTTACAGGCGCAGGGATTTGCCCAGTCAAGAAGACCGGGAGTGGACCGGGTGAAACTTCCCCAGGTCGTAAGAAGATGTCTTGTTCAGGTACATGATGTCATATGTTATCAAAGTATGTATGAAGTTTGAACCTTGTTTTATGCCTTTCCTTAGGTGCGGGTCCGAAGCGTCAGCGGAAAGACTCTCGTAAAGGGAAGAAGGTGGCCTCCAGCTCTACTGTTGCTAGAGAGGATGACGAGGCCACAGAGTCAGATGATGATGTTAAACGTCAGCGTACGCGTGGGCCTACACCCGTTGATAACTCTGTTGAGGTTTCTGATGAGCTATATCAGAAACGTATTGAAGATCTTGCTCAGAAGCAAGTTCAAATCTCAAGACCGTCTGCAGATGTCACTAAACCAACTTCGTCCACTGTGATTGAGGAGTTAGCCCTTAATACAGGGACAAATGTCAAACCTGCTGGCCCAAAGATAATGGTGAAGCCTCCGCCTAAACGGAAACCTGTGTTAATCAAATCTGTCAAACAGACCCCTGTAAGTGTCTGTTATAGAACTTGTGTTTAAGTTCTGTATATGGGACACGAAATCATCACTTTCGTCTTTTGTATTCGCAGGTAAAAGTGCTGCGCCACAGGGGGCGTTGAAGAAGCCCCTTCCAATCGTGGAGAAAGTGAGTGAGCCTATCCCTGAGGATGTGCAGGGCCCAAGTCCCTCTGAGTTGGAAACTCGAGGATCTTCTCAAGTAGAAGGGATTGTGGTGTCTCCGAAGGGAAGTGGAGACCCTGGTAAAAACCCTTTGGTTGAGTTGTCCCCTGTTGATGTTGACACAACAATCATGGCCACGGATACCGCCCAAGGAGAAAGAGGTAGTCAGCCGGACTCATCTAAGGCGGATAAATCAGTGCCCACGAATGTCCCTGTGGATAAGGTTTCCACAGAAAGCATGCGGACCTCTTCGACTCCTAAGGGAGATATAACCAAAACTGCTCGTGGGTCTGGAAAAGCGAGTGGAAGCGGAACGAGGATTGCTCCTCGTGATTTTGATCCGAACAGGCCCTATCAGCCCCGATGGGATATAAGGCAGACGACCCGCTTTACCAATCCTTTGCTTGCCGAGGAGTTTATCTCCTATGCTGTTCCGCCTAGTGAGCGTGATTATCAAGACAGTATTGACCGCCGCTCATTGTTTTCCGATATGAGCTTGAATCTGGCATTGAGCTTCAGTAACTTCGGGTCAATGCTGCGACGAGAAGAGGAATTCCAACGTTCTTGGCAGGCTCTCAGGAGCGCGGAAGAAGCGCAAAGGGAACGGGAGGAAGAATTCCAAAAATTCCGTGCAGGTGCCCATTCCGAAGTTGAGCAATTGCGGGATCAACTTCGGTCTGCTGAGGGTGAGATTCAGAGAATGAAGAAGGAGAAAGCTGACGCTGCCAAGGGCTGGAAAGATTCCTGTGAGCGTACCAATTTAGAACTGGAACGTGGCCGGAAAACCAACGAGAAGTTGAAGAATGAGGTTGCCCGCGTTGTTCGCGAAGCAGAGGAGAAACAAAAACTGCTGGATGCGAAGCAGGCTGAATTGTCTGAAACTGTCCTCAAGCTGAAAGAGCAACATGAGAGCCTAGTGTCTGTCACCACGCAGGTTTCCGGACTAGAGTCGCAGGTGAAGAGTCTTGAGGAGGAAAAAACACAACTGGGTGAAACGAATGCCTTGCTGGATTCCTCTCGTGTGCAGCTAGAAGTGAGCCTTCAACAAACACAAAACGAGCTCCGTACTGCTGTGCAAACTTCGCAGGCCGCCCGGGAGCGTTTAACTTGGATGATGCAACACGGTCTTCAAGGGGTTTGAATTCCTTTGACCTTTATTGTTAGTATATGTGTTGCAATATTGTTTAGTGCCTTATTTTTGTCCCTGTTTGATCCATAGGTTTTTAAACGCATATGGAACGAGCCGAAGTTTGGCGATGCCGTTGCGAAGATCGGTGCGTCTTCCATGCGGAGTGGCCTACAGGAAGGGTTTGTTGAAGGCTATCATCACCATGCGGCCGGTTTGGCTCTTGAAGATGGAGAGCACTTTGGCAAACCTTATGAAGAGGAAGCCATTGTTGCGCAGCAGGAGTTTGAGGCTCTCACCTTCGATGTCTTTGACGTGGTTGATCATTGCCTGAAGACGGATGACCCAATAGGTCAGCTGCGCGGATATTTTGAAGAATCTGATCGTCTTGGTGCAGAGCTCGAAGAGAACGAGCGTAAAGAAGAAGAGATGCGGAAAGCCGCTGCACAAGGAGGAGGTGAATCGTCCAATGCTGCTGCCGGGTCTGGCGCGCAGAATGAAGAGGCAGACGATGACACTTACATAGATCTGATAGACTATAATTAGCTTCCATTGTAATGTGTCAAACTCCTTTGCTTTGTGTTTTTTGTACTTGAACAATTGGATGTTTTCTTATGCCTTGTTATGTCAAGTTTAGATAATTAATTCCTTGTGTTGAGTGTAACTGTTGAACTGCCATGATGATTAGATGACGTCAGCCTTGGAAAAATGTGGTGCCACTTGTCCTGCTGATGTCATCTGTCAGTTTTTTGGCGGCGCTGCAGCTGACTGATGTGACTGTTGACATCCGCACTTGAGTATTAACCATTAATGGTAATTAATGGCCCCTCTTGTTTTTTCTATAAAAGGTTAACCATGGATTAGCATTTTCCCATTAACTTTTTATCTTTTACCAATTTCTTTCATGGCTTCTCCATTAAGAATCTCCAAAGCTGAAGTTGAAGCCTTGCAAGGGATGCTGTCACTTGCTGACCATCCCCCTGTGATCAAGGTACCTCCAACTCCCATGCACCAACTAGCCACTTACTGTGGTTATCTGTTGTTCACTGAAGATTACCAAGTGGACCAACCGGTGAAGCGTGAATCGCTTGGTGTTCCGGTGAAGATGAAGCAACTAAGTGAGCTCCAAGATCATCCCAAGATTCCCAAGTTAAGGCTTCGTCGAACTGCCACCGGTTGGCAGCATGCAACTTGATATTTCTTTCCTTTTGTAATGTTTTGCTACATAGCCTTAGGTGCATGTATTGTGTTGGCTTTAATCACCTCTTTTGTATGTTTCTTTTGAACTGGTGATAATATGTAAGTACGCCAATGTTTTGCTTAATGAAATATGTCTCTTGACCATCGTTGGCATTGCTTGTAGATCAAAGAAAATAAAATAGACTAAAAATTCTTTTATTAAAAACGAAATGGTCGTAGCCATTGTTTATTACAGACCGAATAAAATACTTCATAAATAACACTTGCGCAGTTGGGCCGCGTTCCATGTGCGGGGAATGGGGGTGCCATCTAAGCGCTCCAAGGCATAAGCGCCCTTCCCCAGCACTTCTTGAATTATGTATGGCCCTTCCCAGTTTGGTGCCAATTTGCCTGACTTTTCTGCGCCGGATGCCTCGTTGTTGCGGAGAACGTAATCACCCGCGCGGAAAACCTCTGCCTTCACTTTTGCGTTGTAGTATCGCTCAAGCTGTTTTTTGTAGTTGGCCTCTCTGACAGCGGCCATGTCTCTTCGCTCATCTAGTAGGTCTAGATTGAGTTTTAGCTCCGTGTCGTTGTCTTGGTGGTTTGTCAGTAGGATTCGCGGAGACGCACAATACATTTCCGCAGGAATGACAGCTTCTGTTCCGTACGTAAGGCTAAACGGGGTTTCTCCGTTACTTGTCTTGGATAATGTGCGGTTGGCCCACAAGACATGAGGGAGTTCGTCCACCCAACCGGTGCGTTTCGTTCCAAGTCTAGTCTTGATGCCTTCCACCACGCTTCTGTTCGCGCGTTCGACCTGTCCATTACCTTGCGGATGTGCTACCGAGGTGAATATCTGCTTAACATTCATGGAAGATAGCCATTCTTGTAAGTGTTGGTCTGCAAATTGTGTGCCGTTGTCACTGACGATCTCCATAGGTAACCCGAAACGACATATGATAAACTCCCAAATGAATTTTTTAATGCTTTTTCCATCGATGGAGGCCAAAGGCTTGGCTTCCACCCATTTGGTGAAATAATCAATTGCGACCACCAGATACTTGACGTTTCCTGGAGCTGTGGGAAATGGACCCACGAGGTCGATGGCCCACTTTTGAAAAGGCCATGCAGCAGTTACAGGTATCAAATTGTTCTTTGGGCGCAACGTTCCTGGAGCATGACGTTGGCAAGACTTGCATTTGCGCAATTCCATCTCGGCATCCCTGTGCATTCCGGGCCAGTAATATCCCGCATTCATTAGCTTTGCTACCACCATCCTAGGGCCAGCGTGCAGGCCGCAGGACCCTTCATGTATGTCTTTGATAAGGTAAGTGGCTTCTGCGGAGTCAACACATCGTAGCAATGGCCCTAGGTAAGAACGGCGGTACAATATGCCATCGATAACTTGGTAATGCAATGCTCTGTTTTGTAATTTACGAGCTTCTGCCTTGTTGTCTGGGAGTGTCCCGTTTGTGAGATAAGCCCGGATTGGAGTTATCCAAGATGTTGCTCCGACCTGTGTGACATTGACCTGTTTTTGAGACACGGACGGGCTATCCAAAACTTCCACTCGCACATCTTTTGCTAAATGAGCAAAAACAGTGGATGCCATCTTGCTTAACGCGTCCGCTGGTTTGTTTTGACTCCTCTTGATGTGATGGACCTTGCAGTATGCAAAGTCCCGCATGAGGGCTTTGGCTTGCTCCAAGTACAGAATCATGGATGCTTCACGTGCTTCATATGAACCGTCGATATGATTAGCAACGAGCTGAGAGTCGACGTGGGCGTCTAAGTGTTGTACACCCATTTTTTTCGCAATTCGCAATCCCGCGAGCAACGCCTCGTATTCCGCTTCGTTGTTTGTTGTTGGGAAATTTAGGCGAATTGCATACGTGAAATCCTTCCCTTCTGGTGTAACTAAGCGCAAGCCTGCTCCAGCGCCATCATCATTGCATGCTCCATCGGTGTATAACTCCCATTTCTCCGCTGGCTCTGCATTAGGAGTTGTGATATGTGCCTGTTGGCACTCGGTGACGCTTTCGGCAGGAACTTCCGCGGCGAAGTCCGCGAGGATCTGCCCTTTGAATGATGTTCTTGACTTGTACTCGATCGTGTGTTCTCCCAACTCAATGGCCCACTTGGCCAATCGTCCCGACAATTCTGGCTTGCGCAAGATGTCATTGATGCGAAAATCTGTCAGGACGATAATTGGGTGTCCTTGGAAATATCTTCGCAGTCTTCGTGACGCGTGCACCAATGCTAGCACCAACTTTTCCATCATTGAGTATCGAGTCTCTGGATCGAGCAGAGTTCTGCTGACGTAATATACCGGCGTTTGGACGCCCTTTCGATCAACCACAAGAACAGCACCAATTGCCTTTTCCGTTACGGATAAATACAATGTCAATGGCTCTTTCGGGAATGGAGCTGTGAGAACAGGCAAATGGCTCAAGCATGCTTTCATTTCTTGAAATGCGGCCTCGGCCTCATTGGTCCACTTAAAGTTGGATTTTTTGAGGCAGCTTTTCAGTGTGTTTACGAAAGGGAATGACTTGGACGCATAGTTTGAAAGGAAACGGTTCAAAGCCACTAAGCGTCCCATGAGTGTCTGGACTTCCTTGATAGAAGATGGAGACGGCATTCTCTCGATTGCTTGTACTTTGTCCGGGTTTGCTCGGAAACCATCTTTGGTTACAATCACTCCCAGGAACTTGCCCTCCTCCATTCCAAAAGAACACTTGCTCGGATTGAGCTTCATTCGCACTGCGCGGAGTTGATCAAAAGTCTTCTGAATGTCTAGCAGCATTTGGTCCTCTTCTGTACTTTTGATGACCAAATCATCCACGTAGACTTCGAGATTGACCCCGATTTGTTTGTTGAACGCATTGTCCATTAAACGCTGGTACGTGGCTCCCGCGTTCTTCAATCCAAATGGCATTTTGGTATAACAATAAGTTCCTGTATCCGTGCGGAAAGACGTTTTATCTTCGTCTTCCTTAGCCATCTGGATTTGATGATACCCTTTATATGCGTCCAGGAAACACTTGAATCTGAACGGTGCCAGGGAGTCCACCTTTAAGTCAATCTCGGGGAGCGGGTAGCAGTCCTTTGGACATGCTTTGTTTAAGTCTTTGTAGTCCACACACATCCGCCAGCCTCCATTTGACTTTCCGACCATGACTGGGTTTGCGACCCAAGTTTGGTATCTTGTCTTCCGCAGGATGCCTGCAGCTAATAGCTCTTCCACTTGCTCATTCATGGCCTTTGTTTTCTCTGGCCCCATACTGCGCTTCTTCTGGACGACTGGTTCGACGGACCTATAGACGTTAAGCCTGTGCTCCGCTATGTGTCGCGGAACGCCTACCATGTCTGCGGGTTGAAATGCGAAGACGTCCATATTTTTAATTAACAGTTGCTTCAAGTGCGCACGTATGGTGTCAGAGATTACTGGGCCTATGACAACCGTCTGATCTGGGAATTTAGGGTTAATAACCCATTTTTCCGGATCAGTACGGTCCGCTGGCTTCATTATCTTGGGAGGTTTACATGTTTCTGTTACGTGGCAATTTTTGTTTCCACGTATGAAAGCCACTCCTCCTCGCGTCGGGAAGCCGACCATCTGGTGTGGTGTGGACGCATTGCAATTGAATTTAGCCAAACCTTCTCTCCCTATGAGGACGTCATGTGATGAAGTCACTGGCAATACCATGAAGTCACATGTCTCCGTGCGGGAGAGTTGTCCGTCTGTCCATGTGACAGGGAGTGTGAGTATACCCAATGGAATGATCACTTCATGTATGAACCCGGATATTGGCTCTGTGGTCGGGACTAGCTTCTCTTTGTCTTCGGCATCTAATTGATCAAAACACTGCCGATACATGATGTCAGTACTGCTGCCATTATCGAGGAACATGTATCTTGTTCGATAATGTCCAATGATTCCTGTGATGATCAATGGTGTTGTGGCAGATGCACCTCCCTTGACGCGTGGCATAACGACCGGTGCCTCCTTCCAGGAATCATCCTGTGTGGTCGAGTAAGACCTTTTCTTCTGACCCCGGTGATGAGTCATGTAGCAATTATGACGACCCGAGCGTTGTGCATAATGCGTGTTGAGGTTCTTTATCTTCTTGTTACTAGCATCCGCATCTCCTTGCGGATCTCTGGATTTTTTCCTTACATTCTTCACTAGATGTGAGAGCTGGCCTGACTTGATTGCCTTCTCAATCTCCATCTTTAGACTATAACAATTGTCCGTAAGATGGCCATAATCTTCGTGATACTCACAATATTTTGACGTGTCAACGTTCTTCCGATCTTGACTGAGTTCCCTGGGTTTAGGGAACTGAACTTGTTCGGTCTTCAACACTTCCGAAGGTGTTTTGGACAGTGGTGTCCAATCGTAATTCTTCTTGCTTGGCGGTTTCGAATCACGTGAGTGCTTGTTATTGAGGAGTTGCCGCGCGTCTTGTCCCGAAGAGTATTTCCCTTCGTCCGCGGAACCCGAAATTCTTGACCATACCGATTGCTTTCCCTTGCCTTTGTCGTACATGCTCGTACCCTGATTGTTGTTATGATAAAAATTTTTCGAGCGTGTAAACGATCGTTCTGATGACGCATATGTCTTTGCTGCTTCTATCAGCTCGTCCCATGCGTCAGGCACACCATCTTTCCCAGTCAGACATCTCATGAGATCATCATGTCGCACTCCGTGGATAAATGCGGCTCTGGTGAGCTCTTCCCACACCCCAATTGTAGGGCTTCCTTATTGTATCGGATGATGTAATCTTCCAGGCTCTCATTATCCTTCCGGGAGCACAACAGAATCTGAGCCTTGTCCTTCTTGTGTTTCCTCAGATGGGAGAAGTGATTTTTGAATTTCTTGATCAGATCATCAAAGTCGACAAGACTTCCGACCGGTAAACTTTCGTACCATACCCTTGCCGCACCTGTTAAGGTTTGAACAAACAGATGGCACCAAGCTTGAACCGGCCATGGTTTAGAGCTGCCTGCGCAATCGAATGCGTGCAGATGGTCATCCGGATCGCGCAGACCATCATACTTGCCGATCGTATTTGGCAACTTACATTCAACTGGCATAGGTGCCAATGCGATTCTTGCGCAGAATTTGGATCTTTCCGCAAATGTTTTTGGGCGGTATGGCTTATGTAAATCATCGTCTGGGTGGGGCTGGTTGCTAGCCACAGACTTGTTTCGTGGCCTCTCAGCTCGATCAGAGTT
The DNA here is from genome assembly GCA_030844895.1 of Ambrosia x helenae. Taxonomy (NCBI): domain Eukaryota; kingdom Viridiplantae; phylum Streptophyta; class Magnoliopsida; order Asterales; family Asteraceae; genus Ambrosia; species Ambrosia x helenae. The sequence continues at coordinate 81,307,170 of CM061225.1, forward strand.
GATCTCATTCTCGGATTCATAACCATCAGGTTCCCCGGTCAGGTTGACGTGGTCCTGAACGTGAGTAATCTTACCACGTTCTCCACCACGTACCGCCTGGCGGGGTTTAGCTGTATGACGAAAAGCAGGCTGTTCTTCGTTTTGAGAGTCGTCTTCAGCGTCAAAATTCAAGGTTTTTCTTGCTTCCAACCTAGCTTTTGCTATTAGTCTTTTCTGGTATTCTGCTATAGTCTTGGCATTTTCTTGAGCCAACCATTCTTCCAGATCTTCGACAGGCTCTTCAGCCGCTTTCTTTTGTGCTGCTACCGCAGACTTTCTTGGTGCAAACATTGGGAAGGTAGTGGTAGCCTGTCTCTGATTCACGTTCTTGGTCACCGTTGTTGGTGCAATAGTGTCTTGATTTGCTTGGACCCCATCGTCGACATTGGTGGGATCAACACGTTGTTCAGTTCCAGAATCCATTTGCACTAGTTTGAAAGATTGGTAGACCGTAAGGGATGGCGCCAATGAAGAAACAAATAGCCTAACCTCCTTGTAAGGATGATAGTCTAGATGCAACCACAGGATTGATCCTTCACTAGCACTTCCTGGATTGAGGTAACCTGCAATAAAGATCGAGTGGGTAGGGAGACAACTACACAAGGTAGTAGTTTATAACAAAAACGGGGGTGAATGGGGATACTATCAAGTGTGATAGCTCTTAGGGTTAGCCAAAAAGTGTCCTCTCTATTAAGGAGATGATCCCTTATATAGAGGTGGACGTATGCCACCATTACCCAGAACCCTAATCATAATGGGCCAGGCCCGATTAGGGTTGTCTCCACTACCCAAGGATTATATTAGTAAAGTAGTTAAGATATAGCAATAAATAAGGAAACATGGAACGATTACCGCTTTTACCGCTTACGCGCGCGGGTATCTCTCCGCGATTGTAGGAGAGTCGTTGCTGCTTCGCTGATATCACTCCGTAATGATAGGAAAGTAGTTAATGCTTTGATATACGGATTAACCTCTTTCGTGCGCGTGAAGATCTTCCGCGGGCTGAATTCCGGGTTTGGGTATGCTCTGCGCATTTGTGAGCACCCAATCCCATCAGATACTAAAACACAATGGATCACAAATATAACACAATGGTTACAAAAAATCACAATGAGAATAAATATAATACAATGGCAAAGAAAAAAGACACAATGAATCATAAAAATGATGCAATGATGAAAATAAAGAAAAGACACAATGCAAGAACAGGTAAATGAAAACCTAAAAACTAAAATCGTATGGTTCGATGAGACTGTTCCAATGCCGCTTGAATGAGTTCAATCAGACTCCGTTGATACTCTTCCTCTGACTTCCTATTTTTTCACGGTGTATTTGATCCTAACATTAAAAAGTGATATGCAATACAATGTTATGTTTAAGTAAAGATAGGTGAATTAAAATTTCAAAATGTTGACAATAATTTTGGCGATTTTCGAAAGGATTAAAAATCAAATTTTGAACAAATTTCGAATTAATATAAATTTTGATTTACCTAAAAATTATTAACACTAATTGAGAATGAAACCATAAATTGAGTAAAGAACATTAATAACAAAATTGAAACATATGATTAAATAAGAAGTTAATAAAAAGATTTGTGATGCAAGAACATGTAAAATTAAACCATAACCAATTCTTTTTTATAAAACAACAATAAAAAATGAAAATGATTGTTACCTGGATCAAAAGATAATGTAGAACGCATGAACCCTAAATCCTATTTATGAATGGCTGAGATATAAAAAAAGCTTCAACGTATATAAATAATTATGAATCAAATGATAATTTCAAATACAATTGTGTGACAAACGGCAAAATTAAGGTAATTTCGTACTAATTAATTATGCGTAATTAACGTAATTAAGGGCAATTTGTGTTAATTGTTTTAACTAAGTCTTAGAGAATAGAAAATTCCCTATAAGATGCATAGGAATGCACATGTTTAATATTGAAGCACGACGAAATCACGTGCAAATAAACTTGTCCGGAACGGATGTTGGTGATTACCCGACAACAATTAATTAACCGAAAACGATCCCAAACACCCGGGATATGAAATAAAGAGAACTTCCATGAAATATTATGTGTTTTGGAACTCCAAAACCATATGTGGAAACTCCAAACACAAATCTCCCGATAATTAATAATGTTCGTGTATCGCACCCGATACGCGTGAAACTTATAAATTCACCCAATTAAACCATAAATAACTTACCAATGCCTAAAATAATCCATGTTTAAGGGTAATTGGGAGTCAATTATATGTACGGAATAGCTCGTAATAAACACGCGTTAAAACCCGAAAACCCTAACCGAACTAGTTAGATTATAACTAAACAATTAGGAGATATTTTGCAAAGCATGTGGGTCCCACCAAGGCGACAAAGGGCCGACCAACCTAAGGGCATGCAAGCCACCCTAGTGTTGTTTGCTAAACTTGCCAAAATGATTAAGAAAAGGAGCATGCTTAGTACTTTTGTCACACCTAAGTACAAGACCATCTTTATAATATCTCTTATGCTTCCATTATCATCACACAACAACAAACAAAAACTTCCTTTCTCCTCCAAAAACCTACGACCACCACCAATTATACACAATCCATCTTTGTTTTTCATCCAAACACTCATAAAATCACTTCATTTTCAAACCCTAATCAAGTGTGTACAAGAAACTTGGAGTTTAATCATTGGAAGACACACTTAAACCTCATTTCCACTTGAGTTTGAGTCTTCCCTAGCCTTGTGCTAGTTGTAAGTTTCTTATTCTTGCTGTGATACCCCGAAAATTCAGGTTCTCACTTTAACTAAACTCTAGTTACATTTCCTTGCATTATACTTAACTAGGGTTAGTTAGATAAGACATACGTGCATGGTTGTGAGTCAATGTGTGATTGCATGATTAGTGAACCTCGGACGTTGGTGAAAAATAAACTTATGTGAAAACCATACGTGATTATGTGAACCTAAACCGAACACGTTAATAGAAATCATTAAAAGTGGAGCATGAGGTTGATTAGGGTCTTAATGCATGGGGTTACACTTGTTACGGTCCGAAATAACGAAAACGTCGAAGGATAACGCGTCGGGAGACGAAAACGAGAAAAGAGCGCACCACCCGGACCTGTGAGCGGCCGCTCACAGGCACCGAGCGGCCGCTCGAAATGACCTGACGGGTCTAAACCGCCTTAAACTTATATTTAAGCAACCTAAACTCCCATGCAACCCCCATACTCAACCCTAATCGCCCCCTTACTGCCCCACACGAATATTTCACTCAAACAACCTCTGCTAAGGCTCAAGATCATCAATTGGGAGGCTCCAAGGCGCGCGATTGATCGATTGAGAGAGCTAAGGGTATATCTTACGATTTCTTATGCTTTTATCTTGTGTTTTCATTAATAAAAATCATATAATAAGTTTGTCCAGGTCTGAATGAGTTTATAAAACATTAAAGCATGAATCTTTTTGAAGATTAAATGGATTAAACATACTCATAAACGCTTAGTAACATCGTAGGATACTTGTTGCACAAGTAATTGGTGTTTTGATTCGTAAAGCTTTGATCTTGACATGTTTTAATCATAGAATCTGATAAAATAGGTATTAGGAATGTTTTGTGTTGATGATTGGTGAATGTTAATAGTTTTTGTGCACACGGTAGGCGATTAAAGTATGATTTAGGCGAAACTAAAATCTGGACAGAATGGTTAGTCAAACTTGTAGGAGCTGTAACACGGCTCTAACATAATAATTTTAGGGTTTTCTTGGCATGGTTAGGTCACAACTGGTCTTAGCTTTTCATAATGGGTAAAATCATGTGTTTTGGACGTAGGATGAGTCGTTTTTGGAATTTTAATTGATTAGGGGTCATATCAGATTTTCGGATTTGTAAATTGGGCTAACTTTAAATGGCCATAACTTGAGATTTACAAGGAGTTAGGTTATGAAATTTTTACAGTAGGTCAATACTGGAAAAATAGAGCTTTTCCAAGTGGATTCATCTCGTTTGGATGAATACACAATATTTAAGAATTTTCCTACTAAACTGACCTGTTGTGGAAATTTTCTGAACACTGCTGTGTTGTAAGAATTTTTATAATTTTTGTGTTTGGAATTAAGACAAAAAAAAAATAGGTATTGCCAAGTGAATCCCAAAGAAAATTCAGTAAAAATTTGGGAGGATAACTCACTGGTTTACTATTTTAAATAAATTCGTTTTGATGGCGCACAATCTGTCCTGAAAACACAGATTGTGTATTATGTGACTATGTGATTACTTGAGGTCTTAGGTGATCTAAAATTGACATATAACGGAAGTACACATGTTTACGACACATATGGGCTGTAGAAACTAATTATAACCAACTCATTCACCAACGAGTCCGTAGGGTTTACTATTGCATGTAGAATCACTAGGCGTCGCATACACACTTTTGAATATTTAAAACGCCTTGGACAAACGAGTTATATGGTGTAATGATGTTACGCCTATACTCACGTAGTGACACTGTTATTAGGGTGTCGGTAGCATATAATACTTGCTGTTTGGATTCTTTGCTTACGCGATAAGGTGAGTTTCACTACTTTTTCTCAAAGCATGCGTCTCGGGTTGAGACCACATTGGTAACGTTTTCTAGTCTATCTTGAGATAACTTTCTTTTACACATCCCGGGTTTGGGGTGCATGGTTCACGTGGTGAATCTATTTTTACTAATTCATGTATATGTCCTTGATGAACTAAACCAAACACATCTTTTAAGTCCTTCAAAATACCGAATCAATTGCCGGTTGGGCAAGCGGGTTAATTAGTTGATAGCGCTATTAGGTCTAACAAACCTCACATCGTGCTGGGAGCACGGATGTGAACTATTAGCTTCAAACATAATCATTGTCGATGGACAATGATGCAAGGCATCTTTATCCCGGTTATGGGAACTTGTTCATTAGTAGTTCGGTATTCGCCGGTTTTAGTTATCATGAGTGGGCTAGCTACCCCTGACATTTGAATTAGCTATTGTTTACAGGGTCTGAGGGACCAACGTTGTACACTTGACTTTTGGGGTTTTGAGAACCTACGTTATTATTTACATCGCTTACTTATATAGTGAACTCACCGACTTTATGTTGACACATTTTAGCATGCTTTGCAGGTCCTTAGGTACGGAGCACGTTTTAGGGCATGCATCATTCGTGTCTTGGGTTATGGATATTTATTATCTCGTACTTATTAACTTTGGTTTTGGGCGCGTTGTCTTGCGCAGACTTTTGCAAATGTTTTACTTTGTTTACGCTTCCGCATTACTTTAAATTGCTTGGTTAAACTTTGAAACTTTTTCTTAAAAACGAACTAAATGGTTTGGGCATTTAGAGTCGTTCATGATACTTATGGCTATGGGTCCTGGTTTGTCATGCACCTCGCGGTAAAACTCCGCAGTGGAAATTTGAGGGTGTGACAGATTGGTATCAGAGCCATTGGTTATAGTGAACTAGGAATTGCATTGCATTCTAGACTATAATCATTATAGCATAAGTATTAGTACACTCATCGTCTTCAGTGCACGCTTATTATTCTCGACTTCGAACACTAAACAAAAATATTGCAGGTAATTATGGTTAACCCCGCTCACCGAAATTACTCTTACCGTGCTCATGACGGGCAACGACGCCCCATGTATGACCCTTATGAGGCCCCATCTTCGTCACTCGAGCCGAGTGAAGCCACTAACCGTTGGCGTTGGTTCACGGACATCTTGCACTCGTGGGTCGTAGGTTATGGGGTGCCAGCTACAGTACCTCCCATTGTGGACTCGTGGGAGAGGACACTTGCAGGAATGGTGAGGCATGTACACACCGAGTTGGATAATGCTTACACTGGTATTAAGGAGTTCCAGTTTTGGAGAAGAAATGCTGACGAGACATTGACACATGTGGCGGGACAGATTGACTACTTACTCAGCGAACTAAGGAAAGTTAAGAAAGAGGCTGAGGAAGCAAAACAGGATGCTACAGCTACCAAACAAGAGTTGGCGCATACTCGAGAGGAGTTAGCCATGGTTCGCAACCAGCTTATGGAAGCTTTGGAACCAATTGGGGAAGAGGACCCCGAGGAGGAACCCATGGAGGATGAGTTTGATGATTTGGGAGCGGCACTTGATGCAGCTCTTATTGAAGAGGAAGAGGAGGAAGAACCTGAGGAGTTACCGGAGGAAAGTGAGGATGAAGGATCAGTCATCTCTACGGACGACGATTGATTTTATTTATTATTATTTATTTAGTTATTTATTTTTGTTCCTAGTATATTATGACTTTTATTTAATCTCGTGTGACTGGGTGATCTTTTGGATTGTTTTAGAACGTTGGTATTTTATTATTGATTTAACTTTTATTTTATTATTTATACGTGCGTGATTTACTAGTACACTGTGATGTACAAACGATTGTAATCTCATGGGTATAGTATATTTGTAGAACTACGATGGCGGGAAGAGGTCATGGACGTGGACACATCAACCTAACACAAGCTGAGCTGACTGCACTTGTCAACGACAGGGTGGTTGCAGCCCTCGCAGCTATCCAAGCTGGTAACACTAATTCGTTTTATTTTACTCCTTCTACGAGCTCCAGCGTTAAACTCTATTACTCATATGACTTCCGTGTTTGCACGTAGGTCAACCTCCACACCACCCTCCAGCCTGCACCTACAAAACCTTCATGGACTGCAAGCCTCAAAACTTTGGGGGATCTGAAGGTGCAGTTGGACTACTTAGGTGGTTCGAAAGGGTGGAGTCATGCTTTGCTATGTGCAACTGTCCACCAGCTGACCGGGTCAAATATGCCGCTGGTACACTTGAGAACGCGGCGTTATCTTGGTGGAACTCTCAGAAGCAAATACTGGGTGTGGATGTGGCAAATGCTACGCCTTGGGATGCTTTCAAGGAGATGATGAGGGAGGAGTACTGCCCTCGGGATGAAATCCAGAAGCTGGAAACTGAGTACCTGAATCTGAAAATGGTGGGGTCGGATATTGAAGCCTACACCACTAGGTCACATGAGCTAGCCACTATGTGCCCTAACTACTCAACCCCGCTCTACAAGCGAATTGAACTGTACATCAAGGGTTTGGTGCCGCAGATCAAGGGCATGGTTACTGCTGCCAACTTCAACAATCTTCAGCAGGTGATTCGTATGGCACACCAGCTGACTGACCAGAAAGTAGAGGAGGGACTACTGCCCCCTCGAGGTGCTTCATCCTCTGGCACTAATGATAATAAGAGAAAGTGGGAGAGTGCGTCTGGCAAACCCCCGGGTAATGGTAATCAACAGCAGCAGCACCCGAACAAGAAACACGACAACCACAACAACAACAACAACCGTACTCAGACTCAAGGTGGTTATCACGGAAATCGGCCCAAGTGCGCTAAGTGCAACTATCACCACTCTGGGCCATGTAACAGGATTAAGTGCGATCGTTGTGGAAAGCTGGGGCATGTGCAGAAAGACTGTAGAGTCAACCTTCAGGGTAACCCACCCCCGCAGGGTCAGCAACAGAAGGGTGGAAAGGCGTGTTACCAGTGTGGTAGCGAGAACCATTTTAAAAAGAATTGTCCCCAGCTGAACGGTAATGGAAACAATGGAGGAAATAATAACACCAACACTGGTAATAACAACAACAACAACGGAAACAACTATGGGGCGCGTGGTAGAGCATTCGTGATTGGCTCTGGGGAAGCGAGGAATGATAACAACGTCGTGACGGGTACGTGTTCCTTGAACGACACTCTCGCTTCTGTTTTATATGATACTGGTGCAGACTATAGTTTTGTGTCATCAAAACTTAGCAGACAACTAGGGATAGTTCCTACATTACTCGAGACCCCGTACTCTATAGAACTAGCTGATGGGAAGCCTGTTGAGGTAACCCACATTCTTCGTGACGGTAGGCTCGAACTAGATGGACATTTGTTTGCCATCGATCTTTTACCTATCACCCTAGGAAGCTTCGATCTTGTGGTTGGCATGGACTGGTTGTCCAAGCACCACGCCGAAATTCTCTGCAAGGAGAAAGTTGTTCGTATCCCCCTCCCCAGTGGGGAACTATTGTCTGTCCAGGGTGATCGCGGTGGTGCCATGGTGGGCATCATCTCTTACTTGAAGGCCCAGAAGTGCATACGGAAGGGCTATCCAGCCATATTGGCTAACATTTCTGACACTCGAGCCGAAGTCGAAACAAAAATCGAGGACATCCCGGTGGTCCGAGATTTTCCAGATGTATTCCCAGAGGAGCTGCCAGGACTTCCACCGGTTCGCCAAGTGGAGTTCCAAATTGACCTTGCACCAGGCGCCGCCCCAGTTGCGCGTGCACCATACCGCCTTGCACCAGGCGAACTTCAAGAACTATCTACCCAACTCCAAGAGCTATTGGATAGGGGTTTCATCCGACCTAGCTCGTCACCGTGGGGAGCCCCAGTCTTATTCGTGAAGAAGAAGGATGGGAGTTTCCGTATGTGCATCGATTACCGGGAATTAAATAAGGTGACAATTAAAAATCGCTACCCTTTACCTCGCATAGATGATCTATTCGACCAACTTCAGGGGTCGAGTTTCTATTCCAAGATTGACTTAAGGTCGGGGTATCACCAACTGAGAGTTCGAGAGGAGGATGTGCCAAAGACAGCTTTTCGAACTCGTTATGGGCACTATGAATTTTTGGTAATGCCCTTCGGGCTGACCAATGCACCAGCTGTGTTCATGGACCTCATGAACCGGGTGTGCAAACCCTATCTAGACAAATTTGTCATAGTGTTCATAGACGATATTCTGATCTATTCCAAGAGTAGGGAAGAGCACGAGCAACACCTACGATTGATCTTGGAACTTCTGAAAAGTGAGCAGCTATATGCAAAATTCTCCAAGTGCGACTTCTGGATTCGTGAGGTCCAATTCTTGGGTCATGTGGTGAACGAGGCAGGAATACAGGTCGATCCCGCTAAGATTGATGCGATTAAAAGATGGGAGGCCCCTAAGACTCCCATGGAGGTTCGACAATTCCTTGGCCTTGCAGGTTATTATCGTAGATTCATTCAGGGATTCTCAAAAATCGCTCAACCCCTCACTGCTTTGACACAGAAGGGGATTATCTACAAGTGGGAAGATGCCCAAGAAGCTGCTTTTCAATTACTAAAGACTAAACTTTGCAGTGCTCCAATATTATCACTACCTGAGGGTACGGAGGACTTTGTGGTGTACTGTGATGCATCTATCCAAGGGCTAGGGTGTGTTTTGATGCAACGCGAGAAGGTGATCGCTTATGCTTCACGACAACTAAAAGTTCACGAGAAGAATTATCCCACTCACGACTTGGAACTGGGAGCGGTTGTCTTCGCTCTCAAAATTTGGAGACACTACCTCTACAGAACGAAGTGCACAATCTTCACAGATCATAAGAGTCTTCAGCACATATTTGATCAGAAGGTCCTAAACATACGGCAACGACGATGGGTCGAACTCTTGAATGATTATGACTGTGCTATCAAGTACCATCCAGGGAAAGCTAATGTAGTAGCTGATGCCCTGAGCCGTAAGGAAACGAAACCCAAACGTGTGCGGGCCTTACAACTTACCATACACTCTAATCTGCCTGATAAAATACGTGAAGCCCAAGGCGAGGCCTTGAAAAAGGAAAACATCGGGTTGGAAACATTGCATGGTGCTGACAAACACCTGGAACTGAAGTCGGATGGGCTTCAGTACTTTATGGATCGAGTCTGGATTCCACATTCAGGGGATCTTAGACAACTAGTGCTCGACGAGGCTCACACATCTCGTTTATTCGGTACATCCGGTTCGGACAAAATGTATCAGGACCTCAAAACTCTCTACTGGTGGCCAAACATGAAAGCAGAGATAGCCACTTATGTTAGTAAGTGCTTGACTTGTGCGAAGGTTAAGATCGAATATCAGAAACCTTCAGGCCTACTTCAGCAACCAGAGATACCGATGTGGAAATGGGATGGGATTTCCATGGACTTCATTACGAAGCTTCCGAAAACAACAGCGGGCCATAACATGATTTGGGTTATCGTGGACCGCTTAACCAAATCGGCCCACTTCCTGGCAATAAAAGAAACGGACTCGTTAGAGAAGCTGGCGAACCTATATATCAAGGAGATAGTCTCTAGGCATGGAGTGCCTACTTCCATTATATCTGATCGCGATGGGCGATTCACTTCTCGATTCTGGACTACTCTCCAAGATGCTCTAGGTACTCGTCTCGATATGAGCACAGCCTATCACCCACAGACGGATGGACAAAGTGAACGTACCATCCAAACATTAGAGGATCTGCTACGAGCATGCGTGGTGGACTTTGGTAATAACTGGGACAAGCACTTGCCCCTAATCGAGTTCTCCTACAACTGTTGATGTATTTTGCGACTAAGGATTGGATATACTATTATTAACATGTGTTAGTGGGTAGCCGAAGGTACTTTTGGATGGGCGAATGTAGATAAACTGGGCGAAGGTGCATCAGGATGGGCGAAGGTGGAACTGGAATGGACGAAGGTAGAATGGACATAGACAGAAGATCACATTCGACCACTTGCAGTGGGCGAATGTGGAAAATGCTCACATTCGACCATCTGTAAGGGGCGAATGTGCAGAGGCTATATATAGTTTTTGAGTTTTTGATTATGAAAGAGAGTTATCATTTGTGTCCAGGTTCAGTTCAGGTTTAGGAGTGTTTTTGAGAAAGTGTCTTTGTGATTCTAGATTAACATAAACGTTGTAAATGCTTATTGATTGAAAGTTAATCTATGAAAATGATATTGAAAATGATCTTGATTGTGTCGTGATTAGCATCTTATCAATTTGTTCAGATCTAGGGTTTCCGCACCTAGATTTGTGACTTGTATGATCAATTAATCCTGTTTTAGATAAAATCCAACGCTCACAAAGTGGTATCAGAGCATAGAGGATCATACAACAACAAGTTTGATAAGATCAGAGTTGATTTGGACATGTTTTAGACAAATTATCATCTGTTTTTACAAAAACTCTTAAAAACATAGTTTTTGATCGATTTAAAGGTGATTTTGTGGTCAAATTCAAGTTTTCCAAGACTTAAAGTTGTTCCAAATCAAATCCGAAACATAACCTGATTAAGATCATTGAAATCCATGAACTTTTGAAAATCTGAGCTCAAAATAACCGTTTTTCAAACAATAACCGTTTTTCAAAAGTGAGATCTGCTGATATGGGGCGAACCTGGAACCTGGACTGAGAGTTTGTGGGCGAACCTGACTAAAAGTGGGCGAACCTGAAGAAAAAGTGGTCGAACCTGAAAATTTGTCTAGAAAATTTTCACATTCGGGTATACAGTTCCACATTCGACCGTTTTGCTTAGGACGAAAGTGGAAAGTGTGTTGATTTGTTTTACATTCTGGTCATTCTCACCTTCGGTTATCACTGTTTGGACGAAAGTGAGTTAGAAGGGACGAGAGTGTGAAAGAGTGGACGAACTTAGAAAAATTTGGACGAAAGTAGTATTTTTCGGGCGAACGTAATATTTTTGCTGAAAAATTTTTCTAAGTGTTGAGTTTTTCAGATTGTGATCATGTGGCGTTTTCAGACTACTTCGGGATCAGCACCAACACAACCACAACAGCAGACAATGGACCCATGGACTGTGGCAGCTCAAAAGACGAACACGCAATCCTCACAACCACATAACTACATGACGACAACGAGCACGATGCCTCAGAATGTAGCACATCCGGCATTACAATCAGATTACTGGGGAGTAGCTGCAGCGGCGGTAAATACTCAAACCACTAACGCTATCTCTACCTTGATTAAGGATTTGTCTACAGGTAGTGGAACTCGGCCACCTAAGCTCATGGATATGCAAGAGTACAACCAGTGGCACACCATGTTCAAGATCCATCTGGAAGGCATGGGAGTTGAAGGAGCTGAGGCATGGAGCATGATCGTGAAAGGATACACAGCACCGATTCTGGAGAATACCGGTGAGTTGATTCCTCTGGAGAGCTTGACTGAGGATGAAAAGAAGAAATACGTGGTGGAGAAGAAGGCGTTCTCTCAACTGACACAGGCGATCACAAGTGACCTGTTGCATCAGTTTGGGACATGTACTACGTCAAAGCAGCTTTGGGATAAGCTGAAGAGAAAGCATGATGGAAATGAAAAGACCAGGAGTCTGAGAATGGAGGAATTAGTCAAGGAGTTTGATAATTTTTCTTTTATTAATAATGAAACTTTGAAAGAACTAACTCCAAGATATATGCATTTATTGTCTGAATTGTCTAGCTATGGTGTACAGATTCCCATGACTAAGCAGGTGGATAAGTTTGCAGATGCTTTGCCACCACAGTGGGATCAGCATGTGGAGGTACTTAGAGAGAAGGATGCTTATCAATTCTGGACCATTTCAGAATTTATTGAGAAGTTGGAGAACAAAGAGCTGGAGGATAGGAGGAAAGCTAGGAGGTCACAGATTCCTCAGAATCCAAGTCTGTATTTTGGAGGTACTTCAGTTTCAGCTGGAAACTCGAGCTCTGGAAGTGTTGCACCACATGTTGCATGTATTTCCAATGTCATGGATTCATCAAAACCAACCACCAACTATACACCACCACAATACAATTCCTATTCACAACCATCATACACACCACCACAATATACTTCCTACATTTCACCAATCTCTCCAATGCAACAAGCTAGTTTTTACACCGCTAACCAAACACAACAACCATCAAACCAAGTTACTCAACATAAACAACCGGTGGTTTTGGATACATCCAACTTAGGAAACGTGACTGTGGAGGTTGCTCAGCAACACATTGCATTAGTCTCTGCTATGGTTTCATCCTACAATGGATTGGTTGCTAGTCAGATTGGGAACAACAACTTGACCAACGAAGACTACGCACAGATCGATAAAGAAGAGATGGAACTCATAGACATTCAATGGGCTTTTGCGAGTATAATGAGGAGAGCAACAGAGTTCATAGAGAAAACTGGAAGGACTGACTTGGCAACTTCTCCCAACACAACTTATGGTTTCAATAAGGAGAAGGTTACATGTTTTAATTGTGGAGAGAAAGGACACTTCAAACGGGAATGCACCCAGCCACCTAAACAAGGTAACCGAAACCCTTTCAATGCAAATTACCAGAACCGTCAACAAAACCAAGTTTCTTACCAAACCAACAACAACTACCAGAACCGAAACTTTAACAACCAAAACAGACAACCAAACACACAAAACCAGATTCAAAACCAATCTCCTAATCACCCAAACCGAACAGTTGTACCTATCACTACACCTACTGAGACTCAACAGAATGCAAATCAGAACCAAGCTTTGGTTACTCAGCAGGATGAGAGGTTTGACTGGTCGGGTATGCAAATAGGAGTTGAAGAAGTAACTACTGGTGGGAATGTGGCTTGTGTTGCTTATCAGGTTGATTTGGAAGAGTCGGTGGTAGTTGATGAGAAGAAAGAAACTGAGGAGAGTGAGAGTGATGATTCTGAGACTGAGATGGAAGTGGAGAGTGAACCTGTTGAGGTTAAGGCTGAGGAGAAGAGTTCTGGGATGGTGATTGATTCAGTTTCTGATGTTCCCGAGGAGTGTAAATCAGTCTATTCAGATTGTGAGAGCGAATCAGACACAGAGGGAAGTGTTGATTCTTTGGATGATGATATTGACCAGTTGCTGGCAGAAGCTGATGATGCTTTCACCAAGATCGACTACTCAAAGTTTTTCACTGGAAAGGAAGCTCATTTTGCTTTGATGGCCATGACCGAACCGCCAAAACCTGTAAGTTCTGAATCTAGCACTGATGTCATGAGTGATAAATACTGTGGGACTTGTGATAGGTTGACAGAGGAGAATAAACAACTCCGAATTTCACGTGATAGTGCTATTCAAAACTGTCAATCTACTCGCAAAGAGTTAAATGCTTTTAACAAAGTATTAGATGGCTATAAAAAGGACATTTCTGACTTGAAAAACACTTTGTCATTGAAACAATTGGCCATAAATAACTACATCAATGAAATTGAAAACACCAAGTTAGAAATGGCTGCCATTAAATGCTTTGCTGAAAAGGTTAACAAGAAGTTAGAAAGCTATAAAATGTTGCTTATGTCGTGGATCATATCATTGATGATAACACCACCAACTACAAGTCTGTACCATCTCTGGTTCTTTTTGAGAACCATAACTATCATCAAGTTATACCGGAGAGTTCGGTGAAATCAGACTCATCATCAGATATGGAATCTAATACCTCGAGTATTGGTGAACCATATCCTGAAGATGTGAGACCGATTTTGGGCTTGAACAATGAGGGTGTTTATGCTGAGAGTGATAGTTCAGACTCAGATAATGATGATACTGGTAGTGATAAATCTGATAATGAATGTGAGATTCCAAAAGAAAATCACATCATTACTACCGAACCAGTGTCACCATCTGATCATATTCATCCGATGGCAAAAGCTATTCATGATAAGAAGTCTGAAAAGATTGATGTTAAGAAAAAGAATGTTGTTAAGAATGTGATTGAAAAGAATGAGCTGAATGAAACCAGTGACAAACCTGTAAAGGTATTTTATCGGATGGAAGGATCCGATAAAATCATTGCTGATGAGGAATTTCCGATTAAAAACGTTAACTATTCTAAACTTGATAAAATCTGGCAAGAAAGCACAATTTGGTTTCCAAAACATGAAAGAACCAATGAAATTCCACCAGAAATATTAAAGAAACTGTTTTCAGAAGTTCCTCAAGAGCCAAAAATTCATGTCACTGAGTTTATTCGACCTGATGATAAAGCAAATGGTTTTCATGAACCTTCTTACTCGAAAGGACCACTTCCTGAGAGTTTAAGAAATCAACAATATAATGATCAATTTCCTGTAAAATCATTTGCTTCACCAAATGCTCATTATGTGTTTGAGGAATATAGAAAGTGCTTTAAATGTGGAGAACGCGGGCATTTACTTGCTCAGTGTCCATATGTAAGGCACAAGAGACATGAAGTTGAGGTTAAGAATTCCATCAAAAAGCCGATTGATCATTATGTCCCACCGCATAGACGGACTGTTCCTCAACAACAACATTTTCATAATCAAAACAATTTTCAAATGAGGAACAACCGTCCATTTCATTATGATCGGAGGAATCGGATTGCAATGGAACAATCTTGGAGAAAACCAGTGGTGAACACAACAGCTGATAGACAAAAGGTTCCACAAAAACCAATTGTCAAGTCAAATGTTGGACCTAAGTCTGTTCATTCAGATAAGGTTGCTAAGAAAGTTACTTTTAGTAACAATGTTCAGAAACCTATTGAGAAACCAAAATCTCAAATTCGTATTCTCAAAAGGTCTGAACAATCTTGGACACCTAATGGTTCTCCAGGAGCCTCTACGTCAAAGGTGAGTGATAAAAATGATAATGTTTTGAAAAATCAGAAAACGATTGATTCAAAACAGAAAGTTGTTGAAAAAGTCATTGAGAATGATTCTTTGAAAGCCAAAGTTCAAAGGCCCAAGACTCAGGCTTGGGTCCCCCGAAAGAACTAATTGTTTACTTTTTGTGTGCAGGGAGCTTCAGTTGGCCCTATTAGCAGTCTCTGGATTGTTGATAGTGGAGCTTCAGGCCACATGACGGGGGATTTGGCGTTGCTGTTCGATGTGAAGAATATTAATGGAGGATATGTTGCGTTCGCGGGCAATAAAGGAGGTTATATCACGATGGAAGGAAGCGTGAGTAACGGGATTGTGACTTTCGAGCGGATATCTTATGTCAAACAGATAGACTATAATCTGTTGAGCGTCAGTCAAATATGCGATAAACAATTTTCTGTGCATTTTGATGACAAATCCTGCTACATCCTCAAACCGGGCTTCAAGATTCCAAAGGAGTGGGTTATGTTGATGGCACCTCGAGTCAACAATCTTTACATTCTTGATATGTCCAAGGCAATGACACCACAGGGACAGATAACATGCTTTCTATCCAAGGCGACCGAAAAAGAATCGATAATGTGGCACCGCAGGATGGGGCACATTCATCTGAGGAAAATGAATCAGTTAGTGAGAAATGGACTTGTCGATGGAGTAAACGTGAAACATTTCCATCTGAACGACAAGTGTGTGAGCTGCATGAAAGGAAAACAACACAGACAATCCCATAAAGTGAAGAAGGTTAACTCTGTTGAGATGCCGCTTGAGCGATTGCACATGGACCTTTTTGGACCGGTCAAGCGCAAAAGTCATCTTGGAGAGCTTTATTGTTTAGTCGTCACTGATGACTATTCACGATTCTCATGGGTGATGTGTTTGAAGAACAAAAGCGACACCTTTACCAACTTACAAGTTCTGTTCACTCGCTGGAGAATATCTACAACTTGAAGATCAAAAGGATCAGGAGTGACAACGGGACGGAGTTTAAAAATGCAAAGATGGATGAACTTTGTGAAAGCAAAGGGATACATCATGAATATTCAGCTCCGTATACCCCGCAACAGAACGGTGTTGCTGAAAGAAAGAATAGGACTCTGATTGAGGCTGCTAGAACAATGCTCGCTGACTCAAATCTTCCAGTAATGTTCTGGAACGAGGCGATTTATGCAGCAAACTATACATTAAATCGGGTTTTGACAGTGAAGAAGTTTGGAAAAACATCT
Organism: Ambrosia x helenae; assembly: GCA_030844895.1. Classification (NCBI taxonomy): domain Eukaryota; kingdom Viridiplantae; phylum Streptophyta; class Magnoliopsida; order Asterales; family Asteraceae; genus Ambrosia; species Ambrosia x helenae. The sequence continues at coordinate 81,323,929 of CM061225.1, forward strand.
TATGAGCTGTTACACCGACGAAAGCCCAATTTAGAGTATCTAGAACCATTTGGGGCGCCATGTACGATGTTGAATCCAAGCGAGAAGTTTAGTCCTAAAGCTGAAGAGGGATATTTTGTTGGATATGCAACCCCGCTCAAACGGGTATTCAACAAGCGAACTCGTCAAGTGGAGGATTGGGCAAACGTGGAAGTTCAACGATACACACAAAATTTGCAAGGCACGGGCCCTGATTGGATGTTTGATTACAAAGATTTCTTTGAATCATTCAACCTAGATAGCCTGGTTGAAGAAGCTGTGATCAGATTACTTTACGAATGTGAAAACGCGGCAACTTCACCGTTGATGCGTCCAATTACCGTAAACCCCCCACCAGCTTCTAGTGATACCAGTGTTCCTACACAAGAAGAAGAGTTGTTTCAAGAAGCTTCAACTTCATTAGACACTTCAGAATCTGAAGATGAACAATTTGAAGAAGCTGTTCTTGAAAATGCAGAAGACTTAGAAGAGCAAACTGTGAACCCAACTCCAAATCCAGATGTTGCTTCATCATCTAACACGGGTAATGATCAGGATGCTACAGAGAACTTGACTGCTCAGACGGGAGTGATTGTACCTGTTAATCCGGAATCTCGGATTCATCGTATTCACCCGCTGGAGCAAGTGATCGGAGATCCTGGTAGTGGAGTGATGACCAGAGGGCAGCTTAAAAGCGTTAATACGCCAGAGAGTTTTGGTGCTTTAGCATTGTATGCCAAAATTCAGAAATCTGGTGACCAAAATGATTGGTCGTTTGCATGTTATGTGTCCCAGGTAGAGCCAAGGACATACAAAGACGCTTTGCAAGAAGATGCCTGGGTTGAGGCAATGCAGGAAGAGTTATTGCAATTCCAGAAATTGGGAGTCTGGACGCTCACAGATTTGCCGCCGGGAAGAAAGAAAATTGGCACTAAGTGGGTGTTTAAGTGCAAAAAGGATGATCGTGGGGTTATTGTAAGGAACAAAGCCAGATTGGTTGTGCAGGGTTTCCATCAGATTGAAGGAATTGATTACAATGAAATCTATGCACCAGTAGCACGAATGGAAGCTATTCGGATGTTCCTTGCGTTTGCTTCGTATAAGAAATTCAAAGTCTATCAAATGGACGTCAAGAGCGCATTTCTGTACGGTAAAGTCAAAGAGGAGGTTTATGTCGGGCAACCACCGGGCTTTGAGGACCCAATCCACCGGGACAAGGTCTACGTGCTGAACAAAGCTTTATATGGTTTGCACCAGGCTCCAAGACAGTGGTACGAGGAGCTAAGTACATACCTCATCTCCAAAGGATTCAAGCGCGGCCTCGTCGATTGCACCCTCTTTACGAAGAAGACGGGAGATGACTTGCTTCTAGTACAGATTTACGTTGATGATATTATATTTGGTTCAACTAACGAACTCTTGTGCAGGGAATTTGAAACTGTTATGCAGGAGAAGTTCGAAATGAGCGCTATGGGAGAAATGCAGTTTTTCCTCGGCTTACAGGTGGATCAAAGACCCGACGGGATCTTCATTCACCAGACAAAATATGTTGCCGACATCTTGAGCCGATTCCAGATGGAGGACTCTAAGCCGATGGATACCCCGATACAACCCAATCACGGGATTGGAGTAGACGCTAAGGGGGAGCTGACAGATCCATTTACATACAGAGCAATCATCGGATCTCTGATGTATTTGACAGCGTCTCGACCAGATATTATGTATGCAACGTGTCTCTGTGCGCGTTACCAATCGAAGCCGAAACAAAGTCATCTGACGGCGGTCAAGCGTATCCTTCGATATCTGAAGGGTTGTCCATCAAAAGGACTTTGGTACCCTAATGATGATGATTTTGATTTTATTGCTTTTAGTGATGCAGATTGGGGCGGCTGTGACAAAGACAGCAAATCAACAACAGCCGGTTGCCAGTTTTTAGGGAGCAGGTTAATTACCTGGCAATGCAAGAAACAGACTTCCGTCGCACTGTCTACATGTGAAGCCGAGTACATTTCAGCCTCGAGTTGCTGTTCGCAAGTGCTCTGGATCCAACAACAGATGGTCGATTACGGTTTGCAGTTTCTTAAAACCCCTATACACTGTGACAACGAAGCCGCAATTGCATTAACTAAAAATACTGAAAATCATTCTAAAGCTAAACATATCCGGATTAAATATCATTTTATCCGTGACTGTTATGCTAAGGAATTGATTGACATGGTCAAAATCCATACTGACTACCAACGTGCAGATTTGTTTACAAAAGCTTTTGACAGATCCCGCTTTGAATATCTTTTGAAAGTAAACAATATAAAGGAAAAACAGGACTAATCGGCTCCTCGGTATATCATTTTTCGTTTTTTAGTTTTAGTTTTAAATCTTTGCTAATTGGGAATTTCTCTTTACTATCATAATCCTCAAAGAAGTTGATGCTTTCGAGGGGGTTGTTTAATCCTCAAAGAAGTTGATGCTTTCAAGTGGATTGTTTCTTTCAAATTTTATTTTTGTTTTGTTTTTCAGAAAAATTAAAAACCCAAAAATATGTTCTTTATTTTAGGGGGAGTCATTTTATCAGAAAAACCAAAAACATTGAAAAATTTTCAAAATACCTAAAAATTAGAAAAACCCAAAATGATTTCCTGGATAAAAAGAGGAAATGATAGTACATCAGTGGGGATCTGACACAGGCTAAAGAATTGTATAGTTTTAATGAGACGTATGTTGATTACGTGTGATATGCTGATAGGCTTCGTAGACTTTATATTGCGTGCATTAGTGATACAAACATAACAAACTACGCGTTTGTGGATGAACACCTCATGGGCATATGGTCTTAGTACCGTAATTTCGTCTGATAGGGTGTTTGTACAAAACTCGGAGGTTTAGGGTCGTTATGTTATTAGTTGTCTGGGGATAGCCTATCTGATCTTCTGCTGTAAGTCATTACGGACCTAGATCAGACAGGATGTCTTTATAAAAGAGCTTTATGCCAAAACCTAAAGTTACCGAATTGAGGAACTTTCCATGTTATATGATGATCAAAGATTATCTATAATATCGTATTGATCATTGATGCAAATCATGATTAATATCAGTCCTCAACCTGGTATGGTGCATATGTTACTTTGCTGCATTAATTTGCTGACCTGTATACCTCTATGCATTATATCTTGTACAATTACAGACGACGAAAGCATAATCACGCTTTACAATGAGTCTTTGTGCAGATTACTTCTTGATACGGGAGTATGTCGTGTGTGTGGGAACCACAATGTGTTAGTCTAATACATCTAATTCGTATCATTTTAAAGCATTGCGTAATTGTCTGCATGTGAGCTTATGTGGACAACAATATCAGCAATTGCCGTGTCACATATTGTTTCTAATGATAATATTGAACCAGATCAACGCTGTGTTCAGATTTCTCAGAAAACTGATATGATCCTCTTACCGGAAATCACAAAATGTTTACTGCTTTCATTTACTTTGATGCATTTTACTTTGTCGCATTTTACTTTTATTGTCAAAAAGTTACAAAATCCAAAAAGATTTTAGGTGTGTTTTGATATAAATTTCAGAAAATCCAAAAGATTTGCATTTCTGCTTTATTTTTGATATCCGGGGATGCTTGATGGTCAATTTCTGAGATTTGATAACACCATCTGGACTTTGTGACATTCAAAATGTGAAAATTTGAGTTTTGGAAGCTTAACGGATTGAAAAATGTTGAACGGGATTCGAATTCGTGATTTGGCGAAATTTTCAGATTTTTCCATTTCACATTCGCCCCTTAATTGGGTCGAATGTGGAAAAATCATCTCATTCGGCCGTTTTTATTTTGGGCGAAGGTGGATTTTTCACTTCCGGGTGTGATTTCCACTTCCGGGTACCAAGTTTCACCTTCGTGTCTTTCATTAGGGGCGAAGGTGGACTACTTTCACATTCGTGCCATTAAAACGGGCGAATGTGATTATTTCCCACTTTCGTCCATCCTGACCGGTCGAAGGTGGCACCCTATATATATACCTGTCACATTCGAGTCTCTCATTCGAAAATTTTTTCAAAATTTCATAACTACCAGACCTTGTTGCTCTTATTTTCTGTGTTTGTGCATTTCATTCCCTTGCTATTTCTGATCATTTTAAGCCTACTGTTGCAGGTATTGGACATGTTTTCAGTCCTTAATCGTCGGGTTTATACACGGACCTAGGGTTTTCAATTTTGGGATTTTTGATGATGTTTGATACTTGTTTTTGATTGCCGATCAATTTACATAGGTTTTAGGGGGAGATGATGGAAGGAATTAGGATATAAACGTGTTTAGATGATAATTTTGATAGATTGAACACAAAGAACCCTAATTCCATTTGAAAACCTACGTAAACTGATGTATTGATAAAATTGATTATAAACAAGTGTTATTCGGCATTGTTAGTACACATTAGAATCAAAATTACAAGTTAAATACAACAATGGCAAATTTTTGAATTTTGGGGGAAATCAGGTTTCACCTTCGGTTGAAAAACCGGGCGAAGGTGAAAATCTTTGGGCGAAAGTACTTTCAAAACGGACGAATGTGTCTTTAAACAGAAACTTTTTCATATTCGTCCATTTATGTTCACTTTCGACCAATAATTTCCACATTCGGCCAATCCAAAAGGGGCGAATGTGCAGATGTTTTTGACCAAAATTTTTATAATTTGTCGTTTTTGTGTTTTTGACGCGTTTTATTGATTTTCATGTGCAGATGGCTGAACAACCAGAGAATATTGAAGCTCCAGCAGTGAATGTTGAGACTCCAGCAGAGATAGCTGTTCAAGATCCAGTCCCCGTAGCTGAAACATCTACACCGAGCAGTTGGTCTTTCGAAAGATCGCACAACTGTTGCGCGTATCTAGGAGACGTGGAAAAGAACACGGAGTTCACAGGGATTATTGATTTTCTGAAGAGGAGCAGGATTGTACATGCTCTAGCCACACCAACCATCATTTATAAGGACATTATTGAAGATTTTTACCAGAACGCTAAGTATGATTACTGGGATAATCAAACTATCATCAAGAGCAAGATTCAGGAGATAGATATGTTCTTGACTGAAGCCGACATCCGGGAAGCTTTACAGATTAAGTTCGAAGATAGAGAAGATCCCAGGGAATTGTCTTGGACAGAACAGAAGGCGTGCTTCTTAAGGATGAAATACAAAGGTCCTATCACTGACGGATCGATGTATAAAGGGAAGCTGGGAGTGCAGTACAAGTACTTTGCACATGTTCTGATCCATGTCTTTGGATGTGTTAGTGGTGGTTATGACGTGATGAGGAAGAGTTTGAGTTCATTAATGGTTGCGTTGACACTCAACAAACCATTTAATGTGTCTGGGATGATACTTGACCACATGTTGGAGATGCTGAAGGGTATAAAGTTTAAGAAGTTCATGTTGTATCCAAGGTTTCTAATGATGATCTTTGATTACAAGTATCCAATGCTGAAGAAGGATCCGACAATGATTCTAGGGCAAGATCACATGAATATTAGAACCTTGATGAGGATGAAAGGTTATAAGGGTGTAGCTGATAATGAGAAACCACCTAACAGGAGATTGTTTGGCGCTTTGGCTCGTCCGGATTACACTGATCCAGGCAAGAACAAAGCTAGACATGATGATAGTGACTCAGACAACGACGATCCCTTAGTGTATGCTGATTCAAGCACTAAGCGGAAGCGTCAAGTAGTCAATCCTGGAGCCAAAGGGAAGGGCAAGGGAAAGGCTATTGATCAGGGAAGCACAAAGCAACAGGCTGCTAGAAAGAAATCGACTGCGAAGAAAGGATCGGGTTTGGTGGATGAAGAGTCTGTTGATTCGGAAGAAACTGAGGTTGATGAACAGTGGGATTCTGATGACGAGAACGTAAGGACCACCAAACGTAAGGCCACTATGGTTGGTGAGTCTGAATTATTGAATCAGTCGATTGAAGAGTCTGAGAGGAGAAGGAAATCAGTTGAAGATGAAGGTTTGGGAGTTGATTTAGCTGAATTGAGTGTTGGAGACACTGTAGTTGTGAATTTGCCTAAGAAGTCAAAGAAACAAAAGACTATGGCAAAGAAGTCTAGTGTGAAAGAACTGAGAGAGAAGGAGTTGGCTCAGTTGTTGAAGGGTAAGAGATTGCCTGATGCTGGAACACCTTCCAAGTTATCTTCACCAGTTGCTAAGAAGCAGAAGAAAGGAAAGGAGGCAGAGACTTTACCAATCGATCAGTTTAATATCGATATGGATAAAGTGCTCGATATGTTTAGGAAGCCTCAAAAGGAGAAAGCTGTTGAAGTTGAGCCCTCCAGATCAAAGTCAAAGAAAGTGACTGTTGATGATGATGTTATGAAACAAGTCAATAAGAAGATGGAGGACATGATGAAAATGCTGATTGCTCAACAAGCTGAAATCACAAAATTCAAGCAGAATGAGGAGAAGATGCTCCAAATTGTAGTTGCTTCGAAATCGAATCAGGATGATATTAATGAAAAGATTCAGATGTTAGAAGCTAAAAATGAGAAGCTTGAGAGGAGATGTGATAGAAACAAGAACAAGATCAAACTGATCAAGGCGGATAACAAAGAGTTAAAGAAGGAAAACAAACGCCTGTGTGGTTTGATTGAAGAGTTGTATAGCAGAGCACCCCAATTGAAAGAGGGTGAAGAAGATGAAGAAGAAGATGAACAGAAGGTTGATTATGAGTATTCTGAATCAGAGAAAGAAGATGATGATGAAGAGGATGATGATGGTTCGGATAAAAGTGATGATGATAACAATGATGATGATGATGACAATGATGATGATGATGATGGTGCTGAGGGTACAGAGAAAAAGAAAGGTGATGAGTTTAGCAGTGGAAGTGATCATGAAGGAGGAGATGATACTTCTAAGTATAGTTATGAGAAGAGAACATCACAGAAGAAGAAAGATACTGGAGAATCGAGTTCCAAAAAGAAAGGAGGAAATGTAGATTCAGATGAAAGTATCTTTTGGAACGAAAAGGTGAGATCTTTGTCTGATGATGCTAAACTGATATACAAGAACATGTTGGAGAAGAGGGAGTGGACCATTGAGTTCACTGGATGCTTCGCTGAAATATTCCAGACTGATGATCTGAGATATGAGCTGGAATATGAAGATCCAGATCTTGAAGAAGGGGAACTACCTGCATCTGTGGCGAAGGAAATTTTAGATGGTCTCGCACAGAGGGTAGGTAAGACGTTTGAGGAGTTCATGATGGATGAATCGATTCCTGATATTCCTGAAAAGGATATGGGAAGTCATTCAGATGATGTACAGACTCCTGAAAACAATGAAGTTGAGATTGAAGATATTACTCATGAGGAGTTTCCCCAGTATTTCAGAAAAGAAGATGAAAATGAAGTATTTCCTGACTTCACAGAGATACCAAACAAGTCAGCGAAACAGAAAGCGAAGAGAAGAAGCGAAGAGTTTGTTGAGAAAGTGTTTGGAGATGAAAAGAAAGATTCTTCCAACCAGTCTGATGAGTTGAAGAATTATCTAAAGAAGTTGAAGGAGATGGATGAGAACCGACCTAAACCTGAAGCTCAAGGTAACTTTTATCGATTTCATAATGCCAAGTTCAAAGGCAGAGCTCTCGGGTGGACTTATCTTGGCAGACTGAAGTGTATTGCAGCGAAATGGGAAACCGGAATTCTGTATTTCAACAGATTCTGTGATTTGCTTACTCTACCGTATTGGGCGGTGAGAGATTTATGCAGATTCCCAATGTCAGGTGCCGAGGTAAATGGATCGCATGTCGGTTGGTGCGCAGACAAATTGGTTTGGGAGAGTCGCACAAGATGGAACAGGTTCAAGCCTCAATATCCCGTAGAAAAGTTCATAGGGATATTGATCCTCAAACCAACATGAAGCGTGTGACTTTGATATATAAAGCACCAAATGTGATGAGGAAGATACCATTGATGCCAATGCCACAGCATTTCAGTGCTGATTTCATATTCTGGTATTACGATTGGAGGAAGGCAGAAGCAGTGATTGTGTTGAGGGATGGAAAGGACAAATACAAGCATGTTCATGTATTTGATCCTATGTGGCTGATAAACTGCACATTCGAAGACATCATCATGTTGTTCTTTAATCCGATCTATTATGAACCAAATGATTTTGCTCAAGCGAGGAAGTACACTCAAGTTGTGGGAGTTTGTTTTGCATATGACATAAATGCAGGAAGCAACTTGGAGGGTAAACTTGGCAAGACTGTGAAGATCGCCAATGTATCAAAGCCTGTGAAGAAAACATTCGAGCCGCCAATGACTTCTGAGCAAAAGAAGCAGCTCAGAATCAAGCTGATGAACAGGACGATGGACTATCAAAGAAAACTATCCAATCAATAGTCGAGGGGGAGTTTGTTGATGTATTTTGCGACTAAGGATTGGATATACTATTATTAACATGTGTTAGTGGGTAGCCGAAGGTACTTTTGGATGGGCGAATGTAGATAAACTGGGCGAAGGTGCATCAGGATGGGCGAAGGTGGAACTGGAATGGACGAAGGTAGAATGGACATAGACAGAAGATCACATTCGACCACTTGCAGTGGGCGAATGTGGAAAATGCTCACATTCGACCATCTGTAAGGGGCGAATGTGCAGAGGCTATATATAGTTTTTGAGTTTTTGATTATGAAAGAGAGTTATCATTTGTGTCCAGGTTCAGTTCAGGTTTAGGAGTGTTTTTGAGAAAGTGTCTTTGTGATTCTAGATTAACATAAACGTTGTAAATGCTTATTGATTGAAAGTTAATCTATGAAAATGATATTGAAAATGATCTTGATTGTGTCGTGATTAGCATCTTATCAATTTGTTCAGATCTAGGGTTTCCGCACCTAGATTTGTGACTTGTATGATCAATTAATCCTGTTTTAGATAAAATCCAACGCTCACAACAACAATAGTTACCACACCTCGATTCAGTGTGCGCCTTTTGAGGCACTTTATGGCCGCAAGTGTAGGTCTCCTATCTGTTGGACTGAGGTTGGGGATAGCCAACTAACAGGTCCCGAACTCGTGCACGAAACCTCTGAGAAGATAGTGCAAATCAGAAACAGAATGGCTGCTGCTCGTGATCGACAGAAAAGCTACGCGGACAAACGTAGAAAACCTTTGGAGTTCCAGGTTGGGGACAAAGTTTTGTTAAAGGTGTCACCTTGGAAAGGAGTGATACGCTTTGGGAAACGAGGGAAGTTGAATCCCCGTTATGTTGGACCCTTCGAGATTATTAAAAGGATTGGTCCGGTAGCTTATCAGCTGAATTTACCAGACGAACTCAGTGGAGTGCATAATGTATTCCACGTCTCAAACTTGAAGAAATGTTTATCCGATACGACACTGGTAGTACCGCTGGAGGAGATCCAGGTGGACGACCAGTTACGGTTCGTGGAAGAACCAGTGGAGATTCTTGAGCAGGGCGTCAAGAAACTCAGGCAAAGCACTATACCTATCGTGAAGGTACGGTGGAATTCCCGTCTAGGACCGGAATACACGTGGGAGTGCAGAGATCAGATGCGGCTCAAATATCCACACCTCTTTTCTGAACCTGAACCTGTACATAGATCAAATGCCGAACATAAAGCAGCTCGCTCAAAGTGAATTTCGGGGCGAAATTCTTTTCAACTTGGGGATGATGTGACATCCGGAAACCAAGCATACATTTTTAGCTGGCTTTACTGTTTACTTGCTGAATTTCGGGACGAAATTCTTTTCAACTTGGGGATGATGTGATACCCCGAAAATTCAGGTTCTCACTTTAACTAAACTCTAGTTACATTTCCTTGCATTATACTTAACTAGGGTTAGTTAGATAAGACATACGTGCATGGTTGTGAGTCAATGTGTGATTGCATGATTAGTGAACCTCGGACGTTGGTGAAAAATAAACTTATGTGAAAACCATACGTGATTATGTGAACCTAAACCGAACACGTTAATAGAAATCATTAAAAGTGGAGCATGAGGTTGATTAGGGTCTTAATGCATGGGGTTACACTTGTTACGGTCCGAAATAACGAAAACGTCGAAGGATAACGCGTCGGGAGACGAAACGAGAAAAGAGCGCGCCACCCGGACCTGTGAGCGGCCGCTCACAGGCACCGAGCGGCCGCTCGAAATGACCTGACGGGTCTAAACCGCCTTAAACTTATATTTAAGCAACCTAAACTCCCATGCAACCCCCATACTCAACCCTAATCGCCCCTTACTGCCCCACACGAATATTTCACTCAAACAACCTCTGCTAAGGCTCAAGATCATCAATTGGGAGGCTCCAAGGCGCGCGATTGATCGATTGAGAGAGCTAAGGGTATATCTTACGATTTCTTATGCTTTTATCTTGTGTTTTCATTAATAAAAATCATATAATAAGTTTGTCCAGGTCTGAATGAGTTTATAAAACATTAAAGCATGAATCTTTTTGAAGATTAAATGGATTAAACATACTCATAAACGCTTAGTAACATCGTAGGATACTTGTTGCGCAAGTAATTGGTGTTTTGATTCGTAAAGCTTTGATCTTGACATGTTTAATCATAGAATCTGATAAAATAGGTATTAGGAATGTTTTGTGTTGATGATTGGTGAATGTTAATAGTTTTTGTGCACACGGTAGGCGATTAAAGTATGATTTAGGCGAAACTAAAATCTGGACAGAATGGTTAGTCAAACTTGTAGGAGCTGTAACACGGCTCTAACATAATAATTTTAGGGTTTTCTTGGCATGGTTAGGTCACAACTGGTCTTAGCTTTTCATAATGGGTAAAATCATGTGTTTTGGACGTAGGATGAGTCGTTTTTGGAATTTTAATTGATTAGGGGTCATATCAGATTTTCGGATTTGTAAATTGGGCTAACTTTAAATGGCCATAACTTGAGATTTACAAGGAGTTAGGTTATGAAATTTTTACAGTAGGTCAATACTGGAAAAATAGAGCTTTTCCAAGTGGATTCATCTCGTTTGGATGAATACACAATTTTTAAGAATTTTCCTACTAAACTGACCTGTTGTGGAAATTTTCTGAACACTGCTGTGTTGTAAGAATTTTTATAATTTTTGTGTTTGGAATTAAGACAAAACAAAAATAGGTATTGCCAAGTGAATCCCAAAGAAAATTCAGTAAAAATTTGGGAGGATAACTCACTGGTTTACTATTTTAAATAAATTCGTTTTGATGGCGCACAATCTGTCCTGAAAACACAGATTGTGTATTATGTGACTATGTGATTACTTGAGGTCTTAGGTGATCTAAAATTGACATATAACGGAAGTACACATGTTTACGACACATATGGGCTGTAGAAACTAATTATAACCAACTCATTCACCAACGAGTCCGTAGGGTTTACTATTGCATGTAGAATCACTAGGCGTCGCATACACACTTTTGAATATTTAAAACGCCTTGGACAAACGAGTTATATGGTGTAATGATGTTACGCCTATACTCACGTAGTGACACTGTTATTAGGGTGTCGGTAGCATATAATACTTGCTGTTTGGATTCTTTGCTTACGCGATAAGGTGAGTTTCACTACTTTTTCTCAAAGCATGCGTCTCGGGTTGAGACCACATTGGTAACGTTTTCTAGTCTATCTTGAGATAACTTTCTTTTACACATCCCGGGTTTGGGGTGCATGGTTCACGTGGTGAATCTATTTTTACTAATTCATGTATATGTCCTTGATGAACTAAACCAAACACATCTTTTAAGTCCTTCAAAATACCGAATCAATTGCCGGTTGGGCAAGCGGGTTAATTAGTTGATAGCGCTATTAGGTCTAACAAACCTCACATCGTGCTGGGAGCACGGATGTGAACTATTAGCTTCAAACATAATCATTGTCGATGGACAATGATGCAAGGCATCTTTATCCCGGTTATGGGAACTTGTTCATTAGTAGTTCGGTATTCGCCGGTTTTAGTTATCATGAGTGGGCTAGCTACCCCTGACATTTGAATTAGCTATTGTTTATAGGGTCTGAGGGACCAACGTTGTACACTTGACTTTTGGGGTTTTGAGAACCTACGTTATTATTTACATCGCTTACTTATATAGTGAACTCACCGACTTTATGTTGACACATTTTAGCATGCTTTGCAGGTCCTTAGGTACGGAGCACGTTTTAGGGCATGCATCATTCGTGTCTTGGGTTATGGATATTTATTATCTCGTACTTATTAACTTTGGTTTTGGGCGCGTTGTCTTGCGCAGACTTTTGCAAATGTTTTACTTTGTTTACGCTTCCGCATTACTTTAAATTGCTTGGTTAAACTTTGAAACTTTTTCTTAAAAACGAACTAAATGGTTTGGGCATTTAGAGTCGTTCATGATACTTATGGCTATGGGTCCTGGTTTGTCATGCACCTCGCGGTAAAACTCCGCAGTGGAAATTTGAGGGTGTGACACTTGCTTCTTGTCTTTGTATGTTTTATTTAACATGTGTTAGAAGCAAGTTGTATATGGGTTAGGATAATGGACTTTCACATAATGAAACATATGATTAACAAGACTAAAATGGGAGTGTTAAAATATGAGAATGGGCCGTGAGTTATTATGGTTATTGATAATGTTTTTGTTAGTTAAAAAGTTAACATAATCTTACACATGTTAAAGATTCTAACATAATATATAACTAGGGTTTTGATCATGAGATAATATATGTTTTTACAAATTTAACATGGATTTACAAAATGTGTAATATGGCCGTGAGTTTTATTGTAAAATATTAGTGATCTTGTAGTTTTAAAAAGTTCACATACACATGTATTTAAAGATGTTTTAAGTAGTTTTTATAAAAATAACTTGAACATACTTAAAAGTGGTTTTAATCATCATAATATAATCATCTAAAACACAATAATATGATGGAACTTAAAAATGTTACAAGATATAAAAAACTACATCTTTAAAGACACTAACTTTGAAACTCTAAAAATGGACATATCGGACATTATGGACATAACACACCAAATACACATATTATTAACCCTAATAAGAGTATATTGGACTATTACTAGTGTTGGAACATAATAATAATTCATATTGACAAAGTTGATAAATACAAGTTTACTAGTTTAGTGTAAAATTGTCACTTTTGAAAGATCTAGGTAGAAAATGTAACTTTTGAGAGTTAAAGGAATTATTTTGTAACTTTAAAAGTTGAGGGACATAAAATGTCATTTTAGAAACTTGGATCTAAAAATGTAACTTTGAAAAGTTTGGTGTTAAAAATGGAAGATTTTAACTTTTCAAGGTTGTTATGTGAAAAGTTAGTAAACTTACAAAAATGTATTTTTGTATAAAAATGTGTTTTTATAAAATAAGGTTTTATAAAAATATAGATTATCAAACATGTTGGAAAGATATAAAAACAAAGGTTTTTATAAAAAAAATTTGGCAACTTAAAGGGAATACAAGAGTGTTGGAGTATTTTGTTATAAATAATATTCAAGTCTTGATTTTGAAAAATAAAAATGTTATTTATAACGTTCCAAGTAAAATATGCAGAAATTAAAGGTTGATTAATTTCAAAGAAACATATTGTTGGAAACTTTAGGAAAAATAACGAAGTATATATTTTGGATGTAGGAAAAATAATATTACGACGACAAGTATTAATTCCTACAAAAATATATATAAACAACTTGTATTATTCGGGACATGAAAATATATAAATACAAGATGATCGGATGTAAACATATCTATATCACGGCGTGTTAACGGACCAAAAATGTAAAACGGACGAATAAGTATATATTGTATAACTTCCTACAAGATACGTATATACGTTATTGCGTCTAAATGTGAAAATGAAAACATATATTTTATGAACTAAAATATATAATTTAGGTGAGAATACATAACACTTTCCTAAGTGTTGGAAATCTATACATGGGTGAATTAAACGTAAATAATCTATGAAGATTACGCGTTTAAAACAAGTATACGAACTTGACAATATAAAATATGTTATCGAATCGACAAGACCCTAGTATATTTATTTAATGGGAAAGTAAATGTACAATAAAGTGAGTCGAGTGTTGAAAATGTAACATCGATCAACAAGATCCTTGTATAACTATTTAATGGGAAAATAATTATACGGTAAGATGAGTCGGGTCGATAATAATGTAAAACGAGTTAATTAATATGAGCATATAAGTGTAACTTATACCAAGGGTAATCCATCACCAACGGACCTAGGATACACGTTAAATTATACGGGGAATTGAACTAAATAGTGGTGTTGGAGTTGGGCGTACAACTTGCCGAAACACATGCGCTATAGACTTAGTGATTTATATGTCTAGGACATTTGTAGGTGTTTGACCATGGACTTGCTATTCTCTACATTTTGGCTTGCACACTTGCTTGAGGTGAGTTTCATGACCCCATTTTGCTATTTTTATTTTCGGTGGAAAGATATGTTATGTTAGGGAAATATGTGATATGTTGAATACTTGAGTTTGTTGTTCGCCACTTGGGGTGAGTCCTCGTTACTGTAACCATTTATTCGTGTCTACGTGTGAAATCGAAAACCGAAGGAATATTTGGATAGTACTATCGGTGCCTGACAAGGCCCACCCCTAATCGATAGTGTCGATTATGCAACTGTGTATGCCAGGGGTGCACGTATTCTGAACTAAGTTGTTATTTTCCTAGAATCAACTATGAGCGAGGCATTGCTAGTCTTGGTTTGGTTATGGGCTCAAGTAGATTGTAGAAACTTGCAACTCTTACAATAGTCACTACTTGTATTAATTCCAAAAATGTTGTTCTTAAAATGTTTTGTAAATTAAAACCTGTGAACTCACCAATATTTATATATTAACGTCTTTTTAACATGGGCGGGGATCCTAATTAACGTCGGATATTTTGGGGGGTTTTGCTTTTATTTTCCATGGGATTGGGATATAATTATGAAACCTCTACTTTTGGTTTTTAAACTATGTTTGTTGAAGTATGTATGAACATGAAACTCATTTTGACGTTTTAAATAAATGATCATTTTTTCTTAATTACTTATAGTTTGTGTTAATCTTGGTTTGATGCTCTTCGAACGTCGCGCCACGTGTTTCCGCCATTGGCGTGGTGTGACAAAGTGTGACCTGGATCAATTAAACCCCATTAGTAAACAACTGAAACTAAATCGAATATATTTTTACATGATAACAAATAGATGAATCACTCGAACAATAGGAGATCAATGTAATATGAGTTAACCACACGAGACAAGAGTGGGTGAGGATCAGATTATTATGGGATATGGAGTTTTAGGGATTGTGAGGTTTTTTTTTAAAGGATGGAGGAAAGTATGAGCGAATGAATGGTTTAAAAAATATGTTTCAAAAAGGAGGGAGAAGAGTATGAGGAAATGAAGGGTTTTTAAAAATTGAGTCTCTAACATTTTGTCTGGTGACAAAAGTTGTTTAAAATGAAGACATGTTGCATTAAATTGTTTTCCTTTATTAGAATTGATAGATTATGCATGGGACATCAATGTTGTTAGAATTAACTGCCATTTTCGTTCCTGAGGTTTGGTCCAGTTTGCTGCTCCAGTACAAAATAGTTTTTATTTTTTGCAGCTGGACACCTGACGTTTAGATTTTGGTGCTATTTTCGTCCAATTCACTAACTGGGTTAGAAAGTGTCGTTAAGTGAGGGACAGTTTTGTCATTTTATATAGTTAAATGAGGGGCAATTTTGATCTTTTGTATATGATTATTATAATCAATTATAAGTTCTCCTCGACATATTCCCTCTTTTAAAGGGTTGTAAACAAATAAAAACAATCCTCCCTATTCTCAAAACTCATACGATAACTCAGCATTCATGATCAGTAGCTGCTGCTACAAGCATGTCAAACGACAGTCCTGCAGGTACTAACAATAATCATGTTTAATAGTTTACATGCCGGGTCAAGTGGGTCAGATTGGTTGGGTTGACTGAGGAGTAATCTAATATTTTTACTACTGTGACATCAACAGAAAGTCCAAGAAGTGGTGGATCTTCAGGAGGCGATTGGAGATCTGCTTTCGAAGCAGTATTTACAACAACAGAAACATGCATAAAAATAAGTCAAACCACAAGTCAATAGTCAAAACCAAAAGCATCAAGTATCATAAGTTAACTACGCTATAAAACCTGTTTAACAACAAGCAGTTCCCCTGAATCCAACTTCATCCCCATATAAACCTGACCGAAAGCTCCACAACCGATAAGTTCCCCTTTCTGTCATCGAATCTGCGATCCGGCCCCTTCTTTCTTCATCCCCCCCACGGCTCTCGAGTTCCCTTGAATGTATGACTTTGGGAAGAGACCGATTTTCAATTTGCAAATGCACGAACCGATCTTTTCGACAAATCATCCGAATGAACCACCGACACCGTCTTTATTTGCGCCTCCGACGGCTGAGGGTTTGAACACTAGGGATTGACGAGCTGATCCAATGAAATCTTGCATCGTTTGGTGTTAATTGTGATGGATGAATTGGAACATGAATTGTTGTTTACTAGGGTTTTATTGGAATTTGTGTTCAGTTGTAATGAGAGAGAGAGAGAGAGAGAGAGAATCATTAAAATTTTAAATTGCAGGCAAAATGACAAAGGTGGCCCTCACTTAACATCATTTTCTAACCTAGTTAGTGAATGAACGAAAATAGCACAAAAATCCAAACGTTAGGTGTCTAGTTGCAAAAAAAAAAAACACTTTTTTTGGATTGGAGTAGCAAACTAGACCAAACCACAGGGATAAAAATGGCAGTTAACTCATGTTTTTATAATATAATTTCATTTTTAATATTTGTAGCAATATACCCGAATTAAAAAGAATACGAATAGAATACATGTTTTTATGATATTATTATACTGGGTGGGGTTCGTGTAGAAAGTAGTGTTTTCCTAAGAAGTCTAGGAAGTGTTTACAACCATTGGATTAGATTTTTGTGACAACCGGCAAACTCAGGTTAGTAACATTGATCAAACTAGTAAGTCTACCTTAGCGAGTCATGCATATTACATACTTAACTGGGTCAGTTGAGTCGTTATGATGGTTCGGGGAATCATCGGGAGTCGGTCCATAACCATGTGTACAAGGATTGGAGATTCGTGGAATCGCCGGGTTTAATGCACACACGCACGGCTTGAGTCCCGGGAATTGGTGAACGAATGTGAACGTGCTATTTATCATGCTTTATATGCTTATAATCATTATATGACTTGTCGGTATGTGAATACGTGCTTATATAAGTTAAAATAGTGTTTGACGCGCCAAAAACCTAAACTCACATGCTGCAGGCGAGTAGGGGCTAGGGGGCGAGTACGAACATGCGAGTAGCCCTACTCGCCAATAATTAGAGGCGATTACGTGTAATCACATGCTCCTAATTGCCTGATCTGTTCCTAATCGCCTGTTGTGTTCTTGACGACTAGAAACACCTATAAATACAACCCTTGACTTGTGAAACACCATTTGCGCAACCCTAACTGATCCCAAGCCTCCCTCACACCATAATACACCTCTGGAACTCATTTTGCTTCAAAACCCATCATTCCTAAGCTTACACTTCTTTCTTTAGCAAGATTCAAGGTGTGTTATCTACCCTAAGCCTTTGTAATGTTGATATTTTGGTTCCCAAAGGTCCAGACCTAGTTTTATCAAGTTTGTGTCTTTGGAAACCTTTGAAATGAGTTTCTAAAACAAGTCTAAACCTTTATACTTGCTATGTGTGAAGTATTCAAGCAAGAATCAGGTTTTAATGTCAAAACGTGAATGTTTCCATGTATTTGATGTACTTCTGACGTGTAGGAGTTGTTAGGATGTTTTCATAAGGATTTGAGCAATTATTATGGTGTTTTGATGATAATATGTATTTTTACCCGTTTGAGTGATTCTTGAAGATTTAGGGTGCTATGATATGATATGATTTGATGATTGTTTGATATTAGGATTCACACTAGAAGGGTATTTGTAACACCCCAACCGATGGCGGAAATATCGAGGTGTCACGTAGTGACGATTGTTCAATAGCACATGGACTAAATTGTAAATATTAATGGCAACACACTTTCATTATCCAAAAGGAAATACAAAAGTCTTGTTAAAAATCTCAAACATAGTTAAATAAATATTCAATCTATTATTTAAGCACTAGGTCCAGCCTAAGCGTGAAAGCATGTAAGATCAAACGTCACCTGAAACATGTACAAAACAATTTTGTCATCACATATAATGTATTGGTGAGTATACCCGTTTAATATATATAGTATAAAAATGTTTCGCAATTCATGTGTTGTATACCATTTGCAAATATGTAATCAGTAGTATCACTCAAAACCAAACCTGAGAATAATGACTAACACATGACTAACAAACTGAATAATGAATTAACAAGACAATGACCAAGATCCTCTCAACAGAGTCTCAAGGGGGTATATCATAGTACTATTCATTGAAATGCTAGGCCGCCCAGCGGTTAATGATTAAGCATAATACACACCAAATCACATAAGGCAAACACACATGAGAATTGCATTAAGTATAAGAAATAAAACTTGATTAATAGGTACATGAATCATCCCAAAATAGTAAAACAGTAAGAAAAGGGAAAGATATACTCACAGTTTCGCTAAGTATAAATTCCGGGAAAGTTCGTCGTAAAGGCTTAAGAATTCCAAGGAACTCAACCTATATATAAAAAACACTAAATGAGGAAAATGCCTTAAAAGTCTAAGACAACCAACATCTAAGGCATTAGGGCTTGCTAGACTCGTATTAGGGAAGGTGTAATTGTTAATAATAATTTGAACGACAGTTTTGAAATATATATATCATGATTTATTTTGTAAATGACTAAAACACTTATGTATTCCACATATAGAAATATTTTCTATTTTATAGAAAAATAATCATGAAATAGATTTTATGATTTATATTTAATTAAATAATTTATTATATCTAATTTAAATATAAATAGAATAAATAACACGAGATATGATTCCAAAGTGATATTATTATGAGAAAAGATTATTTTATTGTGTGAAATACTAAAAATAATATTTCCATAATTTCTCTCAATTTATTTGTATTTAAAACATATTTAATGAGTTTAAATAGTGTTTTAATGGTTAAAATTAGTAAAAATAACAAAAATAATCATTTTATAAGAAATTACATTTTATTACAGTTTATTATTCATAAAATAAATCTCCAGAAAATTTGAGGTTAAAATCTCTTAAAATGAATTTTTAATCATTTAATTATGATTAAAACAATTAAATTCAATAAAAATATAAAATTGAGACATTTTCCGGAAAATAAAAGTGTGGTAATTTTATTTTAGGTGTCAAGATGTCATGTCTAAATTTTCATAATTTTTGAAGCAAAAATGAAATTTCTATGATTAATATAAGATTTTATATATAAATATATAAGTAATTAAAAACAATAAACAAAACAACAAAAAAATTGGAAAAAAAAGAAGGCCAGAACCGGCCCTAAGAGGCTCGAACCCGGTTCCTTACCCAACCCAACAAACACACCAACCACTAGGCCATCAATGCCTTTTGTTGATATATTTGAACTTGATTTGTATTTATATTATTAACAAAAAGTGTCTTCTTCCCCAATTTATCTAATCAAGAACCCTAACCTCAACCAAAGTTCAATTAACCCGATTAAGACACGATTGAAGCTCTGTAATAAGGGGGTTTTACTCTACAATGCTCGACTAACATAATACAAACAAGATTGTATACTTACAACACGTTTTTAGGATCACAATTGAAGCTTCAAACTCGCCAAAAAAAAAACGCGATTAAAGGGCTTTCTGGACGTTTTTTTATGTGGAATTTGTTGTGGGTTTTGTTGTGTGAATGTGCAGAAATAAAATGGCGAGGTCGATTTATATGTATATGCGAGAAAACGAGCGTTTTACTGGATTTTAATACCTCCGATCGGTTACACTTCTACTCGAATTAAACTCTTTAAAAAACGCGTTTATGGTCTATATTATGATTGAAATTCGTTAATAATTAAAGGAGAAAACGTTTGGAATCATAAAAATATTGAAACGGACGTTAAACTCGCGTTTGTGGCCTTGCCGGAATAATACTCCGGCGGCCGGAATTTCCTTTCTTGGCCGGAACTCGCGACAGCAGCAGACAAAGAGGGAACTCTTTTTAAAACTTTTGGGAAATGACAGAATTGGCCCCTCATATTTAACTTAAGTTAGTTTCTAGGTTTTCTTGTTAATTTTTCCCTTTATAACCACTAACTAAGTTAACTAACTAACTTAAAACTTTTATAACTTGAAATTTTTGTGATATTTATTCCCGAATAACGTTGCAACATACACGTTTGATTAAATCGAGATCGAGATCCATCATAAATGCAAATAATATAACTTGAGCTCGCACTTTTATTGAATTTGAAAACGACAAAGTTACAGGAAATATTTGAAGGACTAAAATTGTAAACTAGATGAAAGACGAGGGTGACGGATGTTACAGCATTATAACAGTGGAATGATGATTTGCAAGGTTGTAGGTGATGAAATCTGATTATTTGCCATTTAAGGAAAGATATGCATGTTTAATGAAACCTATTACTTTGCCATTTTTTGAAATAATTGCAAATAGGGTGTTAGACCAGTGATAAATTGGGGGTTTTTGTTTGGAATGGGTTGGTTATTGATTTGGGTTTGATGTTGGGTGTTTTTACATGTTTCGGATATGATTTGGAGGGTTAAATGCGTGAAAAGGCAAAACACAGCTGCATGGGCAAGTAGGAGCTCTACTCGCGTGTTGGAACAAGCGAGTAGCCCTACTCGCGTGTAATTAGAGGCGAGTAGGCCTCTAATCGCCTGTTTGACTCTCCTACTCACCAGTTGACTTTTCCTAATTGCATGTTGATTTCCTAATCACGTGTGCTACTGTTGTAAGCGTATTTTGACATCCCGAAGCATGATTTGACACCTAGGAACATGATAGGAACCCCGTGATATGTCTAATAACTTGGAAACACGTGTTCGGACCCGTTTATGCTATATATGACTTGTGTGGTAGATGAAGTGAACATGGATATGTGTTAAGTGTATAGTTGCACGTGATTACTTAATTTCTCGTTCTTGAATAACACGTGGGATGTCGGGTCACCAATGGGATGTCGGGTCTTGTCTGGTACGGTCGGTCAAACAGTCAAAGGTGTTTTCAAATGTACATGGTTATGGTCTGGACATTCGGGGACTAATTAACCTACGGGTTATTAGTCTGGGTACTTATATACGTTTTATGATAGGTCGCCGTTATTTGGGGCTATCATAGCTTATTGATTTAACTATTTTCAAGTAACGCAATCTAAGGTGAGTGTCACAACCCCGCTTTTACTGTTTTGCTTTTGGGGGAGAAACATGCTATATACTTACATTCTAAAGGTCATGTTATACTATGGTTATGGATATTTACTATACGGGCATTTCATCAGGGAGTCCCAGTGGGAAACCATGAGTATGTGAGAACACATATCGGGGAAATATGGATAGATCTATTGGGCTGGTCAAACCCCACTCGACGGCTGGGAGCCGGGCGAGTGCATATTATCTCTACTTCCAGAGTCACCGTTGATGACGGTGGCTCATGTCTGGGCAAAAACAGGAAAACGTGTTAGTAATGGTTTCCCACTCGTAGAAGTAAAAACACTTAACGTCTAGCTAACGTTCTTATAACATAGTACTAACGGGAATGATCTTTTCAAACTTATGGAAACTCTTTTATAAAACCTTTGAATTTACCAGCATTATATGTTGACATTTTTGGCATGTTTTCTCAGGTCGCTAAGGTAGCAGTTAATGGACTAGGCGCACGGAGTCTTGCACGGCGTCTAGAGTTTTAGTGCATGTTAAACAATGTTTTCAAACTATGTTATGTCTTTTGGTTGTAAACAAGAAATGCTTCCGCTGCTGGTTTATGGCTCAAAGCTTAATGTTTTGGTTTTCATCTTTTACATTTAGTGTTCGTTTATTGTGATCGTTGACTTGGATCCTGGTATGTCACGTGCCTCGCGGTAAAACCCCGCAAGTGGAATTTGAGGGTGTGACATTTTTAATGATGTAAATTAAATGAGTGACATTTATGTAATTAGTGTTTTATAATTATTAGTTAATTAGAATATGTAGGGGTATTCTTGTAAAGTCACTAGTGTATTAAATGAAAAAAATAAAATAAAAAAGGTTGCACAACACCCCCTACATTCACACTCATTTCCTCTGTTAAAAAAAATTCATGATCATTTCCATCTTTCAAAACCCCCTTTTAGAGGAAACAACATACGAGACATAATTGGAAATCCTTTTCATTGTTGATTCAATATGCATTCTCTCAAAGTTTAGCACCAATAAACTAAAAAAAACACTTTACAATAATCAACGCCAATGATGGATCAATTCAACTTTGTAGTGTTTTTGTATGAATTTACAACGATCAAACGATGTTTTATAATGTATTTTTTGTGTAAGGTTTGCATACCGGTGTTTTAGTTGATTTATTTCTTCACATGGTGTTTTGTCAGTGATTATTTCTTTGCAAGGTGTTTTACCGGTGTTTATTTCTTCGCATCGTGTTTTATCAAATGTTTATTTCTTCGTATATTGGTTTACCGGTGTTTATTTCTTCGCATAGTGTTTTATCACAACTAACAGTGTCTTATCGTTTTTTGAAATCGTGAGGAATTGTGATGAAGATGGTGATGATATTCGTTGAGATTGTATAATATAGATGATTATACGTAAGTTAATATTCAGTAGCATAAAAGTAGGAAATTTGAAATCTATTCCATAATTATCTGGTTATTATTATCAATTGTTTTATTATTAAAAAGTAATCTAATTTGTTAATTACCAAGATACCTTTTTCTATATAAATTAGGAGTGTCACATGTTATTAATGTGTGGTATCCTGGACTTCTTAGGAAAACACCACTTTCTACATAAGTGCTAACCTATTATACTATTATTCACTATGTATGTAACCATGTCATTTTAGGTGCTGTTTGTTTTTTGCTCAGAAGCACTTCTGACCTCTTTTGTCTGCGCCACGCAGACGTGCGCAGACGTTTGGGGTCTGCAGATTGTTTGTTTTTTTGGAAGACCTTTCACTCAAAAAGGTCTTCAAAAAGGTCTTCCTGACCTCTTCTTGGTGCAGACTTGTTCCAAAGTCTTCTAAGGTCTTCTCCACTTCTCTTATCCTCACCCACCACCACCACCGTCCACCACCACCACGGTCCACCACCACCAACCACGGTCCATCACCACCACCGTCCACCACCGCCCACCACCACCTACCACGGTCCACCACCACCACCGTCTACCACCACCACCACCACCAACCACGGTCCACCACCACCACCACCAACCACGGTCCACCACCACCACCATCCACTACCACCACCACCTACCACCGTCCACCATCACCACCGTCCACCATCACCACCACCATCCACAACCACGACCATCCACCACCACCGTCCACCACTACCCACCACCACCACCATCCACACCACCGTCGTCCACCACTACCACGGTCCACCACCACCAACCACTACCACCACAGTCCACCACCACCTACCACCGTCCACCATCACCACCACCACCCACCACCACCGTCCACCACCACCACCACCACCGTCCACCATCACCACCACCGTCATCCACCACTGCCACAGTTCACCACCACCACCCACCACCGTCCACCACCACCACCCACCACCATTACCGTCTACCACCAGACTGTTGTAAAAAAACCAGTTTATTTAAATTTCAGTTTATTTCAGTAGCCTGCAGACATTAACAAACAAACAGTCTTCTTCTTGCAGACTGCAGACCTTTGGTCCACCTCTTCTCCTGCAGATGTCTGCAGATGTGGTCCGCAGACTGCAGACCTTTTCCTGCAGAAAAAACAAACAGCACCTTAGCAATTTAGCTATCGCTTTGTCTTGATAATGTTAATTATGAAACTGTCACCGTGTGCCATTTTAGTTATCGCTTATGGTACAAATTCTCTACTAAGGGTATGTTTGGCAAGGAGCTTTTAAGAGCTTTTAGGAGCTTCAAGCTTCAAGCTTTTAACAAAAAGCTTCTACTCAATAAAAAGCCTTGTTTGGTTGAAGGAGCTGGAAGCTTTTAGGTTAGAGAAAAAGCTTTATAGTGAAAAGCTACTAGTACTAGCTTCTAAGAAAAAACTCTACTAGCTACAAGCTTTTAATTAGTAAATGACACAAATACCCATTCTATTTTAAAAATAAAATAAAAACCTTCTTTACAAGTTTTTAATTATGCCCATTTTGGTCATTTTATACATTTTATTAAAAGCTTCAGCTACTCTGCCAAACACCAAAATATATTTAAAAAGCTTCCAGCTACTAGCTTCCAGCTACCAGCTAACAGCTTCCAGCTACCAACTACCAGCCTCCAGCTAATTTTACCAAACATACCCTAACACTTGATGCAAAATCCATTTATGATAATATATTTCATAGTTGAAAATAAAAACGAAGGAAAACCTTAATAGTTGGGATAATAAACAAAATCATGTTGGCCTAGTCGGCAATATGAAAAACATTAAAAACATGAAATCCAACTCATTTTACCAACTTTGCAGTTTGCAGGCGGCCTCCCTTTATCATCGAAATAAATTTATTTATCACAACTAGTGAATTTAATACAAAGGTCTTTGCAGGATAGTAGTTTCAACTATCAAGGGTGAAGTAACTCATTGCAAAATTGAGGGTTCAAATCTTATGATGGACAAATATAAAAATATAATTCGATAAAAATTATAATGAATAAAATCTTTTTAAAGTTCGTAACTTCCTTTGTATTGCATTCGTAACATAAAATTGGGTCACAATTTCCTACTCTATACTAGTCTAAATTTGACATGCATTTATATATTTTTATGATATTTAATCTCAACAAATTAGTCAGAGAAAAATACTTTTCTAATATATTAATAAGGGTATTTTGTTACATTATTCACAATACAAGACTTTTTGTATAGATTTTGTTCGACTGAACCGAAAAAAAGCCATAGGTCAACCCTTCAACTTCATGCCAACCGTATCTATCAAATACATGTTCGAATTAACATGCTTTACGAAATAATATCATCGGTCTCCAATTCTGAATTTTCATACCACCGAATAATGCATTGTATTTTTTTTTTTTTTAAACCTACGGATCTCTTTCAACCCAAAAAGTAACACCCCACACGTAGAAAACCGTCCTCTGTGTATCTTAAGTTAATTTTAATTGTTAAAACTTATACAATGATATATATAAATATAAGTAATCATAAAGTAAAATATTCCAAGTTGTGTTTTTCATTTTTTCTTTATGGATTTTGATTAAATGATGACAGTTGGTGGTGTTGGACAAAAGAACCATGTGAGGGAGTTAGGGTTCCAATCCAAAAGAAACCACCAAGTTGATTAGGTAGTTGTTAGGCATGCACTCACAAACACATATGTACTATACACCATTTCAACCCTTACACCAATAGCTTATTCATGACAATTAAATAGATAGAAAAAGGGTATTATATATAGGATTTGAGGATTTGTTTTGTTTTATCAGCTAACTTATACAACCTTTAATTCTACTTCTAGTTATATCTATACGGTTGGCTTCAAGGGACATGGCGTGGTGGTAAGGCGCGTCTCATTTATCCTAGAGGTGAAATGTTCAAATCTTACGATGTAATTTGCTGCTCTAAACATAAAAGCAAATTATGAGTATGTTAGTTTGCCACTCTAAAAACACATAAATGAAAATTTGAACAGGAGAGAAATTAATATAAGTATCATATTTTCTCTCAATGTTATTAAAAATTAACTTACTTGATAAACACAAGTGAAACATGTACAACTAGCAAAATTTTACAGTTTTTAACATATTTATATTTATGAATATATTTCAATTGAACATTTGAACGTGTAGTATATTGATATTTTGTCATTGAACAAAATTTGAGTAGTTGAGAAATTGGGTTAAGTTTCCAAAGTAACCAACCATCAAAAAGAACATATAAAAACAATTTAGAAATGCAACTTGGATAAAGTAATGCATGTTTTGAGGAGAAAATTATATTAAACCTGTCGGTTTTAACTATTCTTTAACTTTTATTTGTTTTAATCATTTTCAGCATTTATATAATCCTCTTGTTAGAATCATATGTTATACTAAGTTATTGTCCTATTGTTCAACTTATTTTCATTCTTTATATGTCTAATATTGTTTGCTATGTTACGATATGTTTTTCTGTTAACTGATGTTTCTAATATTGACATACATAATAGTTTTACTAAGAAAGTTAAAAAAATTGTGAAGGGAGAGATTAAACGTACCTTCTATATTGTGCTATATTTCAGCTCGACCAAAAAAATAAGTCAAGCCGAGCTGGCTCGTTTAAGTTCGAACTCGAGCTTAGCCTGGCTCGACTCGACTCGGCTCGTGTAGAGCCCTAGGTGCAACATTCCCTCAAGTCTCACATCATTTCCCTCATTTTCTCCCTCAAAGTTTGGAAATGGTTTCCCTCAATTTTCCCTTCTTTATTTTTTTTAAATTATTTTATATAATAAGGGGATGGGGGAGGGGAGGGGGGGGGGGGGGGTGTTCCCCTTGGGGGAGTTGGCCATGTCATCACCCCAAGCTTACTTTCCGATTCCACTCCAAATAGTCTTATGAGTGAATGAGAAATAAAAACTAATGATAAAAGTGTTAGAAAATATTATTTAATTGAAAAGGAGAGAGAAATAAGATGATTTTTAGTGTGATATGTGGTTGTGAGTGGATGAGAAATTGAGAACGGAGAACCTAATGCGAATGCTCTAATTAAACCATCATATTTTCGTATTGATTCAATTATTTGGATTCAACTTTTTCTAATTTGATTAGATTGTTTATATTTATTTATTTTAACAACAATCCATTCTACTCGTAATTTTACATCGTTGCTTACCAGAGGACTCAGATCTAACATCAACCTCTTAATTAGAGAGCATTTTACATACTTGAATACCGCTAGAATAAAAGACACTTTAATACTCAATTGTTTATTTCTTTCGTGTTTACCATAGCTTAAACCAAAAGTAACATAATCAAATACTACCATCATTAAACTAATCTTTTATGAATATTAATAATTAATAATTTTGTAACTTAGAATGAGAAAAACATTATAACCCTTCTGGAAATCTAGAAAAATATTAGAAAGTACTAAACAATAAATCCAAAAGGCATCTGAATACAAAGTTTATATGCAAGTTGTCCTCCTACTTGCATCCTCCCAAATAAATTCAAACTAATTGCATGCAACTTGCAACCCCCATTCTCAATCTTCACGCATTTCTCATGTCTATATATACAAATGTTATGTGAGAGTTTATGTTTATTTCATATTTATATTTATTTAGTATCGTATTGTATCGTATCATATCATATCACTATACTGTGGGTTGCATCGTCTCACTTTAATCCAAACAAATTATGTGTCCCTCTATTCAAATCCACCCCAAATCCACCATGAACCACCACTCTACCACCGTGGCCGGTACCGTATACCGACAACTTCCACCGTCAATTTACATCCCGGAAGACCTCTACCACCACCACACCCACCGCGTCTCCCACAACCAGAGCTTCTCCACCATAATCCAACCCATCGCCGCCCCATCGAGACCGTGTGGTCCCTCGTCCGCCGTTTCGATAACCCGCAGGCCTACAAACACTTCCTAAAAAGCTGTGACGTCATCCGTGGAGACGGTGACGTGGGTTCCATAAGGGAGGTTCAGGTAGTGTCTGGGTTACCCGCTGCATCCAGCATTGAGCGTCTTGACATCCTTGATGACGAACACCATGTCATCAGCTTCAGCGTCATTGGTGGCGACCACCGCCTAAAAAACTACCGATCCGTTACCACCCTCCACCCGTCACCGACGTGTGGTGGTGGTACGGTGGTCGTGGAGTCGTATGTTGTGGATGTGCCGCCAGAGAACACCAAGGAAGAAACGTGTGTGTTCGTGGAGACCATCGTACGATGTAACTTGTTGTCACTCAAGCAAATTGCCCAAAATTTGGTCCATGATGATTAAAAAAACGTGTCTAGCCTTTTAACGGTTAATATTAGGAATTTTACCTAGTTTTTCATGGGATTTTTTTATTGGGTCGTGGTTATTTATTTCGTGGTGAAATGCTATGAAATGTACTAGATCGATTACTGATCTCATGTGTAATAAAATACTATCTTTATTTTACTTTTCTTTCATAGATCAATTGCACACCTCCGTTCAGTATATATCTTTAAACTTGTATAGATGTTATATGTATTTATTTATTTTTTTCATTTTATATATTTTTTCTGTAAAGAAAAACTCGTTATTGGATGTTAGTTACGCCTTGAAGCAAAATGAGTCGCTTCTTATTACAACCTATATTATTAGTGTGAAGCTCACTGATTCAATTAGTTATATAGGGTTTCGTAGCCAGCTTATTTCTGCAACGATGTTTGCAACGCCCCGGTATCCAGCTTCTGCACTGGAGCGTGATATCATAGACTGCCGTTTGGAAGACCATGAGATCAGATTGTCCCCCAAATAAACACAATAACCAGACGTGAATCAACGCGTATCAGGACATCCAGCCCAATATGCATCTGTATACATATTGTAGGTTCTAACTTCTAATACTTATGCTCAGGTGGAAGGGGAGTTTCCAACCTTTGTCTTGTGAATCCACATCATCACCTAATTATACTCTACCACATCATCCTTTTGTTTTTCAACCCAAACGAATCTATACCACTTGCGATGGTGTTCTAGCTCCATCTTGTGATCCCCACACTTCCCAATTAATAGCTTATGTTTCATGTAGCGTTAAAACTTCAATATAGGAAGTCCAAACTTACAGGTAGCACATGTGTCGTTTAATGTCACATAATGTCAAAGACTCAGAGAGTAATTAAGTACACTTTAGATGTCTAGGTAATGCTAAAGTAGGTCGGCCATAGCACTAGATCTTTTGAATTTAGTACTTCTATATCTATATGTTTGTAACACTCTAATTATAAGAGGTCTTAAAATTTACATATCTTAATTAATCTCCTAAATATTAATGCTTTTAGTTTTATTATTGGATCATTTTTGTGGCTTGAATCGTTTTAAGCTATAGTTTCCATTCAGTGTACGTTTGTCTGCTTTATATCTATAAATTGCTGTTACGCATCCAAATAAAACACTGCAATCTGCAAATCTATAATTTATGGGGCCACTGGTCCAGCCACCCAAGACCAGCACCGCTGTTTCTTCACTTTTTTGTTTCACACCATCACTGAACCCATTTTATCGCACTCAATCACTTTACGTCACATTAACTTTTCACATTTTATCACATCCATTACTAAATCATTCCCCACCGATAAAAAAAACCCAACCAATTACAACATTACACTTCATCCCCAAACAAACCACCCACCTTACACACCTTTGTCGCGATCGCGATGTACAACACAACCGTGATGATTTTTGTCAATCACATAGGTGACGAGGTGGTGCATCACAGTCATCACATTGTTCTATCACACACCATCCCAAGTGCTCTAATACTATTCTTTCACCTATTAATATATAGAATACTGTTATACATGTTATTTATTTATTAATTTAAATTAATGAACATGTTATTGAATTACAAAAATAAATTAACCAACATGTTATTGAGTTACAAATATATGGTTTTGTGAATTGTGATAAAAATGAATATTTAAAAGTTTATTATGTTAATATGCACTCCTTACCCTGGGCATCTGATACATGTTAGAAAACTTACATAGTAATCGTCGCAACCTTTGTTACATGAAGCTTACATGTATCGGAATCTCTGTACTTGCTGCAATAAAATCTAAAAGAAAATGAAATCATATAATTGAACCGGGCTTGTGTTTGACACAATTCCCTTAAACAGATTCTTCGTCTGTTCCCAGGGTACACCGGTTCGAAACAGTGGCGATGGTGCACTGCCGGACTATCCCACTTGCCTGAAAAATAATCAATCTCGGTTGCTACTATTGAGTGTATGTGTGTTGCAAGAGTTTTTAGTGTATTCTTTTCATGTATCTCTTTTCTACATAAATAAGGCACATAGCCTACTAATTATATAAGAGTTAGGATGGTGAAAGGTTTCACTTATTAGTCACTTAATTAGAGACTTAAAACTCTAATTAAGACTCTAATTAACCTCATCAAATGGCATTAAGAATTCTACTAAAACCTCATCAAATGGCATTAAGAACTCTACTCAAGAGTTTCACCATATGAAGAGCTTTAATATTAGTAGTTTTCATAAATAAATTCCATTCACCACTTTAAACTTCCAACGATCCCCCACATGAATGGAGATTGATCAAAACACACAAAATTTCAACAAACCCCCACATAAAAGGAGTTATTCTCATAAACAACCTCATTCCGATTAAATTTCAACAGTTGAGTTTTGCATACGATAGGTAGGTGTGACCCTTTGAACCTTTGCTTATGAAACGCACTTAGCCCACTGGCTCTGAGTAGAACGCGATGTCTTTGAACTCGTCTGCCGTTTGTGTGGACGACAATACGCTTCACACAAAACTCTCCCTGACAACGTTAAGTCCTCATTGTTGTGTCCGTTTTGGTCATGGACACGTGCCTGGTTCTGCAAGAGCTATTAAGTATTGTGTCCCACAATACCCTTCGAAGCGACCCCACTTCTCTCTCACATGGGTGATCTACTGGGACTGGTTACCTCAGTCAGATCATTAAAAGCTATAAGCTTAACCTCAACCTTGTCACGTTTTAGGAATAGACTAGGAAGCTTATTAAATTTATGGTAAGCTCCCTTTTTCAAAACGTGGGGTTTCCACCAACTCCCCCCCACAGTGACCTTCGTCAGTTCATACAATTAGGTTGTCCTATTGAACTCAGATCTTGGGATCTCCAGTCAGCTGAGTTAGGTTTCCTTTGCATAAACCTAGCCTTTAATGGGCTTTAGCCCCATTCCCATTGACGACTTCTGAACTAACTCTCTGCTTAAGCCTTTTGTTAGCGGATCCGCGATGTTATCCTTTGACTTCACGTAGTCAACAGTGATAACTCCTGTAGAGATTAGTTGTCGTATCGTATTATGCCTACGTCTTATATACCTGTCCTTACTGATACACATTGTGATATGAGCTCTGCCAATTACCGATTGACTATCACAGTGTATGCATTAGGCCAATGCCGGCTTCGGCCACCTAGGTATATGTAGAAAACTTAGGGTTTCTCAACTCAATCAAACAATCATCAACACAAAGATACAATCACAAACACAAAGAAATAGCGACTGGAAAGCGGTGACAAAATCTATTACTTAACCAACCCAGAAAAGTACCCCCCAGTGCCCAAATGATCTCAGGTAAATACTGAGATCTGATCAACTGATCAAGATACAATGTCTCTCTGCTGATTGATAAGATCAGCAGAGTAAAAATATGAACAATACAAGACTTACAACCAGAAAGGATACAAAAGACTGATATACAAGATCAGAGAAGACGAGAGAAACCCTAGACAAAATACAGAAAAATGATAAGAATACGTCCAAATGAAGAGAGAGAACATCTTTATATACACAGCTCCAGAAGCTTCTGACGAGATGCCAAATAGACGATCCAGATGATTTTAATCCAACGACTCACAAACGTTATCGAAACCTGTTGCAACAAACACCAAGCTGGGCTGGGCCATGGGCCACCAGCCTTTGATATAAAACAAGTCCATCAGACTTAATCATAAGCCCAGTTAACAAATAACTTTAATTAGCCCAACATTTGAATTATTAACGACCAGGCCTTTTTAACAGTATATCGTTAACAAATTGACGTAGTATGATATATATGATATATATAGGTAAAAAAAAGTTTTTTTTTAAATTTTGGTCAAAATGACCGTTGGCTAGCCAACGGCTAGCTGCTGAACATCGTGATGCACATCACGGTTAATTGCTTCGCGGCCGTGATAAATTCAAGGGGGCGGTGTTTTCGCGGGCTTCACGCCATCATGGGCCATCACGGACTACCCCGGCTGGCCTTACAAATATGGTTACGTGTGTATTTGTACTATGTAGCCAATTCAAGTCAGTCTACTTCTGTGGAAGCTTACAAGACTTTATAAAATGACGTGGCACCGACTAAGGTGGTGAGGTCAGATCATGTTGCCTCAACGTGTATGCTCAATGAGGAATCTGGTAAATTGGATGCAATCTTAAGGTGTATGAACCGTTTCTAAAATAAAGCGAATAAATTGCCATTTTGTAAGCTACAGTTCTCCATTTTTCCAAAGTTTATTTTCGACAATGAATCACACATGAAGTGCACCGCACCCTCGGCCATGAGTTCAGCGATTTGGAGATGATTCTGGCGGTCTGCCGCTGGTGGTGGGTCGACATATATAAAGGGGAGAACCATACAAGGCATGAAGAAGGATAGGTAGTTTTAATTTTTTAAATTTTAAAGCATGACGGTGTTCAACATGTGGCGGAATTGCTTTAGACAAAAACCGGCGCTTGACTTTATAGAACGGGCGTCACCGCCCATGCTGAAGGGAGACCGGGTAGGATTCAGGTATGGGCATTGAGGAGAAAAAACCAACCCTAAATACCCGGGTTGGATATGATCTGGTTTGGATATGAACGGGTAGTTTTGGGTACTTTTGGATACGGCTCTGGTTCCGGGTATTGAAATCAAAATGCATACCTTATCTATACCTTTAGGTAAGTTCAGTACCGGTTATAGAATACCTGGGCATTAGCCGGGTTTTTTTTTTACTTCCGGATACAGGTGTTTTTTCACCAACAGCAAAAAGTGCAATCAACTAAACAGTCTTCCATTTTATAGCCTCAGGCCCACAACGATTATGCAGCCCACTATACATCCATTCAGTTTAGAAGCCCACATCCATAGCCCATAAGCAACCAACACTTTCCAGTCCTTATCTATACTATATTATAAAGCATTTGACAAAGACTTCTTAAAATTTAAGAGGTATAAGTTAATTTGCTTATGGTACAACATACAATGCACATAATAACTACATTTTGGAGGCAAATTGGTCTTTAAAACGACATATTTAATCTAGATGAATTCAAGAGTCAATAGATGTTTATAATAGCTCATGACATTTATTTCTACAATTAATTTGAACATATGAAATAAAAAAAACATATAAAAACAATTTATAATGTTACATGTTTTCTGTTTTGTTATAATCTTTTATATAGAATTATATAGTTTATAAAACTTTGAATACTTTGACATCATTAGAGCATACCCTTCTAAGCAACGTAAAGTTGCACTATTCATAGAATAACGTGCTTTTATATTTTTCTTAAAATCATTTTATATGACGTAGGTCAAGCTTATTATTTTTTATAATATTATCTTGTGTTTAGAAGAAAGAGAAACAAGAACTTCCTTTATTGGTTATATTTTTATATACGTTTCAATGTAAGCTTCGTTCAAAACAAAGTTGTGTGTGATAATGTACAAGTCATCTAAGCATAGACGAACAAGTCATTACAGTTTTTTTTAGTTTGTTATTTTTTTTATGTGGATTTGTTACGGTTTCTACTTGCTTAGCTTTTTCTATGATAATTTCTAACCTTTTTAATTTGGTGAGTAAACTTGCCGCCATACATGTGCGTGATTCAACGTTTTTTGCTCTGTTTTTTTGTTCGGTTCAACGGTCTCGCCGCAAAGCGTGGGTTTCCCACTAGTACTTCTAAACATACAAACACATTCAATTAGAAATGAGGTGCTTAAAACAGTTATTTCCAATACCCGTTTCCGGGTCCATTACATTCAAGAACCGGTCCAGGAACTGAAAAAAATCGGTTGGAGTACATAAAATTCTAGTCGAGGCTGCTACTTTTTTAGTTTTTTACTCCATTTTTTATCCAATAAACTATAAAAATCAATATGCAACATATAAAAAACAAACATTAAAGTGCAGAGTTAAGATCAAATACATGGTGAATAAAAAATAAGAAGTCGTAGGAAGGCTATCAAACGGGGTCCGATTGAATTCATTCAAGCGACATTGGAAGCGTCTCATTGAACTCTACGATCATAGTTTTTATGTTTTCGATTTTTTGGATTTTTAGCTTGTAGTTTTTAGAATTTGTGTTATATCATTGTGTTTTTTATGTTTGATGATTCCCACGCTGTTAACAATATTATAAGGATAGGTGAGGCCGGCCAGGTAATATTAAAGCAGTTTACTTTTGAAACGATAAAAACAACATTATCAAATTATGTTGATGATTCCCACGCTATTAAGCCGAATCTCCAACCTAGTAAAACAAAATTTGCTTTTATAGATAATATATTTGATTTTCAATATATATTAAGAGTTTTGACAGTAATCACATTACTGCTTTATTATGGATATTTTTATTCTTAATAATACATATGTATGCAAACTGAAGCCAATTTTCGAACCACTTAACCACTTGCACTAGTTTTGGTACTTGGTAGGTGAGGCGTAGCGGAAGAGAGAAACGCCACACTATGAGTTCAGATTTGTATAATGAATGTTTGATATGAGCGAAACAATGGGTACGATTCTTACACGACCAATATTAAGCAGAGAACTTCTAGAACCGCATAATATATTTGCACGCATGCACGTAGTTCTTGGTACATAGAGTGCAAGACAGAACGATGGTGACTTTATAATGTGTCATGTTCTAATCAAAATAAACAAGTGACCTGATCCCCGCTCCTATGAATAAGACTAGTACCATCTCTCTTCAGATATAAAACCATCATCGGCTCCTTCTAAGCTCTTGAATGCTATCACCCTTTTATCTGCTCCAGACTTGCATCCATATTAAATAAAAAAAAAATCATGTCTTCCATTGAAGAAGTGAAGCACTTGCATATTCCTCTCCAAGAATTATCAGACGCAACTAATGGATTTTCTGATCAGAATCTCCTTACAAGGGGTGGATTTGGGAAGGTATATAAAGGCGTATCTGTTAAACATGGCGACATTGCCATAAAGATGTTGGATCCTCGGTTAGGCCAAGGAGACCATCAATTTAAAACCGAGATTGCCTTACTTTCAGTTTATAAACATGAAAACATTGTCTCGCTTCTCGGATTCTGTGATGAAGATGGGCAAAAGATTCTTATTTATAATTATGTAAGCAATGGGAGTCTGGACAAACATTTATGCAGCACAGATCTAACCTGGATCCAACGACTTCAGATTTGCCTAGATGCTGCCAATAGGTTACAGTATCTTCATCATGATGTTGAACCTCAACGTAGAATTCTTCACCGTGATGTCAAGAGCTCGAACATTCTTTTGGATGAAAACTGGAAAGCTAAAATCTCAGATTTTGGGTTGTCGAGAATGGGCCCTGCTAATATAGAGTCTACCTTTCTTATCTCCAATCCTTGTGGAACATATGGATATATTGATCCAGAATACACGAGTACGTGGTACCTCACACAAAAATCTGATGTTTACTCTTTTGTGGTTGTATTGTTTGAAGTATTGTGTGGAAGGCTCGCACGTGTTATGGCGTACAAGGACGAGCGTCAGTTTTTAACTAATTTAATCACAATACATTGGAAAAAGAACACATTAGATGAGATCATCTTTTCTGATCTACAAAGACAGATAAACAGAGCTTCCTTACTTACATTTATAACCATTGCATACCAATGTTTGAAGAACGGAAATGAACGTCCAACAATGAAGAAGGTCGCGGAACAACTACAGAAAGCTCTTGATAATCAACTTGTAAGTTGTTGCAGTCACATAAGGGTTTACATTTTTCTTTTTAGCATTGATGCCTTTATTAATCACCTTTTATTATAATTATAATGCTTACAGATGTTATTCCAAATTAAAAATTTTGTATGCCTGATCTTTGGAATCCCTTTGTTTTGGCATAATTTTTGCATAGGCACCTGCTGATTTATGGTTGGAAGATGATCATATTCATGGATATGCTGCTCATCACCAAGGACAATCTGCAGGGTATTTTTATTTCAGTTTCTCCCATAAAATAAAATATTTATTAAAATGTAGATATAGAAATATGTATTTTTACGAATTAAGAATAACAGATTTGAAACTAATATATAACAAAATACAAAAAAGGGCTTTGCCAACCATACCACTTTATTTTGGCTTTGGCTATAATTACCATATATTACACATTTTAACAAGAAACCTTAAGATAGTGGCACAATATTTTAGTTTGGAATATTTATTATAATTTTCAGTTTACAAGTAAATCCCCACATATAAATGTTTTTAGCAAAAGAATGCATTGAGAACAAGACATCATATATATATTTTTAAACTTATATTTCCTGTAAAAATCAATCAAAAATTATGATTACAATTGATTATTTGCATTTGGTGTGTATATAAATTTTTAATAGAAAGTGGCATTTCTGTAAAAATATAATAAAAATTACATTACTAAACAGTTAATCAGACTTGCTTATCAAAATAGTTGTTCACTTTTTTTTAAATAATTTGTTCGACGGTTATTAAAGGGTTTGTTGCCTAGTGGTATGATGCATTGGAATGGTAAAAAAACGTGCAGATTTAGGAGTAAGATTAGAGGGTGTGTGTTAGCCGTTCAAATAAAAATCTCAATTTGGCCCGAAGAAGAAAGACTTGATCAGGCTTAATTCAGGCGACTAGCCTCCACAGGTTTGGGTTTAGCATGAGTGGAATTGGGTAAACATGGGATTGACACAGCACGTGAACACGTTTAGCTAAATAGGTTATGTTCAGGTCAATCTAACAGTTTTGCAGGTTTATAGTTTAAAAGTAGTTGTCTTATAAACGTTTTGTTTAGTCAGTTGTAAATGTATAATCTTATTACATTGCAAAATAAAATATTTTTCCAGGTTAATCAGATGGCGTTTATGCCAACACAATGAACATGCATGTCATGTTCTGGATTCGTGTGTACTCTGATATTTTCGTGTAAAATTATTAGGTTGGTGTAGGCATTAATTGAGTTGCAAAAGTCACATTGCTTTGAACATCATTTTATTTACATAGATTGCCTCTATATACTTATTCCAAAGAACTAAACAGGCCAGTGGCATCATCTTCCCAATCCGTCCCTTCCTCTTCTTCTCAGCCGTGGAAGTATGATATCTATATTAGTTTCAGAGGAGAAGATACCCACATGGCATTTGTAAATCATCTCTTCTCGGCTTTCGTACGAAGGCTAATCTTCCCTTACAAGGACAATGAAACACGTCCTCGAAATGAATCCTTTGGTCCATCCCACATTAAGGCTATTCAAGAATCATAGATTGCCATCATCATATTCTCAAAATATTATGCTTGGTCATCTTGGTGCTTGGATGAACTTACATTTATTATTGAAAATATGGAACAGAGAGGGCAGATGGTTATTCCAATTTTCTATGATGTTAAACCCTCAGATGTGAGAAGGAAAACAGGGTATTATGGAGAGGCGTTTCACCAGCATGAGTTGAACAATAACAACAAAAACAAACTTGAATCTTGGAGAAGAGCACTTCGGAAAGTAACTAACATTTCTGGATGGGACGCGGACAATGGGTAATTTTCTCCATGCAG
This sequence comes from Ambrosia x helenae, assembly GCA_030844895.1. Lineage (NCBI taxonomy): Eukaryota > Viridiplantae > Streptophyta > Magnoliopsida > Asterales > Asteraceae > Ambrosia > Ambrosia x helenae. Next base: position 81,361,710 of record CM061225.1, read on the forward strand.
TTCTTCATATATATACATATAATGTTTGTAATCTAAGAGTTAATTACTTAATTGTATTCATTCACACACTAGTCTCTAATAACACTTTCATATTCCTTTATAATATATAAATAATAACCGTTAGGATTTTGGTTTGAAGAAGTGAAGTTGTTAGGACAAAGAGGATTGGTGAAACCACTTTTGGAAACCTTAGTCTAATTCACTTCTGTCATTTTGGCTAAGTATAGAAGTACTGAAAAGAAAACAAAGAACTGCTGAAGAGAAGATAAGAGAAGTGCTGAAGAAGAAACTTCATCAGAAGTTCTGAAGTCCAAACCAGACAAGTTCACTTCAGAAGTACTGAAGACAAACTACTCATCAGTAGTTTGTCATTCATCAGCACTTAGCATCAGATATTTTCCACCGCCTTTTGCATCAGTAGTTTATTGTTTATTATTACTTTTAGCTGTATTTGTTAGTTTCAATGTTGCAACTTGTGCAACTTGTTTCTGTTGTTTCTGTACTTGCTTTTTGGGCAAGATACATGTATGTAAACGTCTATAAATAGGAGGCTTCAACCTTCTATTTTAGACATGGATTTTTTAATAGAAAAATCCTTCAAACACTCTCACTGTTCTATTCCATTTCAGTATTTATTGTGAATCTGTCTAAGTATCTAATTCTCATTTACTGCTTGGATTCATAATAAATACTTGTCATTTATTAGTTTCAATCATCAAGGGGGAGTAATAACTCTTCCTTAGTATAAAAAGTGTTGCTTTAACTTATACATTCCGCTGTGCTTATAATCTGATTTACAAGGGCTTGCTAAACACTTAAGTGTCAAGATAGCAAGTTCTTACTTAGCAAAAAGAGCAAACTGATCCAACAATTGGTATCAGAGCATTGGTTTATCTGATCACATATCAATCTAACAAATTGAGAATCAGACACAAAGCTCTTATTGATACTCAATAAAAAGATCAAAAGTTCACTTTTTATCAACATCCATCACTTAAAAGAGTCATCTGACAAATCTATACTCTTTAAAATGGATCCACATAATACTGGTTCTGCCACTAAACCTGCCATGCTTGTGAGAAATGAATACAACATATGGCAAAAGAGAATGGCACATACCTTGTCACAAACCAACACAGGTTGTTGGAGATCTGTGATATATGGTCCTCACAAACCAGTAAATGTCAATCTTGAAACTAATGTTAAGGTCCCTAAGGACCCTAAAGAATATACAGATGATGATTTCCTAAAACTTGAGCTAGATGCAAAAGCATTCTCTATGTTGGCAATGGCTCTCCCAAATGAGATATACTCTGGCCTTTTACATTGTGAAAGTGCCAAAGAACTCTGGGATTGTCTTAAAGAACAGTTTGGAGGAACTGAAGAGGTGATTGCCAACACCAGAGAGATTTTAGCTCAACAATATGAGACATTTGCTCATATTAATGGGGAAACTTTAACTCAACAATTTGAAAGATTCTCCTCATTAATATCTGAGCTAAAGTTAAATGGTCAGACCTATACAACAGTGTCTATGCTACATAGATTTTTAAGGTCTTTACCAGACAAATGGGAAACATACTCCATTGTTTTAAGATCCTCACCAGATTTTAGCTCCCTCACTCTTACAAAACTCCATGGGAGATTACTTACTTTTGAGAGAGAAATTGATCAAAAGAAGAAATTACAATCATCTGGTAAAACTGCTGATGACTACCTACCAGGTAGTACAGCACTTTTGGGACAAGATTCACCAACTTGTTCCTATGGATCTTATGACAATATTGACATAACAACTGGGATCTCATCAGAAAGATCTTTCCCAGGTTATGACAATAATGACCAAAGTCAAACTGCTGATAATCTATGTTTTATCATGGATGATTTGAAAAACTTTAGCAGTGATGACTTAGAAGAAATGGACATTTTACACCAACTGGCCATGCTAAGCATTAAAACTAACAAGTTTTATAAAAGGTCAGGAAGGAAATTTCCAGGATTGACCAGTAATACAAAAATTGGTTTTGACAAATCTAAACTGAGATGTCACAAGTGTCAGAAGTTGGGACACTTTGCTAGAGAGTGTAGAAGCTCTAGCTTTAACCAATCACAATCTGGAAATAACTATAACCCCAATTATAATAGGAATAATGGAACTCAAGGGAGTGCTCATTTTGTACAGGCACAAGCTCCTCAACAGCAATACATGCCACAAGTACAATATGTTCAAGTGCCTGCTCAACAGATGCAGAGCCAACAATCAATCCCTCCCTTTCCAGCTGCTCAACATCCTCCACAGCCTCAACAACCCTCTCAACAAAGTCTTTTCACCTCAGGGTATGTTGACTGGAGCAGTCTCCCTTTTGACACCACAGAGTGCAATCCTGATGCAGACAACAAAGTGTTTGACATCAACTGGGGAGAACCAGACAATGGCAGAAAGAACTTTGCCTTAATGGCATTTGAAGGCTGTACTTCAAAATCTGCATTGTCACAGGTATCAAAAGAATCTTTGACAAAACTTTGCTCAAATTCTTGCAAAGAAACTTTTGCTCTCATAAGAGAGACAAATGTGCACTTACAAGGTAAAGCCAATGATTTAGAAAGAAAATACACACAGATAAAATGTGATTTAGAAAGAAAACTGTGTGCTAAAACAAAAGAAGTTTCTAAATTAACTGACTCAGCTATTGAAACCCAAGCACAAATTAAAATCATGCTAAATGACCTGGGAGATGTCAGACAAGAGCTTGCTGACACCAGGATCACATGTGAAAAATGGGTGGAATCTTGTAAGGGGTATCAATTATTGCTAAACAAACAAAGTGCTTCAAATGTTAAGTTTGGCATAGGATACCATCATGTTGAAACACCAACAGATTTTTCTCCCAAAACTACTGAAGATGGGAGAAGAATTGTTTCAAATGAAACTTCTGAAGGGAAAGACTGCACATCTTTCCATGAAAACTTTCTAAACAGAAATCCTGGCATTTTCAAAGAAAGTACTTCAGAAGTATTAACAAAATCTGACATCAAGCCATCAGTAGTTTCATCTACATCAGGAGTTGAGATCCTGAAAACTACTGATGAGCAAAATCTTTACACTAATGTCAGAAATTTGCCTTTAGATCAAAAACAAAAGGCAAAAGAGTGTGAAATTTGTGGTCTGTTCAACCACAAAACTGAATTTTGTAGATACAGAAAAGGAATTCAGTTCAATCAAAAAATTAAACAACAGGTTGTGGGAAATCAAATCAGAAATGATTATGAAAGAATCTTTAAACCCAAGAAACAACAACCTGAAAACACCTTTTCTCATAAAAAGATAAAATCTCAACCAAAATCTTTTTCTCAAAATTCTCTGTCAGTAGTTAGACCTGAATCATTAGCAGTTTCACAAACTGCTGAGATACAAAATCTAATGAACATGGTACAACTACTGATGACCAAGGTTGATGGTGGTCCTGAAAAGGATACCACCATGGTTCTTAATGAAAAATCCATTGCCAAAAAGACATGGATTTCTCAACCTGGTCAAGAACAAACTGTAACTGTTCTCAAGAGCAAACCCAAAGCCAAACAGGCATGGGTTCCTAGATCTAACTAATTTGCTTTTATGTGCAGAGAGTTTCCAGGGGCTTAAACAGCATATGGTATGTTGATAGTGGAGGCTCTATGCACATGACTGGATGCAGATACCTGATAAACAACTTTATCAGCCAAAGAGAAGGATCTGTATCCTTTGGGAACAATGCTAAGGGATATGTGCTAGGACATGGCAATGTCTCCTCTGGCAAAATACAGTTTGACAAGGTCAATCTGGTGGAAAACCTTGAATACAACTTGCTGAGTGTGTCACAAATGTGTGATAAAGGATATTCTTCCTTTTTCACAAAGACAGCATGCAAGATCATCTCACCAGAAGGCCAGAAGTTGATAGAGAAGATCATTGAAGATCATACTTTGCTGATTGCCAAAAGATGTGGCAATGTCTATGCAGTGGACATTGAGAAAGACAAAGTATTGAACAACACTGCCTGTTTCTTCTCAAGGGCATCAACTTCAGAAATAGATCTCTGGCACAGGAGACTTGGCCATGTGAACTTTAAAACCATAAATAAAGTCACAAAAATGGGCTTGGTCAGAGGTCTACCTTTGAAAGTATACCAGTGTCAAGAACACTGTGTATCATGTTTAAAGGGAAAACAGCATAAGTCCTCCTATAAGTCTATTGAAGAATAAAAAACAACTGCATGTCTTCAACTACTCCATATGGACTTATTTGGACCTGTCAAGATTATGAGCCTTGGTAAGAAGAAGTACTGCTTAGTCATCATTGATGACTACTCAAGATTCACATGGGTATTCTTCTTATTCTCCAAGGATGAGGCTGCTGAAATCATCAAGTTCTTCATTCTACAAGTAGAGAAACAATATTCTCTATCTGTCAAAACCATTAGAAGTGACAATGGGACAGAGTTCAGGAACAAAACTCTGGATGAATTCTGTTTGTCTAAAGGGATTATTAGACAATACAGTGTTCCCAGAACTCCTGAACAAAATGGTGTAGTAGAAAGGAAGAACAGAACATTAATAGAAGGAGCAAGAACAATGTTAGCTGATTCTGGACTGCCCTTGTACTTTTGGGCAGAAGCAGTTAACACATCATGTTATGTTCAGAATAGAGTTCTTGTGGTCAAGAGACATTCCAAGACTGCCTATGAAGTTCTTCATGGCATGAAGCCCCTTATCTCCTTTTTCAGGGCTATTGGGTGTCAATGTTTCATCTTGAACATCAAGGAATCTATTTCAAAGTTTGCTGCCAAAGTTGACTCAGGTTACTTTCTTGGTTACTCTTTAACTAGAAAAGCCTACAAGGTTTTTAATTCTCACACCAGGATAGTAGAAGAAACATTGAATGTCAAGTTCAATGAGTCAAAACACACTCTTATTCCAGCACATCCTGCTGAACTCTTTGACCTTGACAACTTCCACTTTGTACCTGAAAAGACTGTTACTCCTTCCAAACCTACTTATTATGGTGATCAAAGGTTTGAAGATGAGGATCCTACACCATGGACTCCTCAAACAGTCATTAAGTCAACTTCAACACCATCAGAAGTTTCACAAACTTCTGATCCAACAAATACTGAAGGCCAAACTCAAACATCTGCTTCAGCACCTGCAACTACTGAAGAAGCTAAAACTGCTGAACCAGATATTATAGACCTCAGTAGTTTGTTTGAAGAACATGAGCCACCTACACCTGTCAGTGGTTTACAACAACTGATTGAACACAGAGATCATCCACTTGATCAAGTCATGGGTGATATAGCTTCAGGTGTTCTCACCAGAAACCAACTCTCCAACTTTTGCCTATTTTCAGCCTTTATCTCACAGTTGGAACCAAAGAAGTACCAGGAAGCCCTCAAAGACAATAATTGGGTGCAAGCTATGCAAGATGAACTGCTTCAGTTCAACAAGCAACAGGTCTGGGAAATCTGTCCCTTACCTCCAAACAAGCAACCAATTGGCACAAGATGGGTTTTCAGGAACAAACAAGATGAAGCTGGTATGATAATCAGGAACAAGGCAAGACTGGTAGTTCAAGGGTACTCTCAAGAAGAGGGAATTGACTATGATGAAACCTTTGCTCCAGTTGCAAGGCTTGAGGCCATCAGGTTATTTTTGGCCTATGCCATTTCCAACAAAATTAAAGTTTATCAAATGGATGTGAAAAGTGCATTTTTGTATGGAAAAATAAAAGAGGAGGTGTATGTCTGTCAGCCACCTGGGTTTGAGGATCCTTCTCATCCTGAGTGGGTGTACAGACTGGACAAAGCTCTTTATGGGCTCAAACAGGCTCCAAGAGCCTGGTATGATACACTCTCCACCTTTTTACTCAAAAATAACTTTACAAGAGGTGCCATTGATAAAACTCTTTTCATTAAACATGTTGGAAATCATGTCTTACTTGTTCAAATTTATGTTGATGATATCATTTTTGGTTCAACAAACACAAAACTGTGTGATGATTTTAAGAAACTCATGCAATCAAAATTTGAGATGAGTACCATGGGAGAACTGCAGTACTTTCTAGGACTGCAGATCAAGCAACAAACAAATGGAACTTTTATACATCAATCAAAATATGTTAAAGAATTATTGAACAAATTTTCTTTAAATGACTGTAAATCATGTTCCACTCCCATGACACCAATCACACAAGTTGAACCTGATGATCAAGGAAAACAGGTTGATCAAACCATGTACAGATGCATGATAGGTTCCCTTTTATACTTAACTGCTTCTAGACCAGATATTATGTTTTCAACATGTGTCTGTGCTAGATATCAATCAGCACCAAGGGAATCACACCTTATTGCAGTCAAAAGAATTTTCAGATATCTGAAAGGAACTCCAACACTTGGAATTTGGTATCCTGCTTCAAGCAATACCAAGTTATCAGCTTTTTCAGATAGTGACTATGCAGGGTGTAAGATGACAAGAAAGTCAACATCTGGTGGTTGTCAATTCCTGGGTAACTGTCTAGTGTCATGGCAATCAAAGAAGCAAACATCTGTTGCAACTTCAACTGTTGAAGCTGAATACATTGCAGCTGCAAGTTGTACATCACAGATACAATGGCTCCAATATCAACTTCTTGATTATGGAATCAAAGAGACCAAGACACCTTTGTTTGTAGACAGCAAATCTGCCATTAGCATCATTCAAAATCCGGTACAATTCTCAAAAACCAAACACATTGAGATCAGGTACCATTTCATAAGAGATTGCTATGAAAAAGGCAAGATTGAAGTGAAGCATGTAGCAACAGCTAATCAAATAGCTGACATCTTCACAAAACCCCTTGACACATCAACATTTCAGAAGTTAGTATCCATGCTTGGGATGCTAAATTTGTAAGTGTTTATTTTCTTATTTTGCAATTTTTCATTTTTTACTTACAAAACAGACAAAAGTCTGAAACAAAACTTCTGAAAAGAGAGAAACTACTGATGAACAAAACATCAGTATGGGGATAATTTCTGAAAAGTGTGTAACTTCTGATAAAATAACCTTCAGAAGTTATGAATAAAAGTATTTATAAAAACAATTCTCATCAGCTGTTAAAACTACTGAAGAGGAAATGGGAACTACTGATGAAGTAATCCTTCATCAGCAGTTTAGTCAAAAGGGCAAATCTGACTTTTCCCATCATCAGAGGTTTGACCTAACCAGTTTAAAACCTCTGATAAAAAGATTTTTTAACCAAAGGCGGTTTAAAAACTTCTAATAAAGAAGATTCAAGCGGTTAAAACTTCTGATAAATACCTTTTCTCCACACTTATCCTTTCAAACTCAAAAATATCCCTCCTTCTCTCTCAAAAACTCTCTCAATAACCTAAAACCTGCAAATCAACTGTTCGATCAAAAACCCAAACCACATGGCTCTCGTTCTAAAGCAGGGACACAATCAAAGGGCCTTTCTTGAAAAACAAGAAGGCTGGTCCCAATACGATGAGATCATTGATCTTGTCGTAAAATCCCAATATTTTACTGCTCTCACAATAAACCCACCAATTCACACTGAAACTCTGAATGAGTTCTGGGCAAATGCTGAGACGGTGACGGCGGATGATGAAGTCATTTCCCTCAACTCAAGAATAAAAGGGAAACCACTGACCATCACACCGGCCACACTGGCAACAAGACTGGGTTTGGATGATGTAACTGCCCCTGACCATGTTGCTAATTCGGATATTCACCTAACCATGACAGAGTGTGGTTATCAAGGTACTCTCTCCCATGCTACTATCTTCAAAAAATATTTTGAACCAAAATACAAGCTTTTGTTTCATTATATTATTATGTGTTTGAGTCCTAAAACAGGGTCTTATGACCAGATGCCCTCCACTTTTCAACCAATATTTCATTCTATTGTGAATGAAACTAAATTCAGGGCATCAAAACTATTTTTCAATGAGTTGGTGTTACATCACAATAATACCAAGAAAAAGTTTTTGTTGTACCCAAGGTTCATTATGCAATGCATAATAGGGGAACTGGGTAATGAGGTGCTTGTGGGAAAAATTTCAACTTTAAATCCTTTAACATCACAAGCATACTAAAGGCATAACAAACCGGCTGCCTGGCCAGAAGATGATCAGGGAGAACAACAACAAGTCCCCCTGAAGCCCACATCTTCCAAACTCACACCACCAAAAGCCAAAAAGCCCAAGCCAACAAAGACAAAAACCTACCAACCCAAAAGAAAAGCTGTTCAGGAGGTTGAGATGCCTGAACAAGCTCATGAGCAGTCTGCTCTTCAAATAGGTGAGACTGAAACACCCTCTCAGTCTCATCCATCTCAAACCCCACCAAGAGCACCCATAACCATTTTATTCAAAAGAAAAAGACTTAGAAAAACTATTGAAACACACTCTTCTTTTGAAACTGCTGAACAACAAATTTCACCTATTGCCCAAACTACTGAACCAACCCCACAAATTTCTGAACAAGAGGCAATAGAAATTGCCAAACTTCTCTCTGGGCTAAAAGAGAAGGTCCCATCTGATTATGTCAGTCCCCTACAACCACAACAAACAGGGGACATAATCACAACATCAGACATGGATGTGGACATCTCTAGCCCTATCCCAAGAGATAAGGGTGGACCAGAGTCTTTAAGCCCAATTTTAGAGACTCTTGGGGCATCTGAGGCTGCTACTACTCAGTTACCACCTAGTGGTGGATCTGAGGATAGAAGTAACATAGCTAAGACCTCAGATGTGGCAACTACTGATGAAGGCTTAATGCCTGAAGGAGGAAATCCTCAGAACCAAGAACAAGAGGTTCATGAGAGAACTGAGTTGGGCTCAGCTCATGATTTAACTGAGACAGTCCTCATTGAGGGCAACATCAGGGATTCAGATGATTCCATTAACTTGGATGATGTTTCACAAACACAAACTACTGAATTGACGGCACTTTATGAAGGTCCTGTTTCAGGGGTATCCAGGCTCAAGAAGCCAGTCACCCCTGCACAGGTTAAAGCCCACTCAATCCCTAAAACCCCTAGAGTGGCATCCTCTGTACAACATGAGGATCTCCCAAAAACACCCCCTTCACAAAAAATGCCTACCCAATTCCCTGGGCAAACAAGCATAGACCTGAACCAGCTATGCAGCCCAGAGGGTCCCCTGTACCACATGATGAACACTCTCATCAGAAATCACTTCCAAACATACACATCTAACTTGGAGCTGTCTATCAAGAATCAATTTGGAGTGATCAAGACCAAGATGAATGATCTGTCCAACAAGATAGACTTCAACAGCAAACAGATTGCTCATCTTCAAGGACAATTCTCCCAACCCTCAACTTCAAAAGTTAAACTTGATGAATCCAAAAAGGGGGAGAAGATCAGGGAACCTAAGGAGTCATTCCAAGCCAGGATAAGGGCAAGAGCGGCCATCCTTGAAAGAGATCAAAAAGATCAGGCCAGGAAAGAAAAACTGGCCAAACAGTTTGGTGTCTCAGTGGAAGAGATTGAAGCCACAGAAAAAGAAGATGAGACCCAAACATCTGAAGAATCCCTAAGGCACAATGAAGAAACTTCTGATGGCAAAAGTTCTGATGAAGAATCAGAAAGTACTGAAGACAATCCTTCAGTAGTTGACAAACCATCAGCAGTTGTCAACCCATCAGAGGTTAACACTTCCAAACCTCAAACTGCTGACCCTTCCAGAACCACTGCTCCCATTCAACCAACATCTGATCCCATCAGGCCTACAACTGTTACAACAATGACTGTACTAAACCCTTCTCTTATCTCTCAATCAGCTGAATTATTAGAGAAGAGCTTAGTTGCAGCCAACAAGAAGGCCAGAGAAGATCTGATTTGGAAAACTCTGGAAGAAAGGGATGATCTAGATTTAAGCCATGAAGAAAAGCTTCAGGCTTATGAAGCTGAACTACAAAGGCAGGGTAGCCTTGATGAGACTGCTGAACAAGATAAAAGACAGCAACTGGTGTCTTACATTACCAAGAACAGCAAGACTAAAGCCTATACACTCAAAGGACTCTCTATGCAAGAGCTGACAAGAAGGGCACAACTGCTTGCAGATAAACTGGCCACTAGCAAAGAAGGAAAGGCCAAGAGAGCCCAGATAATAGAAGAATTAGTAGCAGAGAGCTATGGTTCAAAAGCCTCAGTATCCAGATGGAAAGAAGAAAGACTAATGGATACTTACAGAAAATACTTGGCTGCCAAGGCTGCAAATCCAGAGAAGTTTCAAACTGCTGATCCTTCAAGATCAGTAGTTAGAACTTCTGGTATATCAACAAGAAGACCTGCTACTCAGAGAAAGAAGGCAGAGGACAATGTCAAAACTGACTTCAAAATGGTACTACTTGAAGGAAGTTCAATAGTCCATTCAGATTTTGACATTGAGGAGAAACCTCTGTTAACACAATTCAGGGATCCTTCCACTTTTGCCTACCAAATACAAAAGACCATCAAAGAAAAGATGCATACCAGGGTAGTGACTGAACACCATCTCCCAACTGTTCAGATGCCTGATATACAACAACAACAAGGAAGAGACTCCCACCTGAGGTTAACTGAAACTGAAAGCATCCAACACTCAGGACCATCAACCCAAGGGACAAGTCTGGTTCCCTATTCTTCTGACTTTAACAAGTCAAAGATACCTATCATCAGATGGTCACTTACTGATAACAACTCAGTATTGTTGACAAGAAGAGACCTCTCAAGCAGGGCTTACAAGAAGATCAGTGATCTGAAGAAACTGTCAACACAAGACCTGCTCACAATTCAACATCTGGAACCACAGAGAGGATCTCTATCTGATGGTCAGTTAAACCAGCTCAAGAACACCATGTACAAAGAGATATGGAAGATTGTTCAAGACAGAAGAAAAACATAAGGAATTAGTAAGGTTTTGGCTTCATCAATCCAGGGGAGATTGTTAGGACAAAGAGGATTGGTGAAACCACTTTTGGAAACCTTAGTCTAATTCACTTCTGTCATTTTGGCTAAGTATAGAAGTACTGAAAAGAAAACAAAGAACTGCTGAAGAGAAGATAAGAGAAGTGCTGAAGAAGAAACTTCATCAGAAGTTCTGAAGTCCAAACCAGACAAGTTCACTTCAGAAGTACTGAAGACAAACTACTCATCAGTAGTTTGTCATTCATCAGCACTTAGCATCAGATATTTTCCACCGCCTTTTGCATCAGTAGTTTATTGTTTATTATTACTTTTAGCTGTATTTGTTAGTTTCAATGTTGCAACTTGTGCAACTTGTTTCTGTTGTTTCTGTACTTGCTTTTTGGGCAAGATACATGTATGTAAACGTCTATAAATAGGAGGCTTCAACCTTCTATTTTAGACATGGATTTTTTAATAGAAAAATCCTTCAAACACTCTCACTGTTCTATTCCATTTCAGTATTTATTGTGAATCTGTCTAAGTATCTAATTCTCATTTACTGCTTGGATTCATAATAAATACTTGTCATTTATTAGTTTCAATCATCAAGGGGGAGTAATAACTCTTCCTTAGTATAAAAAGTGTTGCTTTAACTTATACATTCCGCTGTGCTTATAATCTGATTTACAAGGGCTTGCTAAACACTTAAGTGTCAAGATAGCAAGTTCTTACTTAGCAAAAAGAGCAAACTGATCCAACAGAAGTAAGTGAAGAACTGAAGTGTATGTTAAGTATGTATGTCTAAGATGCAATTTTGGTTTGAAGAACAGAACTGTTATTGACCTAATTTCATCCTGTTTTGTTTGATGTAAAATCTGAGATGCATTTTGGTTTGAAGAAGTGAATATGTTAAGTATGTATGTCTTGGCATATATGCTTCTTTTTGAGTGAATATGAGCTAATTATCCAACTGACGCGATGTGCAGGAATGAATCAAGAGATATCCAAAGGTTAGTTGATAGGATCTCATATGAACTGCTTAGCTTGATGGGACGCTATGAAACAAGTTCTGATACATACTTAATTGGTATTGAGACCCGCATGCAAGAGTTGAAATCATTCCTAAGAGTTGGGTCAGGCGGTGTTCTTATGGTTGGGGTATGTGGGGTGTGGGGTAGCGGTAAGTCTACTCTCGCATCTTATATTTATGATGAAATAAGTCATGAGTTTGAAGGTTGCTGCTTTGTCAAAAGTGTTACGGCCAGATCAAGAATGTACGGCTTGAAAACATTACAAGAAGAAATTCTCTCAAATGTCATGAAATTAAAAGTGACGCTAACAAACATTGAACAAGGAATCTACATGATGAAAAGCTTATATCAAAATAGTGTTCTTTATTGTCCTTGATGATGTAGACCACACTGTGTACCTAGAGATGCTAGTTGGATCACACAACTGGTTTGGTAATGGGAGTCGAATAATATTTACCACTAGAAACCAAGATCTGGCGAAGGCTCGCGGTTTCCTACCATATAATGTCTTGATGTGTAACACCCCAACCGATGGCGGAATCATCGAGGTGCCACGTAGTGACGATTGTTCAAAAGCACATGGTACTAAAATGTAAATATTATTGAATAAACCAGAATTGTCTTACATAATAATGGAAATTACATTGTCTAAATGAAATGTAAATATTTAAATAACTGAAATAAAATAAAGCACTAAATGTCCCTTGCTAAAGCACTAGATCAAACTGCACCTGAAACATGTACAAAAATAGGTTTGGTCAACATATGAAATGTTGGTGAGCATTCCTAGATTTGATATATATAGTAGGTTAAAAAGTTATACAATTCAAGTGCAAGCTACAGTGCAAATATGTAAACTATGTATCATACAAATGAGCGAAATCAACCCTGTGACTGTATAATGTACTGTATGAACTGTAGTGTACTCAACCAATGAATGGATGATAACTTAACACTGGCCACGGATTCTCCGATGAAAAAGGGGGAGAATCAATCTAGGCGGGGTGTCAATCCAAATAGCGCTATTCAATGTTAAGGTCGGCTTGTACCATGTTAATGATTTCACTAAGTACAAATGTAATCCACATGTAATGTCTAAGCATAAAGCACGTTGTAAGCAATGCACATAGTACTAGAATTGTATTTGTAAAAATGTAAACTTGTATTTGAAATTGTAATAGTGTACATGTAACACCCCAAAAAAATGTATAAAAGCAAAAAGGGGATAGGAAGTACTCACTGTTTACGTAATAGCTTGTAATTGAACTGGACAACGAAATATGCGTTGGAAATATTCCAAAGAATCAACCTAAAGAATTTGATAATGTGTAAGGGAAATAACTCTAGGATATATGTATTTCTAGGGCTTCGAATTTAGGGATAAATGCTTATTTGATTAATTAATGAATTGTTTATTAAATATAAGAAATTTAATGAATAAATACACAAAAGTCTTTTTGTAAAATTTTAAGTTGAATATAGTCACAACACAAGGTTTTAAGTATGAAAATAATTTTTATAAAATTATTTCCTTGAAAATAGAATGTTTAATCTAATTATTTCAAATTGTCAAAATACGACTTTAATATCTAAAAATATTAAAATCAAAGAATTTCTGAATTAAAAATTGTATTTCAGTTCTAAATGGATAGAAATAATTTATGTAAAATTTTGGTGCAAAAATATTGAAAAATGGATTTATTATGATTTAATTATGATTAAAACTAACAAAAATTGATTAAAAATATTAAATAAATGATTTTTCAGAAATAAAAATCATTTCTGAAAAGATTAATGTTATAAAAACTTAGGATAATTTTTGTGGAAATTTATAAGATCGTTTTGATATTTTAATGGATTTTTATAAATATAATAGTGTAAAATTGATTTAATTATTATAAATATTAAATAAATGAATTTCTGAAAAATAAAAATTGTAAATAAAACCTTTGTCTCAGATTTAATAAATATAATTTTTTTAGAATTTATAAAAGGGTTTTGATATTTAAAAATGAATTTATAAGATTAAAATGTTTAATATATATATTAATTGATTTGTTTGTTTGAAAAATGAAAAAAAGAAAACAAAAAGAATGTCACGCCGGGACTCGAACCCGCGTGACTCGGCTGTGGGACACCAGACACAACCAACTGGTCCAAGAAAGTGGTTGTGTTTGGTTGTTGTTAATATAAAATAAATACAGAAAGGTGTTCTTCCCCAAAACCTCAATTACGAGCCCTAGATCTACAATCAGGCAAATCTCACAACATTAACCCAATTAAACATAGGGCTAATGTTGTGAAGACGCCGATTAACAAAACCCATCAAAGAAAAACGACTTACAATGATGAATTCGTATGTATAGCTCGGTCAAAGAAAAAGTCAACCACGAGTGTAAAAGCTTCGATTCTGGACGATTTGGTGTTTGATAATGAAAAGTGTTATAGGGGTTATGCTAATCGCATATATGTGTATGTGTGTGCAGGTTTGATTGAATTATAATCACGTATATATACGAATTCGATCCGGGTTATTTTGGAATGCACATAATGGCATTCATACGCACAATCAAAGCCGGGTCATGGTCAATTCAACGCGTTGAATCACGCGTTTTGTTAATTTAGAAAGAGTGTTGATGATGTGCATAGATTATTCGTGTTTATTGAGTCAAATAAGGAATCCTTGTATTTTTTTTTTGGTTTGCAGCGATAATTCAGCAGAGGAAAGGAAGAAGAGTCAGCCGCAAAACAGGGTTTAAATATAATGAGAGTTGGATTTGAATCAGATAGGTGCTTCAGCCCAGTTGGTTGTGGTGTGCGAGTTGTGACTCGGCCGGCTCGGGTTCGATTCCCGGCTTGAGCAAGGCTTTCTTTTTTTTTTTTATAAAGAGATAAGAGGTGGTGTTGGGCTGGGATACTTGGGCCGGATCTCTTGTTTGGGCTGTTGTTCAGCTGGGCCAGTGTTGGGCTCCAAGGTTTTTCAAAGAATTATAAAGGGATTTGGGCTTGGTTTGGTTGTGGTTTAGTTATGGTTTAGGAATGGTAAGAAAAATATATATATTTATAATGACTAAAAATCTGAATTTATTATTATTATTATTATTATTATTATTATTATTATTATTATTATTATTTAGAAATAAAATGAAAAGAAAAAGTGACGGATGTCACATGATGTTAGAAGTTAAAGAGGCTATTGAACTCTTCTGTAGGCATGCAATTGGGAAAAGTAAACCTCTGCCAGGCTTCGAGGAAGTTTTAGTACTTATGGTTTCTAAATTTGGTGTGCACCCATCAGCGCTAAAAAGTTTGGCCTCTTTTCTACATGGCAAAGACTTGAGTGTGTGGATGAGTATCTCGGATAGACTAGTATGTACACGAGTTGACGAAATTCTGAAAAAGTTTGAAACTCCTGATGATGGGCTAGCAAGAAATATTTTGCTGGATTTCTTACATGAAGGGATTGTCGCTGTGTCGCCGTGATGCTTGTGGTTTAAATTATTTAGATGTCTATGATATCCCACATAAAATTCTAGTCGAGGCTGCTACTTTTTTAGTTTTTTACTCCATTTTTTATCCAATAAACTATAAAAATCAATATGCAACATATAAAAAACTAACATTAAAGTGCAGAGTTAAGATCAAATACATGGTGAATAAAAAATAAGAAGTCGTAGGTTGGGTATCAAACGGGGTCCGATTGAACTCATTCAAGCGACATTGGAATCGTCTCATTGAACTCTACAATCTTATTTTTTATGTTTTCGATTTTTTGGATTTTTAGCTTGTAGTTTTTAGAATTTGTGTTATATCATTGTGTTTTTTATGTTTGATGATTCCCACGCTGTTAACAATATTATAAGGATAGGTGAGGCCGGCTAGGTAATGTTAAAGCAGTTTACTTTTGAAACGATAAACAACATTATCAGATTATGTTGATGATTCCCACGCTATTAAGCCGAATCTCCAACCTAGTAAAACACAATTTGCTTTTATAGATAATATATTTGATTTTCAATATATATTAAGATTTTTTACAGTAATCACATTACTGCTTTATTATGGATATTTTTATTCCTAATAATACATATGTATGCAAAATGAAGCCAATTTTCGAACCACTTAAACACTTGTACTAGTTTTGGTACTTGGTAGGTGAGGCGTAGCGGAAGAGAGAAACGCCACACTATGAGTTCAGATTTGTATAATGAATGTTTGATATGAGCGAAACAATGGGTACGATTCTTACACGGCCAATATTAAGCAGAGAACTTCTAGAACCACATAATATATTTGCACGTATGCACGTAGTTCTTGGTACATAGAGTGCAAGACAGATTGATGGTGACTTTATAATGTGTCATGCTCTAATCAAAATAAGACTAGTATCATCTCTCTTCAGATATAAACCATCATTGGCTCCTTCTAAGCTCTTGATTGCTATCACCCTTTTATCTGCTCCAGACTTGCATCTATATTAAATAAAAAAAATCATGTCTTCCATTGAAAAAGTGAAGCACTTGCATATTCCTCTCCAAGAATTATCAGACGCAACTAATGGATTTTCTGATCAGAATCTCCTTGGAAGGGGTGGATTTGGGAAGGTTTATAAAGGCGTATCTGTTAAACATGGCGACATTGCCATAAAGATGTTGGATCCTCGGTTAGGCCAAGGAGACCATGAATTTAAAACCGAGATTGCCTTACTTTCAGTTTATAAACATGAAATCATTGTCTCGCTTCTCGGATTTTGTGATGAAGATGGTCAAAAGATTCTTATTTATAATTATGAAAGCAATGGGAGTCTGGACAAACAAAAGTCTGGACAAGCAATGGGGTTGTATTGTTTGAAGTATTGTGTGGAAGGCTCGCACGTGTTATGGCATACAAGGACGAGCGTCAGTTTTTAACTAATTTGATCACAATACATTGGAAAAGGAACACATTAGATGAGATCATCTTTTCTGATCTACAAAGACAGATAAACAAAGCTTCCTTACTTACGTTTATAACCATTGCATACCAATTTTTGAAGAACGGAAATGAACGTCCAACAATGAAGAAGGTCGCGAAACAACTACAGAAAGCTCTTGATAATCAACTTGTAAGTTGTTGCAGTCACATAAGGGTTTACATTTTTCTTTTTAGCATTGATGCCTTTACTAATCACCTTTTTATTTTAATTATAATGCTTACAGATGTTATTCCAAATTAAAAATTTTGTATGCCTGATCTTTGGAATCCCTTTGTTTTGGCATAATTTTGCATAGGCACTTGTTGATTTATGGTTGGAAGATGATCATATTCATGGATATGCTGCTCATCACCAAGGACAATCTGCAGGGTATTTTTATTTCAGTTTCTCCCATAAAATAAAATATTTATTAAAAATGTAGATATAGAAATATGTATTTTTACGAATTAAGAATAACAGATTTGAAACTAATATATAACAAAATACAAAAAAGGGCTTTGCCAACCATACCACTTTATTTTGGCTTTGGCTATAATTACCATATATTACACATTTTAACAAGAAACCTTAAGATAGTGGCACAATATTTTAGTTTCGAATATTTATTATAATTTTCAGTTTACAAGTAAATCCCCACGTATTAACGTTTTTAGCAAAAGAATGCATTGAGAACAAGACATCATATATATATTTTTAAACTTATATTTCCTGTAAAAATCAATGCAAAAATATGATTACAATTGATTATTTGCATTTGGCGTGTATATAAATTTTTAATAGAAAGTGGCATTTCTGTAAAAATAATAAAAACTACACTACTAAACAGTTAATAAGACTTGTTTATCAATATAGGTGTTCACTTTTTTTTTAAATAATTTATTCGACGGTTATTAAAGGTTTTGTAGCCTAGTGGTATGGTGTATTGAAATGGTGTCACTCCTTATGAGGTGAGGGTTCTAGTCCCATGGTAAAAAAACATGCATATTTAGGAGTAAGAATAGAGGGTGTGTTTTAGCCGTTCAAATAAAAATCTCAATTTGACCTGAAGAAGAAAGCCTTGATCAGGCTTAATTCAGGCGACTAGCCTCCACAGGTTTGGGTTTAGTATGAATGGAATTGGGTAAACATGGGATTGACACAACACGTGAACACGTTTAGCTAAACAGGTTATGTTCATGTCAATCTAACAGTTTTGCAGGTTTAGTAAGTTGTAAATGTATAATCTTATTACATTGCAAAATAAAATATTTTTCCTGGTTAATCAGATGGTGTTCATTCCAACACAATGAACATGCATGCTGTGTTCTGGATTCATGCATGTGTGCTCTATGATATTTCATGTAAAATTATTAGGTTGGTATAGGCATTAATTGAGTTGCAAAAGTCACATTGCTTTGAGCATCATTTTATTTACATAGATTGCCTCTATATACTTATTTCCAAACAACTTAACAGGCCAGTGGCATCGTCTTCCCAATCCGTTCCGTCCTCTTTTCCTCAGCCGTGGAAGTATGATGTCTATATTAGTTTCAGAGGAGAAGATACCCACATGGCATTTGTAAATCATCTCTTCTCGGCTTTCGTACGAAGGCTAATCTTCCCTTACAAGGACAATGAAACACATCCTCGGAATGAATCCTTTGGTCCATCCCACACTAAGGCTATTCAAGAATCACGGATTGCCATCATCATATTCTCAAAATATTATGCTTGGTCATCTTGGTGCTTGAATGAACTTACATTTATTATTGAAAATATGGAACAAAGAGGGCAGGTGGTTATTCCTATTTTCTATGATGTTAAACCCTCAGATGTGAGAAGGCAAACAGGGTATTATGGAGAGGTGTTTCACCAGCATGAGTTGAACAATAACAACAAACACAAACTTGAATCTTGGAGAAGAGCACTTCAGAAAGTAACTAACATTTCTGGATGGGACGCGGACAATGGATAATTTTCTCCCTGCAGTTCTTCATATATATACATATAATGTTTGTAATTTAAGAATTAATTACTTAATTGTATTCATTCACACACTAGTCTCTAATAACACTTTCATATTCCTTTATAATATATAAATAATAACCGTTAGGATTTTGGTTTGAAGAAGTGAAGTGAAGAGCTGAAGTGTATGTTAAGTATGTATGTCTAAGATGCATTTTGGTTTGAAGAACTGAACTGTTATTGACCTTTTTCATCATGTTTTGTTTGATGGAGAGGTGTTTGAAGAAGTGAAGTGAAGAGCTGAAGTGTATGTTAAGTATGTATGTCTAAGATGCATTTTGGTTTGAAGAGCTGAACTGTTATTGACCTTTTTCATCATGTTTTGTTTGATGTAAAATCTGAGATGCATTTTGGTTTGAAGAAGTGAATATGTTAAGTATGTATGTCTTGGAATATATGCTTCTTTTTGAGTGAATATGAGTTATTTATCCACCTGACGCGATGTGCAGGAATGAATCAAGAGATATTCAAAGGTTAGTTGATAGGATTTCATATGAACTGCTTTGCTTGATGGGACGCTATGAAACAAGTTCTGATACATACTTAATTGGTATAGAGACCCGCATGCAAGAGTTGAAATCATTCCTAAGATTTGGGTCAGGCGGTGTTCTTATGGTTGGGTATGTGGGATGTGGGGTAGTGGTAAGTCTACTTCGCATCTTATATTTATGACGAAATAAGTCATGAGTTTGAAGGTTGCTGCTTTGTCAAAAATGTTACAGCCAGATCAAGAATGTATGGCTTGAAAACATTACAAGAAGAAATTCTCTTAAATGTCTTGAAATTAAAAGTGACGTTAACAAACATTGAACACGGAATCCACATGATGAAAAACTTATATCAAAATAGTGTTCTTATTGTCCTTGATGATGTAGACCACACTGTGTACCTAGAGATGCTAGTTGGATCACACAACTGGTTTGGTAATGGGAGTCGAATAATATTTATCACTAGAAACCAAGATCTGGCGAAGGCTCGTGGTTTCCTACCATATAATGTCTTGATGTTAGAAGTTAAAGAGGCTATTGAACTCTTCAGTAGGCATGCATTTGGGAAAAGTAAACCTCTGCCAGGTTTCGAGGATGTTTTAGTACTTATGGTTTCTAAATTTGGTGGGCACCCATCAGTGCTAAAAAGTCTGGCCTCTTTTCTACATGGCAAAGACTTGAGTGTGTGGATGAGTATCTCGGATAGACTAGTATCTATATGAGTTGATGAAATTCTGAAAAAGTTTGAAACTCCTGATGATGGGCTAGGAAGAAATATTTTGCTGGATTTCTTACATGAAGGGATTGTCGCTGAGTCGCCGCGATGCTTGTGGTTTAAATTATTTAGATGTCTATGATATCCCACATTATGCTTGGGAGTGAAGTTTTTGATGAACATGAAGACCATTCCATGGCTTGAAACACAATGTAATTTGCAGCAGATACTTGCATTTATTCATCTAGGGAGCACATACATTTGACTTGTGGGCTATGTATGGGGAAAGCTCTTGGAACCTCTTCTCTTGGTAAGCCAATGTCGCATAGCGAAAGCACAAAAGGTAAACTAGCGAAATAATCCCAAAGAAATTCGATTAAAAACCGACTGCATTTCAGCATTTGTAGTTAGTTTTTTTTTAATTTTTAATTTTATTGGAAAAATACGTTATAGCTTTTAAATGGAACATAAGAAAGGAAACTAGATTCATTCATGTAGAGTGTACGTTATAGCTTTTAAATGGAACATAAGAAAGGAAACTAGATTCATTCATGTAGAGTGTACTGATAAAACGCTATATTTAGGTTGCTTAAGAATTTAACAATGCTATTGCAGTATTGCTTAATAATGTTATTATATACTCCACCATCTAACCCTCATCAGTATCATTATATTTCCATCAGTTTTACGAGCATGATAATGATTCTTTATCTGTTCTTTTGTGACTACAAGCAGATAAAATTGTTGTACGTGGCTGTTGCATCAGTGGGACCGATGTTTTCCAAATTATTAAAGTCGATAATGAAACCGCTACGATTTCCTTGCATTCATAAGCACCAATTGGCATGTTTCATAAAAAAATTTGTGATTTGGGGAAAATGTATAAGCTTACCTATCTGTATATACAACATAATTAACTTAACAAACTAAATAACTAAAATAACTACCACTAAGCTAAATTCTAACTAGATGTTGAGATGGACAACCATATCATCAGGTTAATGTGTCTCGTTCACTTAAGGAACACATGATTCTTGGCCCTATGAATGGTAGCTTGGCTATCACCTTTGATGGGAATCTGAGTGATATCAAGAACCTGCAGTTGAGCAAGCAACCGGGTCAACCAAGAGAGTTCAGCATTGACATGTCTTAAAGATTTGTATTCAACTTCAGCTAAACTAAGAGAGACCGTTGGTTAAAACACTGCTCATACATGAAACACTCCTCATACATGATGTCTGAGTTGCTGCCAGTGTCCACGAAAGCTCGAGTTGTTCTATAGTGACCAAAGATAGAGGTGACAATGAGTGCGCGAGTAGAGGAGGGTCCTCCCTTGACAACGGGGAAACAGACTTGTTGCTCCTTCCCCTCCGCAATTTGATCTGGCTTGCGCTTGCCACCTTGAATCATCAGGCTAACATTCTTGATTTTCTTTTGAGGTGGCCCCTCGTTTCGCTTCTGTTGCACATTTTTCAGAAGGTGTCCCAACTTGCTGGATTTTAAAGCATTCTTTATTGCGGTTTTAAGCTTGAAGCACGCGTGGATTCGTGTCAGATTGTCGTGTTCATGTCTAAATTGTCAGCCCTACATTTGTGACCCATCATGGCCATCAAGTAACCTACACAAACATGCCATCATTGTTATCAGCAAAAAACCACAAATCTGCAAATAGTAAAAATACCCTCGGCCACAATATATCCATCTACTGTTCAAATCGTAACTCTATTATACTTATATTTATAGTTCAACATTAGGCTTGTAGGTCGTTCCAGGCTCAAATGACCTGTAGGTCATCATGACAGCCCCAACGGCCCACAACATCTAAAACAGTCAAATATAACTGAGATTATTATAATTCAGGCTCAGACGACTTGTTTCTCATCATCACAGCACTAAGGAGCCACATACCGAAGGTCTGAGAATACTATCGGCAATTCAACGTTATACGGTGAAAAGTTAAGGTGGGTTGCAGGTTTAAACCTACCATCCAACACCATAACCGCGCCATCTTCACTGATAATGTATACATTTGTGACTCATCATAGCCATCAAGTAACCCTACACAAACATGCCATCATTGTTATCAACAAACAACCACAAATCTGCAAATAGCGAAAATACCCTCGGCCACAATATAGATAATGACAAGGATACCCATCTACTATTCAAATCGTTACCCTATTATATATAATTTCAAGTTACTATTCATTACAGGAACAATAAATATAAGGGGTTGTTTGGTAGCCTCTTAATTAGCCTCTTAACTATTCAGGTCTGAATCATTCAGCATTCAGACTGTTTGTTTCAGCATCTGAATGGAATGATTAAGTGCTGAACCATTAAGCTAATAAGGGATGCTGAATGATTCAGCTCTTAACCATTCAGAGCCTCTTAACCATTCAGACCATCTTAATGATTCAACACTTAATCAACCAAACAGCCCCTAAGTATAATATAAGGATGATAGGTGTATTCGACGTCACGCGTTGCGCGATTACATAATCCGTGGAATATAACTATAAGGCAGCCACAACTTTTGCAGTATAATCACCATAGTAGAGTCATGATTGTAGCATCGCAAAATTTTCCCCAAATTCTAATACGTATATTTTATTTTATTTTTATCATTCATAATGTGCCTAAGTCTTTCTTTTACTACCACAACTTACATGTGTATATATATATATATATATAAGGGATAATAATAATAATAATAATAATAATAATAATAATAATAATAATAAACTCATATTTCCCCTACCTGCTACGGTTTGCTGCACCTTCCCAAACCAAAGAAAACTCCTTTGACCAATTATATAGGCTAAATTAGGAGAACCATAAATCAAATTAAATGACTTGACTGGTATAGCAATCAAGTTGCGCGTATTAGTACTGATTATAAGCATCATTACGCGTAAATCCTGGCCTAATTAAACTGATTCATTGAAGAGTTGACTTTTCCATATAAACCAAAATTCAATCCTTATAAAACGATGATTATAACACAATTAAACGGATATACACGCTCTAAACCTGCCGATTAGAATAACCCCTCTGCAACTAGTCCCTCTTAATCACTAAAAAAAACCTCGATTTTAAAGCTTGAAGGGTCGTGACTTGATGTTCTAATACGCCATCTTTCGGTACGATTTGATCTTGATTCTTATGTGCTTTCAGTTCGGAATTGTATGTAGATAAAAAGCCCTATCATTAATTTGGTTATCATGTCTGTTTACTTGTTAATTTTGATGATTTATAAACCTAGGGCTCGAATCATTTATAATTGGGGAAGAACACTCCAGTACATGGTGTTATAATTTAATTAAACAGAAACCAAACACAACCACTGATCTAGATCAAGTGGGTGTGTCTGGTGCTTCAGAACTGGTCCACGCGGGTTCGACCCCCGGGATCACCAAAATATTTTTAACATTCAAGTCTTATATATATATATATATATATAATTACTTATATTTTAAAATTCATTTTTAAATACTAAAACTCTTTTATAAATCCTAAAAAAATTATTTTAAACTAATCTGATGAAAAAGTTTCACCCACAGTTTTTAGTTTTCAAAAATTTATTTATTTAATATATATAATAATTAAATCAAATTTATTCTATTATATTTATAAAATTCCATTAAATTATCAAAACAATTTTATAAATATCGACAAAAATTATCCTGAGTTTATATAATGATAAACTTTTCTGAAATGATTTTTATTTCAGAAAAATCATTTATTTAATATTTTTAATCAATTTTTGTTAGTTTTAATCGTAATTAAATCATAATAAATTCAATTTTTAATATTTTTTCACCAAAATTTTATACAAATTATTTCTGAATATTTAGAACAGAAATATAAATTTTAAACTAATAATTCTTTAATTTTAGTGTTTTTA
This sequence comes from Ambrosia x helenae, assembly GCA_030844895.1. NCBI lineage: Eukaryota > Viridiplantae > Streptophyta > Magnoliopsida > Asterales > Asteraceae > Ambrosia > Ambrosia x helenae. The sequence continues at coordinate 81,385,784 of CM061225.1, forward strand.
AATATTAAAATTAAATCTTGATAATTTGTTATAAATATATTTAATATTCTATTTTAAAGAAAATAATTTTGTAAAAATAATTTTTATACTTTAAACACATTATTGTGTCCATCTTAAATTTAAATTTCATAAAAAGATTTTTGTCTATTTATTTACTAAATTTCTCTCAATTATCAAACATTTTTAATATTAATCAAACGAGCATTTATCCCCAATTCGAAGCCCTAGAACATATACACTTGTAGACTAGATAGACTTAGACATATTTATTACCTTATTATAGGGTGATATTTGGCATTGTTGGGCAACACATATTCTATATCACGAGACTTAACGTTTTAAGGTGAGTTTACATAGCCCCTTTTTCTGTTTTACATTTTGGGGTGAAACATGTATAAACATTTTATACACTATCATTTACTCATTCTTACATTGTTGAAACTTGTGATTCAATTATAAACATTTTATACACTATCATTTAATCATTCTATCATTTGACTGTAACAAAAAGACACAGTACAATCATTAACATTGATCAAGCCGCCTGTTTAGATTATAGCGCTATAGGTCTGACAAACCCATCCCCCCGCATAAATTCAGGGATGATCGATAACAGTAACAACATTTAACTAACTTGCGAGTTAGTCATCAGTCGACATAAGGTTTGGTTGTACAAAGACGCATTGTTACATGTCTGCATCATACTCTATCATCATACAACTGGGAATGTTGTACAAACTATTATTATCAAGCATTTACAAAAAAAACCTATGTATTCTCACCAACATTTGTTGACCCAAAATATTTTTAACTTAACATGTTTCAGGTTCTACTTGCTTGAAGATTAGAGTTAATACTTGAAGATGCGTAGCTAGTATTTGTTGTTTTGATGAACAAATTCTTAGAACAATTGTATGTAATTTATTTAAATCATTTATTGAAATTTATTATTCACCATGAGCTATTGAACAATCATCAATACGTAACATCCCGATGTTTCCGCCATCGGTTGGGGTGTTACAATGATGCAAGACGCAAAAGAAACAAAGAAAAGTCAAAACAAAACATATCGAAAAAATGGCTCAGAGTTTTCAAGAGCCATGGCTGCAAAGTGGGTTGCAAGTTAGAACTTACCATCCACAATCCTTGCCACGCCATCCTCATCAATTATCGGGAAAATTTTAAAATTCATCACAGCCAAGCAAAGCAAAAAAATATAGGCATACCACCAAACAAATTACCAAAATACTAAATCGAGCAACGACCGAGCCGACCCCAACTTGCTCTCATAACCAACTTGACTCGTTTACACCAGTGTAATCATATATGACAAATTCATAGCTATTGCCTATATGTACACGCTTAGATCATAACTGTATAAAAAAGTAACAAAGAACATGAAACTTAACCACACACCATGTGATGAGGAAAGGCTCTGATAGTCAGACCCGAAAACAACCCATTGATAAGCATTCCCTGCAACAATCACACACAGACTTAGTAACTTAGTATGATATAAAATATAAATCATCATAGTAACCAAACATAAGTTATGAAAAACTAAAATATTAAACGTACTCTTTGTGGAACACCAAGAGGTGAAATCTGTCCACCGCCGCCGCCGCCATCAACAGGTGTAAAGCCACCGGCAACGGTGATGGAACACCACTTTCCGATTAGACATTACCCAACATCACAAAACGACACATCACGACATCATAAGAAAACCCCCAAAATAAAAACATCAAAATATCAACAACCCATGGTTGCTGCGGCAACGGTGACGCCACCCAAGGCAGCCAAACATGGCTGCCGCCAGCACCGACCAATCGAGAGAGAGAAAGAGACATGCAGAGATTAACCAGACTGTACTCAACATCACAAAACGACACATCACGACATCATAAGAAAACCCCCAAAATAAAAACATCAAAATATCAATAACCCATGGTTGTTGTGGCAACGGTGACTCCACCCAAGGCAGCCAAACATGGCCGCCGCCGGCGCCGACCAATCGAAAAAGAGAAAGAGACATGCAGAGATTAACGAACGCCACCACCCGCATAGATCGAAACCGATGCCACCACCCACCATCGGTTATTGCCGGCTCAAGTGTGTGTGTGTGTGTGAGAGAGAGAGAGAGAAGCTTGAAAGAATAGAAATAGAGAGACACGATGGAAGTGATTTGTTTGTGTTTTGTTTTGTTTGAGAATGAAAAAGAGAAAGAAACAGAGGTAGATGATGGTGGGTATGAAGAGAAGGAAACGTGGATGGCCAGATGAAAGAAAACGTGTCATCATCTCAAATGACCAAAACACCCTTAAAAAGTTACATAATAACGACAATGGCATTTCTAGTGTTAACAAAGTTTCAAGTTACCATTCATTTAGAGGAACAATAAATATAAGTATAATAATAGTAATATCCAAGAAAATCTAAAGTAGTACTCAAGTTCAAAACGTTAATAAAATATAAGTTAATATGTATATAGTACTAAAACAAAATAAATAATAAAATCAATCGCCGTCGCGATCCATAGTAGTGCACGAGCCCTCGTCCTCGCTCTCGTTCTCAATCTCAGAAGGTTCCTCTTCTTCCTCTTCCTGCACTGGCTGTTCCTCGAAATTTTCCTTTTTCCTGTATTGGTTCTTCCTCAGGATCCTCCTCTGGTTCTTCTTCTTCACCCTGTCCCAAGGCTTTCAAAAGCCTATTACGAATTGTGTTTAATTCCTGTCTGGGAGCTGTCAAGTCCTGCCTAGTGGCACTTAATTCCTGCCTAGTCTTAGCTGCCTCCTGCCTAACAACAGCTAACTCTGTAATCAAATGGCTAATCTGGCCCTCCATATGCTGAAAACGCTCATCCACATTGTTCCTCCATAGCCTAAAGCGTTGGACAATGGTGAAAGCATTGTCCAACTCAGAATAGACATGCTTCATAATGAATTACCTGATATATTATTATTATTAAATTGATTTATCGATTGGGGGGTTTAAACTGAAATTAAAATAAATAAATTAAAACTAATTAAAACTAAATTATTAATTAAACTAAGAAACTGAAAATAAATGAAAGCTGATGAACTAGTCTGGAACTCTAATGAGGAGAAGACTGGTAACCTGGGTAGAATCCCTAGACTCTAGTTATAAAAGCTGACATATGTAATCCGGTTAGAGACCCTGTTCTCACCTAATAAACCTCCTGTCAAGGATATTCGACTAGACTCAAGGCGGGACAAGTATTGAGATGCTAAAATGAAAGTGGATCGCCCCGGCGAAACCAAATCCCACAGTAATCATTTAATCAACCACTCTTGGATCGAAAACTCCCAAACTGTGAATCAAATAGGAACCAACCCTTAAGTAGGAACTATAGGAATCAATCTGAGCCATCCATCTTCAATGGCATGATTGTAAATAAGTAAAACTTTAATTAATTGTTATTTTAATAAAGGGGTATTAATGTCTTTTGTTCAATATCATTGTTATTAGGTAATTAATAAGAAACTCCTGTATATTTGAAACAGCAAATTAGTGTTTATGGTATATCCAAACGTATTTATTGAATATATAATATTAAAATTATATCTCGGTATATATACAACAGTGTACATTGGTGTATATCAGTTTTTTTTGTTCATTCATCATCATCATCAACACATATATACACCGGTGTACATCAATTATACATTGATGTATATCACTTTTTTTCTTTTCATTCAACAACATCAACACAGATATACATTGGTGTATATTCCTTTTTCATTCATCATCATCACCAACACAAGATATACATTGGTGTATATTCGTTTTTTTATTCATCATCATTCAACATCAACACAGATATACATTGGTGTATATTCGTTTTTGAAGTGTACATTGGTGTATATCAGTTTTTTTTGTTCATTCATCGTCATCATCAACACATATATACAAACGGTGTACATCAGTTATACAATGATGTATATCACTTTTTTTCTTTTCATTCAACATCATCAACACAGATATACATTGGTGGATATTCGTTTTTTCATTCATCATCATCACCAACACAAAATATACATTGGTGTATATCAGTTTTTTTTATCATCATCTACTTAACAAAACCTCAAAACAACAAACACAAATTACCATTTTCTCATTTAATATCCTCTCTTTTCTGCTTCTGATTCCTAGCCCAATCAGCAAGACTAGTGCCTTTCAAAAAAAAAAAAGCAAGACTAGTACAACCTTCACCGTCAGATCTAGCTTCACTTCAGAAACAATCTCTTTCAACAGAGAAGTTGCTATCGTTGAAGGCGAAACCAAAGTCGCCGTCACCACGGCTGTTCGTGGATTGAAGAGATCCAGATTAATGATAATAACAATAATAATAATAATAACAATAATAATAACAATAATAATAATAATAATAATAAAGTATACAGATTAAAACGAAATGTAGTGAGTGTACTACTAAGCTCGATTACCAACATCACTATTAAGAATAGTGGACGTAATATTAAAGAGACTGGAATACAATCTCTGAGTAATAAACGGAAGAAAAGCAGTATCGTTGATCTGGCCGGTGAATTCGTCGCCGACAACTTGAGAGAGTACAAATTCCGGCGAATAGAGTACAACAACGGCGATATCTACAGCGGCGAAAAGATTGGATCTTTAAGAAAAAGAAATGTGAAAGGGATAGGCTACAGAAAGCAAAGAGCTTTGAGAGTTTAAATTAGGGTATTACGTGAGATCAAGGGAAAATGGTGGTGGCTTTGGTTGGTTCTTAAAAATAATATTATTTATTAGTAATAATAATAATAATAATAATTGAGAAAGTTTAATAGAACGATGAAGATGGGATCTGATGATAATCAAAGAGTTTATTTGATGAAGAAATTATAGGAAACTAGTTATGATGATGTAGATAACTTATTTTAAAAATATGTTGTGTTTATGTCATTTTACATTTATACCCATATGATGAAAATAAAAATGGATGGCCAAGATTGGTTCCTAAGTTCCTAACTAGGGTATTGGTTTCTATTTGATCTTATTCCTATATATATATATATATATATATATAATATATATATATAGTATAAGGTTATATTGGAAATTCTTGTTATATGGTAAATTCTGGAAACTCTAACTTCCCGACTTTTTTTATATAAAAATTTTAGGGTATGTGATATACATGATTTTAAGCATTTGGGCCAAAAAAATCAAAAAAGTGTCGAGCTTATTTTTTTAAAAAAAAATAAAAAACCGTCTTCGGGTAACAAATGGTTAACACGTGTTAGTTTCGCTTAACATGTGTGATACAACTTAACATACGTAAAAAGTGAACATTTTACACGTGTGTAAATTATCTGTAGATGTGTAATCCAGAAACAAAATGAAATAGAGACTAGTTGATATTTTGAGTAATGACTCGTTTTTATGTAATCGTGGATATGTACCTCGTGGATTATATTATTTTGGTTTAAATCCTTAATATTTAGGCATACATATTATCTTTTTTTAATTCACAATTTACACATGTTTAAATAAGCTACAAATGTGTAACTCAAAAACAAATAAATGACATTGAGCAAATTTACGCATGTGTAAAACATAAACTTACACATGTGTAATACAACTAAACATAGGTAAAATAGAAACAAAAGACAGTAAGCAGATTACACATGTGTAAATCAAATGCAAATGGATAATCTAGAAACAAATAAGTGACATAGAGAAACATACGTAAAACATGCACTTTCACGTGTGTAATACATCTGAACATAGGTAAAATAGAAAAAAAGACAACGAACAGTTTACACATGTGTAAATTAGCTTTAAATGTGTAATTAAGAAACAAATAACTAACTGATAGCAATTTACACATGTGTAAAACATGCACTTAAACATGTATAATACAACTGAACATAAGTAAAATGGAAATAAAAGATAGTGAACAATTTACACATGTGTAAATCAACTGCAAATGTGTTATCCAACAGCAAATAAGTGACAATTACCAATTTACACATGTGTAAAACTGGCACTTACACGTAAGTAAAACAGGCACTTACACATGTGTAAAACAGACACTTGTACAAAATAGAATATGATAGCACGTGTAAAATAGGAAAAGATATGAAGCTTTAAACAAGTGTATATCATAATGGTAAAAAAATAAGTAAACAATATCTCAAGCTTTACACATGTATAAATTTTAATAGTTAAAGCAATAACCATAAATACCATGGTTTACACATGTGTAAATCAATGTTTCTAATGGTTTGAATTTTGCATAATACTATGTTCGTTTAATTTTTATATGATATATTAATGACATGATAAAATATTTAAAAATGCACAAACCCATAAATAGAACAAACATAAAACGAACAACGAGAGCAGAATTTAAAGTCAACCGATAAATGTTCAAAAATTGTACAAGACGTCTTCTTCAAACTAACATTACAACAATAGTTGAGAAACCTTCATTCACTGTGACGGACTATCTTCATTAGTATGACTACCTTCATCACAATGACTACCTTCATTAATTGGATTTTTCCTTTTTAGAACATGTCCGAGAATCACGATAGCCAAGTTTACAACATGTTTTGCACTTTCTTTTCTTCTTGTTGTTATTAATCTTCACTTTATCTTAGGAACCAATCAAGCAGCGATTTGTAGCACAACTTTTGTTCCTGGTACTTTACAAAGCCACAAAAGATAAATCACTAGTTTCAAAATGTGCAACTAATTCTTCAAAGACGACTCCTTTATTTTTATGAATTTTGTAGAACTCTTCAAAATATTGGTTTTTAATACCCCATAATTTCATCAACAAAATAAGAAAGTCTTTCTGATTACCATCTTAATCTGAAACATTAGAGGCCGTAAAGGCCTAACATAATTAGCAAAAAAGCTAAAAACACAAGACTTAAGCAGTTACAAATGTGTAAATCAGAACAATAAAGGATGCTAGGAATTATAGTAGGAATGGGCGAGAAGAAAAGAACATGAATAGTTAGCCTTTGCATTTGGTTATGTATAACCACTGAAAAATGAAATGAAAACGTTAACATACATTATCAAAAATCATGCCTTTTTTTGTTTAGACCAATCAGTATAATAAAAACAAAATCATAGTATAAGAAGAATAATCTAAGTTTAGATTATTTTCTTTTTCAAATTGAAAGCAACTTTACACTACAAACATCACCAGTGTAATGAAGATCTATATATTGATTTGATTAAAAAATAAGGGGGTGTTGGTACCTTTTCACATCCCAAATTCTCGTCTATTCACAAGATGAAATGCAACAAAGTCAACAAGAAATCAAACAAAAGGTTTTTAGAGTGTTCAACAGAATAAGTAAAATATCAAAACAATGAATATTTGTTGATTGATACCTAGTTTTAATGATGCGAGGACTGGTCGGCAAAAATCAAAGACCGGTTGACTCCTTCGACATTCCTGGTTGTTCCATGGTCCTCAGTGATTACCGATTGGCAGGAGTTGTGCGACGTCGGTTAGTGGGTTCTAAAGTTCAGAGAATTTGAAAAGGGCAAGAGATGCAATCGCCGTGAATGATTTCAGAGATAGAGTTCCTGCTGAAAGTTGTTTGACTGATATAATGTGTTATGCAATTACCAATTTACCCTTTTAATTTAAACAAAGGAGAAAAAAATGAATGGTTGAGATGTGTTCTCACAGTTCTCACAAAAGATGATGGTTCTCATTTAAACCCTCCCCTATATATATATATAGGTAGAGGTTCGGGTACAAAAACCTCTTTTTGTGAGAAGTGTAAGAAGCCTTGTGGGAGTGACACGTGTTATGGTTTTATTTTAATTATAAGGGCAATAAAGTAAATACACAATTATTTAAGTTTTTAAAGAATCAATCTCCTAATTAAATAGAGTAATTTACGGAATTTTTATTTTGAACATCATCAATGTCAAAAGAATGCATTGGCTGAAAGTGAATGAATTCAGCAGTAGAGTTCCAGTTATTCCATCCTATAATGAGCCTACATGTACTCTCTTACTCATCCACATGCGTTTGAAGAATTAATCTCCTAATTCATTTATTTATTTGTTGAATATTCCGTATTATATTAATAATAATAACAACCAACTACTATTTTAAACAAAACAAAATATTATAATCTTTTAAAAAATGGCCAAACAGAGTGCCAAAAGTGTTTGAATATATTAAGTTGAGGATTAATATGAAGGTACAACAGAGGCATAAAACACATCAATATGAAGGTACAACAGGAAACAAAAATTACAAATACAAAATACAATAAACAAGTTTTTTTTTTATGAAGATAAAAAAATGAGATTAACATAAAACATAAAACACAATTGGATTAACATAAAACACATCAACAAAAATAAAATGAGATTAACATAAAACACAATTGGATTAATATAAAACACATCAACTGAAATAAAATGAGATTAACATAAAACACATCGGCAGAAATACATTGTGTATATTCTTTAAACTTAAAACACACCTGCATGAACATACAACAGGGGTTGAGAAACCCTTTTTTATAGAACATAATCCTCAAAGATGAACATAAAACACAATAACTTGCTCGTAAACATCATCTTCCCGATCCATCTCTCCACTCCCCCGCCTCCGTCCGCCACCACTCTCCGCCCCTCGCCTCCACTCCCGTGCGGCGGTTGCTAGACATTGTGGCCACCACCACACGGTTCACAAAGCCAAAGGCCGGAAAAAGCACCGCCGGCGCCGGAGGAGAAGGTCGATAAAATAAAACACGATCTTAAAAGGAGAGAGAACAGAAATAAAAACACATCATCGTTGTTTTTTTGTTCTGCTTTTTGTAGGGTTGAGGATGGATGAGGGAGGTGGGATGGTGTGTTCAGTTGGGTTTTTTTTTATGAGAGAGAACATACATAAAATGGAGAGAGAGAGAGAGATGGTTCCTTAAATGATGAAAATATTTTAATGGGGTTTTTAGTGTTTTGACAATTATACCCCAACAACCCTCAATTTATTAATTATAATATCACACAATTTACAACTTTGCCATTTATTTAATCTCAACCATCCATCAACATGATCTAAAGGACACAATTACTTCTCATCCTTCTCACAAAACACACCCTTTGTACCCTAACCTCACCCTATATATATATATATATATATATATATATACTATATTAATAAGCATATAGGAAGGGCAGAAATGGTCATTTGTCACTTTACAAGACTTGAAAGCTTCTTGTACAATGATCCAATGCATAAAAACTCTTAAGTGCAAGCTTTGATGCATCATGTACAAGCCTAAGCCTAACAAAAAAAACACTCATACACATATTAGGGTTTTCATTCATCAAATCTAATTATCTGCCCCTTCTCTCTCTCTCTATTCAAGAACACCAAGGTAATTTCACTAGGATTTCACCAGATTGATGAATATTTCACTAAAACGATGATGATTCCGGCTTTCTCCAAGAGTAAGTGACACTTTATTTTGATTCTGAACACTATTTTGCCATTCAAAACCCTAACGAAGACTAACAAGTCGACTATGATGTAGATCCATAGTTATTGACGTTGCTCTGCTGTAACGGGGAGTCGTATGGTACAAATTTGGTTCAACAACATCTTTACTCAGCCACTCAGCCGCCGAGGTACAAATCTGGCTTCTCGTTAGTTGTTTAGGGGTTTTCGATGGTCAAAGTTGTTTTTCATTTATTTTTTGTTAGTGTAGCTTTTAGATCTATAAGTTTTCTACCTTCGATTGTTGGTAGCTCAATACATTTAACCTGTTTTTTTTAGATCTATGCTTTGCGATTATCTAACCTTTGTGTTTGACCACGCATCAGTGCTTTTGGTTGTTTCAGCCGTCTAGGGTTGGAAAGTTTCATATCTGCCAGAAGACAGAAGATGAAAACTATTTACATCGTGTGAAAAAGAGTCAAAGACTACACTTGGTAAATGGTGATTTCCTAATACTAAGATATCTATATCAAAGAGTGTAGTATGTTTATTAATAGACCAGTGTGTCTAATTCTGTTGTGTTCTCTCATTAGTATGAATAATTGTTTAAGATTATGTTATATTTTCTTTAATTCTTTAATTAGACATGGAAAACTTGTATTAGAATTTTCTGTTATTAGGCTTGGTTTGCATTTAGTTTGAAAAAAATGAGGTTGTTGGCAAATAAGTTTAAGTTTCTAGATTAAATGATTACCATTAGGTTGCAATAACTTATGTGGTGTTTTAGTTTATTATTATTATTATTATTATTATTATTATTATTATTATTATTATTATTATTATTATTTGTATAGAGTGTGGCTAATTTATTCATTCAGAGTTCTTTGGTTTTGATACATAGTAATTTGGGTTTCCATTTATTCATTCAGAGTCCTTTCAATCATGAAGATTTCTACGAGAAAAGCTGGCAGGATGGAGGGTAAATATCGTTTGGCTTTGTCACCTTTAGACGTTGGGACGGGGCAACCATTTCTCAGTCCACTAAAAGTGATATACTTGGCCCGTTAGGGAGATATAATATCTTTAGCTGAATCGACCCGTTTCCAAGTAATTGTTCAAAATTGATAGATGGCTGATGTGTATAAAATAATATTTTGGTTTCAGAAGGCAAAAGCAACTTATGAGAATGAAAGTGATCATGCTTCAAGTGCTGCAGAATATGGTCAAAGTTCACAAACCACACGGCACCTCAGGTTTATTATTTTTATTATTTTTTTCACAGTTACACAATTTCCCATTTGACTTTGATAATTTATATTATATAATTTTTTTTCTAGAGTGCATATGTAGAAGCCCCAATTTTTCTGGTGTAGAAAATTTTCGTATGCCAACAGTACTCCTCGGGGCCTAGAAGTCTTATTGAAATTGCATGTTTGAAGTCAATTATGAACGATTGAGGTAACCACTTGAAATCTTATTTTCTTGCTTCTGGATTTCTGTATGTTGGATTTCAACTACTCCAAGTTATGTTCAAGCTAAAATAACTTGATAAAAACTTATATTGCGGGTGACGCTATAGACATATTTGACACGCAATGCTTGAAAATGGTTTGGGTTAAAAGTTTGAGTACAATAAAGTTATAATATTTGATGAAAACCGACTGGTTTGGGTTACAAGCTGCATTGGTGTGGATCTTAGTATACAAATCTGATGCAAATGGATGATTTAAATGGGTCATAAGGAAATTTCAATGGTAACCGTAAAAGTCGATATCATGGCAATTATAAAATGAACTTGTGCAAGCATAAAAGTAAAGCTACACACACATTTATACGCCACTATCTCCTACTGTTTCAGGTAGCAAGACCCCATTATATATGTGTTCTTCGTTTTTCTGCATGCTCGACCATGGTGAGATCGATAGATATAGTTGTATTTCTCATGATTGTATTTCAGCATTTAAGGAAATTTTGTACACCATGTGAACTAAGGCTGATAAGCCATAAGCGTTTGTTTTTTTTTTAATTTCCCCTTTTCCAGAATTTATTTTTTAATAATTCATTTACCATGTGGTTTCCTTTTTTGCATACTATTGAGTATTAAGCAGCAGCTTTTTTACATTGAGGGGCCAATGACAATAGTATGTACACAATTGTTTTGGCAATGGCAATGGTAGTGATGAAACTCAGATGACGCCCTATTCAGTCTACTGTAGACAATCATCAAGCTTCGGAAGGTACTCTCGCTATATTTTCTAATTTTTAATTGTTTTATTTCAAGATTATTTGATTTTGATATAAGAGTCTTTGGTTTTGATTTTGTAACCTGAGCTTTTAAATTGGAGGCATTTTTTTCCTATTTTATAAATAAGATTTTATGAAGATTTGGTCTTCGTATACCAACTATTTGTATAAATGTGTAGGTATGCCTTGTTTCTTTGATTAATGCATATGTTTAATTTGCGCATGCCCTCTTTAGTTATTTCTTTTAAGTTTTTTTTTTTTTGAACGGCCAAACAAACTTTATTAATGAAACAAGCTAGCAAGAAACTAGCAAGAAACAATCCGGAAAACAACCCAACGAAAGAAACAAATAACCGGAAAAATAACAAAGCCGTCCAAAAACTATCTCATTCTACTCGCATCAAATCTACCCCAAGAGTCCCACGACATGTCCGCCATTTTTGCGCGAATAGTAATCCACAAGAAACTCATCATCTTTATCTCATCCATCATCTTCCGAACCGATACTTGTTTTTGATTAAAGATCAGGTCATAATACAAATCAATCTATTAATAATTAAATTGGTTGAGTTACCACCTCTATAAATGAGAAAATGGTTCTAAAGCTTGTGGCCGTTTTTAGCTTTTATCATAATTGTTTAACTTTGTTTTTGTGAATCATGTTTGATGCAGGTTACCATGAGGCCCGTAAAGCCTCTTACAGTTGCAGCAATCAAATATAAATTAGGAGAGAAGGTGAAAAAGGTTCTTGCTTTTGGGTTATATTTGGTCTATTTCAAAATGGTGAAAATTATGAAAGAGTGGATAGGGTATAAAATGGTGAAAGTATGCAAATTGCAGAAATGTTCTGCTCACTCTTACTTCCTATAATGGTGAAAGACTCCATATACAGAAATGGTATTCTCACACTGCAAAAAAGAGTCACTCTTTTTAACATAACATCTATGTTAGAGGTAGGTAGGCTATTTTTATCTAAACGATATTATATGATATATATCAAAGGTCAACATCAGCCCTAAATGACAACTTAATTAGAGCAAAACCTTTTTTTGACTCTCCAGCAATTTATTTTTGCTTTATTAGTGATATGAAAATCGTAAAAACAGTGTATCAATTAAGCAACACCCTATGGTTGTAGATTTTGTTACTTAACTATATCTACCTAAACCTTAAATTGATATATTATATTAAAAGAGTTGCATAAATACTCACTGTGATATAATAAAGGTTTTGATCTCTATAAGCTTTACATATCTCACAAAGCATGGAATTTCATCTACTATGCTAATTTGTTAGGGTAAATTTTATATGGTTGGTCATCGGTGAAAGGAGATTATTCTTTATATTGATTAATAAAAATGCACGTCTATTTATTTGTTTATTTCGGATTTACATGAGAATAAATACTTATCTCGTATGTAGCACGTAGGGATTGGTAAATTAACTTAATTGAGTTGTAACATATTACACGATGAGAAAACTTACGTACCATACAGTATATCATGAGACGATTGATAAACTAACAAAAATCGTCGCGTTGTAAATTGTCGCATCCGCCGCATCGCGCGGGTTTCCTACTAGTATATATATATATATATTGGAGAGTTCAAATGAGAAGGACTTTCTTGTATGAAGAAAAAAGAAGAATTTTAAACCAATAGGAATCCTTCATTTCAATACATTTATTGAATGTTAAATAAATGATTAATTTATTGTAACCCCCATAAACTAGCTAAATAAATGAAACTAATAATTGCTTTTCAAAATATATTTTTTTCAAACCAAGCCTAATTTGAAGTGAAAGATAAATTCAATATATGTAGGATAAACGTATGATAGTTTCGACATATGTAGGATGAATTTTTTATATGTGTAGGATAAACATATGATAATTTTGACATGTGTAGGATGAATTTTGATATGTGTAGGACAAATTGTGATATGTGTAGTCTAAAGTATTAATGACAAATTAATGTGAGAAGAGTTATATATATATATATATATATATATATATATATATATATATAGGGGAAAGTTAATTTGAGAACACCTATATTTCGTGCGAACCGTGAGAACGGCATCTAAAATCATTCAAATTCAAAATTTCTTTTTACACTTGTCTTTATTACTAAAATACAATCTCAAAAACACAATTTACGCGTAAAAATTCAAACGTATACGAAAATAATTTGTTTTTACACATGTGTAAATTTATTGTTTATACATGTGTAAACTGTTTCATTTACACATGTGTAAAAAGTTTATTTGAAAGTGTTTTTGCAAGAAAAAATGAATTATTTGGAAAGAAAATTCATTTATTAATGTTGTATTTTGATTATAAAGAGGTTTGTATTAAAAAATTTTGATTTTGATTATTTTTTACTTGTTCTCACGGTTCTCACAATATTTAGCGTTCTCAAGATAACCCTCCCATATATATATATACACACTAGGTGGAATCCCGTGTGAAAACACACGGGAAGAGTGAATCCAGCCTTAACCGATGTTTGGTAAACACCAACACATCAACAACCCAACCGTCTGCTGCGAAGAACCACTGTTTAGTACCGACTGTTTATTTCTTTATAATAAGTATATATATAAAAACATAAGCAGACCAACCTTAAAACACTCGATCTATTGTTAAAATAAAAACTGTATTTCGTAACATCTGTTCATTTCACAACATCAGTTAATAATACTGATCAAAGGTTTAATAACTGAAACTGTTACAACAATGGAAACATAAATCTACAGACGGATTAAAGCTCTGTTGAGATAACACATATTAAAAAAAAGAGGATCACGAAAAAAAGATAGATATAGATATAGATATTCTTTCAGATTTTATATTAAGGCAAAAAAAAAATATTAATATATTTAAAGTAAAAAAAAGTAACTAATCATCTGAAAAAAGAATGTGTAGGGGCTTTTATAATCTCATTATCAATCGTATAAGAAAAAAAGAAAAGAAAAAAAATCTAACTATCAATCGTATATGAAAAAAATAAAATGAAAACGCAATTGGGTCATCAAGGATAAAAGAGTTTGACAAACAATAGGTGGTTCCATGTATCCTGAAGTCCAGGCAAGCACCAATGTGTGCAATCTGCATAACTGTAAGGATTGGCTATTTGTTGAGGTGTCAAAGGACTCCATTGCTTCTTGTAGATTGAAGTGTGTGCATCTTTTCGGTATAATGAGAGTTGTGTGATGTTTAAAAATGTTATGGGAAACTTGTGCTTCTTGAATACATCTCCGATTACTTTCATTATGTTTTTATCACAATCTGATCCCCAATAGTTTAGATCCTCAATTGGTTGTGTTTGGTTGCAACAGTTTTCGTTTGGTCTTCCTCCCCACTCATTGCTTCTATATGTAAAAACCACAAAAAAAAAAAAAAAATGATTATACGCGCTATATAAAAAAAAGAATTTCGTACACATTTTTATGTGAAACCAAAATATATTCGTCACACGAGTAAAACAATTTTCTAGATTGAACACGACAACCAAAATTATAACTGTAACATTAAAATGAATTTGTCCAACACTTGTAGCCTAATTGGTTGAGGGCCTAAAGTTTTCTATGGGAGGCTTGGGTTCAATTCCAACTAGATACATTTGGAGGACATTGGTGGAGGGGAAATGAGGGATGACCCGGCCATTGGCTTGAGTTCGAGTCCTGATCCCAACCGGTTTTACCGATTATTTCACTGTCGTGCCTTCGGGCGGGTGAGTGGTCGGGTTTTCCCGGGAATTGGTGGCAATTGGTGGCCCGGGTACTCTCGAGTACCTGATTCGCTAAAAGGGTGCCCGAAAGTGCTCGGAAATTAATTCGTTGGCCGTTAAAAAAAACATTAAAATGAATTTGGTTTTTGTTGTCCACGTGAAGACTTCCTAAGATATCACGTATCCTAGAATGGCTCTCACCCATACTGATGGAGGGACATTTATCTACAAGTTTGAATTCTAAAACTTATTTCTTTTCCTTTTTTTATTTAATTTACTTTATGTTAGTATTTATCTTTTCATAGTTGTTTTATATCTTGAGTATGAAAAACTATAAGTAGGACTTGATCGTAAACATTTTTGTTGGTTGATTTTTATGAATATTAGTTTATCAGTGAACCTTCGAGGTATTCTTTGAGCGTTTCAATCCTTTGAGTAATTTGAATCATTTGATTGCAAGCGAAACTACATCACAAACACACTCAACACTTTGTTGCCATTTGAGGTGGCACATGCCTTATGACTCATTCATTAAAAGATTAGTTTAACTGATTTGGATAACAAAAGTTTATGATTCCTTTTGGTCTACTAAAATTATATAACTAGTCAATTTGAATCTACCCGAATAATACAATGGGGTAACTTGGGCTATTGTTATAAATTTGGTAACTTAATGCGCATCCAAATGGGTGAGCATCAACACCTTGGCCTCTACTACGACCGTCTCCACCTTGGTTGTTGCCACCGCCAACTCCACTACCTAGCCACCACATTGCCGCCATCACCATCATTGGCTCCCCTTGCTCACAGCCAACATCCCCCACCAACACCACCTTTGCTACCATTTCTCACCACTAGCCACCATTATAAGTAAATATAGCAAAGTGAATTTATTTTATACTTTTTTTCTTTAGAAAACGACGTATTTCAAGGTGGACCCATTTTGGTCAGGCCACCTTGGACTTGAACCAAACTTATAGGTTTTACAAAAATCCATTTTGAGCGAAATTATTTATATTTCTTTACCCGACACGTCTGTTTTGTCAATTAAGCTTACTTGTGAACCAGTATCTCTCATGTGAACGAAGTGGATATGAACTTATAAGGTGTCACGTTAATATGTGACAATGTGTCACATACTACACATGTAAGGTTATTAGATAGTTAATATTGAAAATAATTTATATTAGTAAAGGGATAAGAAAACTAACTTGAAATGAGATGGAGACATGCCAGTGAAGAAGACCCTTGTTCTCTCAGGATCCATATTCTTCTCTACCCATTTCAACATACTCTTCATAGCCATTCTATAAGCATCTTCAGTTGACACTTGTACTATTTCTTTCACTTCATCATCAAACGATCCATGCCTGCACTTTTCACACAATCAGTCCTTCTTAGACTCATGTAATATTATCTAACTATGCTAGCAAACAAGTCTATTTAGAGAAGTTAAAGAAATAAATTACAAGATCTTGAAGTCGGAACCAGTCATCCACCATAAGTATGTATTGAAAACGATAATGTCGACCCCTTCCCAGTGTTTTCCATGCTTGTTAATTGATCCTTTTCGTACAACTCTATCAGTGATACGATGAACAACCGCATCATCAGAGTTTGATTCAAGTAAAAATGGAGCCCAATAGAATTCAATCGTCGCGTTGTAATCCTAAAAGATATGCATATGATCGATGAGTACAAATCTATTATACGATATGATATTAAAATCCCTAATACTTAACATTTTAGTTGAATTTAGAGTTGTCACAAATTCCGAACACAACATCAATCTTGAATTTAACGGGTTTAGATTTAGTCAAAATGGGCTTGGGTCCGATCATACTCGCTAACAAATTAAGCTAAAATGGATCGCGTTTAGGCCAATCTGGCAAGTTTGCGGGTTGACTTAATTGATGTTTTTTTTAGATATGTTTTATGTTATAACTTAAACTTATTGGCTATTCAATATTGAACATAATAAGTTAAAAAATAGCATCATGTTTTATAGTTTAAAGTTTAATCATAACTATTTTATATAAGTTTGTACTTTTGTTTATAATTTTTTTTTTTATTGTATAAGTATTAATACACAAAATTAAGTAGAAGAGTTATAGACTATTATATTAAATTAGCAGCATCTTTTAAGCACTCATGTCAGTCATGTTTAGGTTTATGTGTTAGACACGATATTTGAGCTTTTGTGAGGTTTGACCAGCTAACTCCCGAACACGACACTTTTAACACCATTAGTTAGAAAATTCACTTACACGTGTGAATTTTAAGGAGGGAAATGTTACCTTGGCAGTGAAAACGGTCAAAGAACCGAAAGTTTCCATGGATTTAGCATGATCAGGAATGAGTGAGTGAAGAAGACACACCATTGATATATATTGGCCCCGGTTTAACGAATCTCCAACGAACATCATCCTTTTGTTTCTTAAAGTTTCCAACATTAATGACGCATTGAATCTGTGTCATGAATAAGTGTAAAGTGTCACAAACTCGATTGCAAGTTTGCAACTGGTAGCTAATTTTGAAATGGGCTTCTTTTTGGGCTCAGGGGCTGTTTGGTTGATTAAGTGCTGAATCATTAAGAGGTCTGAATGGTTAAAAGGTCTGAATGATTAAGTGCTGAATCATTAAGTTAGACATCTTAATGGTTAATTTTCTTCTCCCACATTGGTAGGAGAGTCTCATTAAGGTTCAACATAGTTCAGTGCTTAATGATTTAGTGCTTAATGTTCCAGCTACATCTCAAGTCTTAATGATTCAGCCTTAACCATTCCATTCAGAAGCTGAAACAAACGCGTTGAATGCTGAATCATTCAGCACTGAATGGTTCAGAGCCTCGTTAAGAGGCTACCAAACAGCCCTTAGTAATTCAACTGGTCCTTCACTCCTTCCCTGCGAACAAATCAAATTCCGAACACTCTCGAAGTACCCATTAGACCAAGGAGTACTCCGAGAGTAACCCGGCTCCACTAATAGTTTCACACCAGTTCCGGGAAAAACCCGTCGCCGAAGGCCTACTGCGGTAAAACCCGGGCCACCGGCCCACCTGCCCACCTGCCCACCAGCCCATCGGCCCACCAGTAGCATTTTAGTGCCGGTAGGACTCGAACTCTCCACCTCCACCATAAGGGATTGGCTCCTTCACTCCTTCCTGCTCATTTTCTATCGTTTTTCAATAATTTGTTAACTAATTATAAATATTTATTAATTTTAATTACATGTACCTTAAAACAAAACAAAAACGATTTATTTATAGGATAGAAACAAAGAGTATTACATGATTAATAGTCACAAAAAGGTGATTTGCCAATATAAAGGTGATTTGTATGCACTATATGATTGCAATATTAATAGTCATTATTTTTAAAATATATAAAAAAATTAAAAGTAACAACTGTATTATAAACTCTTCCAACAAAAATATAAAATATCATTATAGGGATTCGGCCTTGGGGAATCGATACCAAGTCTATGACCGGCTTCGGTTAATTATTTATTGTTTATTATAATTATAATTTATTACCAGAAAGTAATAGCTTATTATAATTTTTTCCATGGTTGGTTATTATTTTTTAAACTATAATTACGAGTTTAGCCTATTTAAAAACTCGTAATTTTCACATTATATAACAATCTCTATGGATAATATAACAAAATAGGTTGAGCAATATTATTAGTTAAGTGAATTTATAAAATAAAATAAAATTTATGGATAAGTTATTATTCTATTTAATTTTAATATGTATCTCCAAACTAATAATATTAACGAGTTAACTAGCTTTAAATATATTCAAATACATTTTTTAAACTTCGTGAGTATTTTTTAAACTCCTTCGACATGAATTTATCAACGTATTGTGATATTACATTTTTATAATCTCCTTAATGACATGTACGGTTAAAAAATAATTAATCTTTTTTTTTTTTTTTTTGCAAGTTTACGTTCAAAGATTATTTTAATACATCCCATTATTTGCATGTAATAATCATACCAAATATAATTATTCCCTATGACTTTCAAACTTCAAAGCACTTCACACATCTTTGCACGATTTCTCTCACAATACCATAAAAATGATTCTGAATTAGACAAAGTTGGCGGTCAATCCGACTTCCATAAAAAAAATTAATAATAATAATAATAATAATAATAATAATAATAATAATAATAATAATAATAATAATCAAATACATGTCTTAACCTCTTTAACATATAATATAAAATTCATTAAAATTAAATTGCAGATTAAATATAATAAAATCTCATAGAAACTCTAAAACTCATCGAAAAACAGTAAAAAAAAACAAAGAAATAAAAAACCTTACCTCGGAATTGAACAACCATGAGGTTGCCATCTCCAAAACTGATAATCCCGGTCGGGCCGGCCGTGCTCCTGACACGTCAGCTGCGGCTGTATATACGGACACTCCGGTTCCCGGTAAGCCGGCCGGTTCACCGGATCCCACACCCACTTGCCCGTGAATACATCACAACCATCTTCCGTCTTCCCAGTCGAAAACGGCAGCGTTTTGTAATAATATTCCTCTAAATAATTATCATCAACTTAACCATTAATTATCAAACATTTAAACATTTTTAATTAAAAATAAAGTTAGCTTACCGGAGGCAGAAGACGACGGTGGGTTTTGAATACTTTGATTAATATTCCGATTAATATTGTGTGTGGCAATGTAAGGGCCGATGTTTTGGCCGTACAGAAAGATGGCAAAGAGGATGAAAGCTAATAAGATGAAAAGGTGGTAAGATGTTGAAGATAAAGATAATGATGTTGCAGGTGGCTTCATGTTTTATTGTGGTTTAGCATGGGTTAATGGGTTGTGAATGAATTAAAATGATTATGTTTATGAGATTGTGTATGAACTTGAGTTAGAATATAATAACAATAATAATGATGGTTATTAAATAATTATGATATCTAAGTTGAGTTTAGTCTTTTGTGAATAAATAAAGTGAACAAATAGGTTAATTTGTCGTAAAAAAAAATAGTTTTTATTATTTATATGATTATTTTATTAAATTAAAAGACATGGATACATGATGTGAGAAGTATGCGATTTAAAATTGTTGGTCAACAAAATACTTTTCAATAAATTAATTCAATTGACCATCTTGATAGCATCATAATTCATACGTTCATTAGTTTTTTTAAACGGTAATAAATTCGTCACGAGCTTCGGTGGGTATTTTTTTACGACAAATTCAGGATACCCACGGGGCATCCGGTTCTTCAGGTCCATCAATCCAGGAAAAAACCGACCACCCGTCCGTCCGAAGACACGACAGTGAATAATAATCGGTAAAATTTGGTATCATTCAAGGCTTGAAATTGTGACCATTAGGCCCCAAGTCACTTATCATTAAGCCTCCATATCACTCAATAAAAAAATGGGTGGTCATAAGTTCATTAGTTCATAACCATAAAAAAATAAAAAGAAAAGTTATTTTTTAAACTTACTAAATAAATAAATATGCTAATACCAAAAGGCCTTTGGCCTGGCGGTATCAAGGTGTTGGATAAGGCTTTGCCTTTCCAAATGGTGAGGGATTAAATCCGTAGGTGATAAAATAATTAGCCGTTCAAAAAAAATAAATATGCTGATCTGCTCTGATAATTAATTAATTGTCTCATACTAATCAGAGGTTGTCTGCCATGCGAAAAATCAACGGTAAATGGAAGTTTTTGTTTGCAACTTTTTTTTGTTACTTTAGAAAATGAATATTGTTTAAATTTTAAATGTTCAAGCTACCCTGCGTTTTCTTTTAAGATATGGGAAATCAAACATGTAAACTTAATATTGTTTTACCTGCACTCTATTTATATAGATAGATAGATATGATTTGAATGGTGGCCAATTGATGTTGATGAGATAAGCTCAAGGTTTGAAAAGGATAGGGTTCGATTTTACATCTTTCAAATTTAAAAGAATGTGACATCAATCGACAAGATTTGAGTTCAATGCGGTCCCAAAAACAGAAAATGACATTTTAAATGACTACAAAACACACAATTCTGGAAATAACTAACCCATTACTGAACTGACTACATTGCTAGTTCACAGAGCAGACCGGTTTAACTAGACTTAAAAATTGAATTACGGTATAATTAAAATTAAAAATATTCAGATATGACTTAGGTATAAAAAACTTCAGCGAATGATATTGACGGTTTTTTCTATTAAGGACACCGCCCCCAAAAGCCTCATAAAACTTTGGTGAATGTCCTCTTTGGCAAAGTTGCTTAGAGCTCGAGTGAAGTCTTTGATCTGTCCCAAAGTCAAAAGGCGGTTATTGAATGCGTGTAAGGGCCCCATGCCTAAGATTTTCTGACTATTATCCCGAAAGACGGTTTGTGTCAAAGTATGTCGGCGATTGAGTACACGGCCATTCTTAAATACCGGCTGATGGTCCACATCTACTCTGAAGATGAAGTCTACCCGATCTATTGTAAGGCATGCTTGGATAAGTACGGGGAGCATGTGGTTCACTGCAAGAAGCTGCCCGGGTTTAAGTTGTAACATTTCGCATTTAATTTTGTGTACGTTACGTCAGTTATTAATAAAACGCCAATTTTTATCATTTTCGTACCCTTTAAAAAATGTTTCGTAACACTTTTGGACCCCTAGTACCATACTATAAGAATATATTATTTATATATTAGTGGAATAATTGTTTAAAAAAATAATTGCCTGGGCCGGGGTTCGAACCAGTGCCCTAGGCCGGTCCAATCACACACACACAGCCAACCAACTGGGCTACACCACTTATCTGTTTATTATCCACACGTTTTAATTACATGATGTGCCTAAATCATAACAGTTGACTTGGAAAGTCAACTGCAATGATAATCATCCACAATTACCATCAATCCGCGTTTTAATCCAATTATGGTAAACAAGAATTGATTTGTCTAACCCATTTCGCGTATTATACAAGCTCAATCATCATTATAACATACCATAATGTTGTCAATCACGCGTTTATGCTTTAAAAACGAGTCAACCCTTACCAAATTGAACACCTGAGCACCTCACTATAAATTGAACCCTCACTTTTCATCTACACTCGCCAAATACTCTTTCCCCTCTCAATTTTTCTGCTAAAAACTCCTTTTCAAACTTCAATTGTTCACGTGTTGAGTTTTCGTTTGACTGCTCTAAATCACGAGGAACAGTTTGTAAGTCTTAATATTTTTGTTTGGTTTTGTTCATCGGCCCCCTGACAACAATAACCCCATGTTTAATCGGGTTATTGTTCGTCAATTCTGTTTATTGTAAAATCTAGGGCTCGACATCTTTGATTTGGGGATAATTGTTCTGCAGACCTTGATATATAATTAAAACAGAATCAATTTCATCACCAACTGATCAACAGATCAGTTGGTGTGACTACCTTTCACAAGAACACGAACCGGCCACAAGGCCAGGGTTCGAGTCCCGCGTTGATGATTCTTTTTTTTTTTCTTATTAATTAAAAACAGATTTGGTAACATATATAATTAATTTCAAACCAAGAATATTCGTTCTCAGGGTCCAGCCTCACCATATGCAAACCTTTTTTTAGAACCCTTTAATACTTATACATTCTTTAATATTTTAAAAATGGTTTTAAAATACTAAAATTCCTTTATAAATTCTACAAAAATTATTTTATGATGTTCTAATAAAAAAGTTCATCATACAATTTTTAGTTTTCCAAAAATTATTTATTTATTATATATAATAAATATTTCAAGTTTATTCCATTATAATTATAAAATTCTATAAAAATATCAAAACGATTTTATAAATTTCCACAAAAATTATTCTGAGTTTATAAAACAATACACATTCCAGAAATGATTTTTATTTTTGAAAAATCGTTTATTTAATATTTTTAATCATTTTTTGTTATTTTTAATCATAAATAAATCATAATAAATTCATTTTTCAATATTTTTGCACCAAAATTTTATATAAATTATTTCTGTCCATTTAGAACAGAAATACAAATTTTAATTTAAAAATTCTTTAATTTTAATATTATTATATATTAAAGTTATATTTTGGCAAAATAGAAATAAATAGACTAATTATTCTATTTTTAAGAAAATAATTTTATAAAAATTATTTTTATACTTAAAACCTTATAATGTGACCATCTTTAATCTAAAGTCTACAAAAAGACTTTTGTTTGTTTATTTATCGAATTTCTTTTATTTAATAAACAATTTAATTATTAATCAAACGAATACCTATCCCCAAATTCGAAACCCTAGAAAATATTTGTAGACTAGAAAGACTTAGACATATTTATTACCTTAAATATAGAGTAATACTTGGCATCGTTGGGCTACATTTATTCTATTTTCACGAGACATAACATTTTGCTAAGGTGAGTTTTACATAGCCCCTTTTCTATTTCACTATTTTTGGGGTGAAACATGTTACAACATTCTATCTACAATTCAATCATAAAGTGTCTATGTGTTATTCTATGTTGCATTATGTCTTAAACATGACTAGGGTAAGCACAATATTCTAGCATAATCATTAACATTGATCAGCCGACGGTATACAATGATAGATCTATTGGACTGACAATCCCACCCGGATACGTGTACCTCCTACATAGGTAGCGTGGGTGATTGTTATCGCATAACATAATTGAGTGAACCATGAGCGTATGGGATGGACCACAATATTCTAGTCACAAGGGTTGATTATGCACTCGATTTACTTGCTAGTATGTTTTCACATATGGACTAGACTTGCCATGACACTTGAATTGTACAAGCTTTATTCAATTATCAAAACCTATGTAATTCTCACCAACTTTTGTTGACCCAAAATATTTTCAAACTTAACATGTTTCAGGTTATAGCTTGCTCGAAGATTAGAGTTAATGCTTGAAGATGCCTAGCTAGTATTTTTTTTTATCTTAATGTACAATTTCTTAGAACAATTGTATGTAATTCATTTAAATCATATATTGAAACTTATTATTTACCATGAACTACTGAACAATCATCAATACGTGACATCCCGATGTTTCCGCCATCGGTTGGGGTGTTACATAAGTACTGACATAACTGGGTCCGGCACGTTCTTTGGGACATTTTAAGAAGAGCGGGGATATCAGCCAAGAAAGAGGCTCGTGTGAACTTTCTGTCAGACCCCTCTGAAGGGAGATCCACCTTGCGACCAGTAGATTTGTTTGTCTTTGAGTGGGCTGGGGGGAAAACACGCTTGCGTTGACTTAACAGGAATATCCCTTTTAGCTGGTTTAAGAGACAATGGGTTTGTAGCTGGGCATGCTGTTCGAAGGGCAGAGACGAAGAAAGTGGGAAAATCATGCTAAAGCCTATGATAATAACCAAGACGTCTTTGTCCCCCTAGCTTTTGATACCTTTGGGTCTCTGGCTCCGGAAGCTATCCGTTTTTTGACCAGGGTCTAGCGGGTTATACATAGTAATGTCTCGACTCCGCGTGGGGGGGGGTTTGTTTTCAGTAGACTAGATGTGACACCCGGCACGTTTAGGTCAACATTTTATAAACACATAAAGTCTACCTTAGCGAAAAACGTTTATTAAACATACTTGACGGGGTCAGTTGGGTCAGAACACAGTCCGTATTGTCCAGGGTTCAATGATTTGGAGGATCATTGGGTTAATCACACACACACACATGTTACGAGTCCCGTTGTTGGTGAATTACATAAACTAGAATAAGTGTTATACGTAGATGGAGTCCTATATGGTGGATTATATGCAAATACGTGTTTAAACGATGTGTAGATGATTATCCATGCTTATATATGTTAAACATAGGTTAGGATTGCATGTCATGTGTTAAGATGTGTTAAAATGCGTTAAAACGACAAAACTGGAAAACCTAGAAAACATGGGTCTTGGTTCGACCAATAGCGTGGGGGCGAACCTGGGATAGGAAAACAGCATAAGGTTCATTCGACCTGTATGAGGTCGAATGTGGGTACCTTCGACCCTGTTCAGGGGGCGAATGTGGAGCGGGTATAAATACCACACTTTGTCATTTTTCACCATTTCACAAACACTAAAAGTCTCTAAACACTCTCTAGCAACTTTAATCATTAGGGAAGGAGTTTTTGCTCTTGTTTTCCATAATCTAACCTACAAACATCTTCTAAACAAATATCTAAGGTGTGTTCTTCATCCTAAATCCTTTTTAAAGCATTTGGATTTGTTTTCATTAAACCCCAAGAGTCCAGATCTGATTCAAACATGTTTTCATGGATAAAAACCTTCCTAACATCTTTCTAAACAAAACCTATTCATAAACAATGAGTTTTCATACAAATTAACATGTGTTAATGGTGTTTTATGTGGTGTTATGTATTGTTTGATGATTGAATGTTGAATAGATGTTATAACAATGATCTAGGACTATTATTGATGATGATTTATGATTGAGATGGGTTACAATTGATTATTGATGATGTTTTGCTCATTTTGGGGATTTTGGGTTAGATCTATGGCTTGTTCATGATGATAGTGATAAGGATATGATTGGGGGTTTCTTGTTCATGATAATCTGAGTATATTAAGTTGATTATTGATTGATTTCAGAAAGTTTCCTAATTGGGTAAAGATTGCATGCATTTGATGTGACATCTCCATAATTTGCCATTTCGGGTAACTTGTCGGGATAAAATTGGTAGGGTTTTGTGGGAATATGTTAATGATAGTTGACTGCTGTGATTGGTGATGTTTCGTGATGTTTTCGGACTGTTTAGATGCGTTTTGGTGCGTTTTATGAAGTTTTGCAGCAAAGGGTCGAACGTGGAACTCATTCGACCCTTCGTGGGGTCGAATGTGACTCAAATGGGTCGAATGTGGCTCTAATGGGTTGAACGTGGCTTCTGGTGGTCGAACGTGGCTTCTGGGGTCGAACGTGGCTTCTGGGGGTCGAACGTGGCTCCTAGGGGTCGAATGTAGCACCATAGGGTCGAATGTGGGTGCCTGTGGTCGAATCTGGGTGCCTGGGGTCGAATCTGGGTGTCTGGGGTCGAATTAACGTGTGTTAGGGTCGAATTAACATACATTAAGGTCGAATAAACATATGTTAGGGTCAAATAAACATGTGTTAGGTCGAATGAACTTGTGAATAGGTTGAATGAACATCATGGGGGGTTGAACCAAGGGTCCATGGGTCGAACCAGAAGCCCTTGGGGTCGAACCAAACCCAGAAATCTTCCGGTTCGACCTTACGACTTCGTATATGCGATTTTTGATGCAAACTAAGTGTTTTATGCTTTAAACTTATGTGTTAACCTTATGTGCATAACTAATTGATGTAATGGGTCACCAACAGGATGTCGGGTCTGTCTGGTATGTCAGATTAACGTTTAAACACATTTTTTTAACACACGTAGTCAGGATCTGGACAATCGGGGACTAGTTAACCTTCAGGTTGATAGTCAAACACTTATTCGAATTCATTGATAGGTTGTCATTAGTCGGGGTTATCATACACGTACTTGATTTCTAGTTATTAGGAGACGCACTCTCAGGTGAGTTCACGACCCCTCTTTTATACTCTTTTCTCTCGGGGGAGAAACATGCCACACGTTTTAACAATGCAACGCTTATGTTTTGAAAACGTATCTCATATGGAACATAACACTTTTATAAACATGACGTTTTTATTTTTGGGAATGTAACTCTTTAAGAAATGTGAAACTTTTGGCACTTGGCATTTTTAAACATCGGCACATGGCATTTTAAACATTGACACTTGGCATTTGGCACTTATTTACTATACAATGCAATCTGAAGTCCCTATTAAAACCATGAATGTGCGGGGCACAACGGGGGAAATGTGGATAGATCTATCGGGCGTGACGAACCCCACCCGACGGCTGAGAGCCGGGCGGGTGCATATTGTCTCTACTTGGCACTTAAACATGGGCGGTAACTTTGAGCACGTTTGTCAGTAATGGTTTTAGCCACATGATCGTAGTAGTAAGGGAACGTTTGTTATTTACTTGGAACTCTTGCGCACTTGACACTTTGTGATGAATCGCTTTACGCATGAAAACATTTTACGAACTTAAACCTGTGAACTCACCAGCATTATATATGTTGACGTCTTTTTGGCATGTTTTCTCAGGTCGCTAAGGTAGCAGCATTGAGTTTAGGCGCACGGAGTCGCACTTGCGTCTAGGATCATGTTTCACGTCTTGGATTGTTTAAACTTAAAACTTATGTTTCATCATTATACGTTTTGTAAAACTTATTTTGCTTCCGCTGTGTTTTGAATCATCATTTTCAAACTATTGCATGGTTTGGTTTACATATCTTATCGCATATAGTTGTCGTTCGTTGTGACCGTTGACTTGGATCCTGGTGTGTCACGCGCCTCGCAGTAAAACCTTGCACGTGGAAATTTGGGGGTGTGACACTAGAGTTTTCTATCCAGAAAGGGGTGGCGGCGCAGCTTGTTTCCCATCTACCCGTTATTTTTATGTAATGTTCGTTATTATGGAATGAAATGATTTATTAGAAAAAGGTATAAAAAATATAGTTCCATCCCAAAACAACATCTTAGGAAATATAACAGAACGGTATGTGAAAATCATGGGAGAATGGTATGCTAAATGAGGATTCGTTCCCCCGTACGTGAGATTTAAGGTGAACTTTTGGATATACAGGCCACGTATAGACCTATTCGTCGCATATAAGGTTAACTTTTTGCTACAATAATACATCGTACTTCAATCAAAAAGTTAACCTATACACGCAGGATATAGACCTATACGCGGCATATAGAGTCTTGCAAAACATGAGTAGCGCTGGGAATTGAAAAGGCTATACATCGTGTATAGACATATATGTGGCGCAAGGATGGCTTCCAGATAAATGATGATGCATCGGAATAGTACGACTCTGTTAAAAAGTAAACCTCTCGAATCTCAACAACCAAACATACAATCAATACACAAGAACAACAAAGATAGCGACAAAACAAGGTGACAAAATCTATTATTAAACCAACCCTAAAAAGTACCCAAACCAAACCCAGAATCTCAGCAAATCACTGATATTCAATAAGAAGTACAATACAAAGATCTACTGCTGATTGATAAGATCAGCAGTTGATCTTGATGATCAAAGATCAATAATACAGACTTACAAAGACAAATGAAACAGACGAACAAATACAGACGAGAGGATTCCAGAGAAACCCTAGAAGACAACACAAAGGAAAAATGAAAATGAATAACAATAAAACAAGCTGCTCAAATGTATTTATATCCCAGGTCACGATCCGTGTGATCTTTAATCTCAGCCATTGATAATAAAGCAACATGATTTGAGCCATCCACAAGAAACACACTCGTACACGAGTGTAAGTCCAGCCCATAAGCCCATCAGACTTATCCAAGCTAATAATAAGCCCAACAAGCCCAACTCCATATCCTGCATAAATAATAGAAGCCCAAGACAAAACATATTTGACCCAATACCACAACACTTGAATGCTTGAATTAGAGTCCAGAATAAAACTATGACATATTTTTAACATCCCCCCATAATTCAAGCACTAAACATATCGTATAGCCCAAGTTGCTCACAAAAGGTTTTGTGTTGAGCAACACTCACTCCTTTAGTGAACAAATCTGCAACTTGTTTCTCAGAACTGATCTTAACAGATTTAATAATGCCATTTGCAATCTTTTCTCTGAGAAAGTGTTAATCTATTTCAAAATGTTTGGCTCTATCATGAAAAACAGGATTCTCAGCTATCGAAATAGCTTCCTTACTATCATTAAACAAGGTTACAGGCAACTTACAAGAAACACCAAGTTCATTCAACAAATTTATCATCCAGATCAACTCCCAGGTGACAGAACACATAGATCTATATTCTGCCTCAGCTGTAGATCTAGCTATAGTATTTTGTTTCTTGCTTTTCCATGAAATCAACGACTTTCCTAGATAAATGCAAAAACCTGTAACTGATTTTCTTGTATCAAGACACTTAGCCCAATCAGCATCTGCATAACCTTGCAACTCAAAACTATCACCCTTTTGGAACATAAGTCCTTTTCCAGGTGAAAGCTTTAGGTATCTGATGTGCTAAAAGTAGTTTAATAAAAATAACTAAATTAAACCTAAAACTAGACACCTAGTAATACTCTAGACTCTCTAAAACTAAACTACTGACAGGCAAGTGAACCTATCGACTCTAGTATAGCTAAAGTAAGTCCGGATATCGAACCCACGAAACTCTAATGGAAAACGAAAACTAGACTCGATTACTTATCCTAAATACTGATTAAATTAATTTATTATTTTTAAAGGGGGGTTTTACTGAAAAATAAATTGCAATAAAATAAAGAATAACTAAAATTACTAAACTGAACTAGAGACACGAACTTAGTTGAGCTGAATTCAGATGATGACGAGACACTACCTAGACCAGACTCCTAACTATGCCTGATAAGCTTCTATGGTTATGGAACTGAATTGGAACCGGGATCTTAAAATGCTAAACATCAAGAATAAACTAGACACCCTCGACCCTTCTCAAGGGGAAACCCTAGAATATTTTTATGCTGTTAAACTACCGGTTGGAGTACAAACCCTCACAGGTTATCTAACTCTTATGATCGAGTACCCGCTAGACAATCTACCTCACAGCGCGAAAGCCTCACTACACTAGGTGTAAGGGGTAATTATTGAAGCCTAGATCTAACTTGATATGCAAGAGTTGAAAGTGAAACTAGGCAGATCTTCTCACAAAGCCTCTAACCTAGCAATTTAACAACCTAGACATACCAACAAGTCCTCACCTCACAGCTATTGAACTTGGAAGAATACCTAAAATCTTCTAACCACCAAATACCACTCCTATGGTAAACTCGCGACTATTGACCATAAACTAGTTGGTACACAAAGTCTGCAACCTAACTAGCACTCATACATGAAAGACATTCACAAAAGTGCAAGTGGAGTGAATAAGTGACAATCAAAAAATAATAGATACGCACATACACTAGATCTAGAGAAATCAAAATCTTTACTGAATCATAAATCCAAAACACGTTCCAAAAACCATAGAAAACGCAAATCAAAACATAGTTATTTGTCTTAGCCTAGGTAGCTATAAAAGTTTTAGCCACAAATCATCTTGAAAAGAGAAACAAAGCCAAATAAAAATTCAGCAATCATTGTATAGAACAAAGATAATAAAGGAACGAAAAAACCGAATGATTGACACCCGAATAATCGCTCTCTGGCTTAGAACCTTTGAACCCTGGCTTGCCTCTATAATAATATTTGTTTTCGCCACTGTGCTATGCTCGATGTCCCCTTATACTTGCGCCTCCCCCAAGAATTCCTCTCTGCTGCTCCAATCCCAAAGTTCTTATATATCCTCACCAATTGCTGCCCTACTTTTTCAATTTAGTTTTCTTTCTGTTAGTGGGCCGAGAAACGTGACACAAGTCACGTTTTTATTATTATTATTATATACTATTATTATATATAGTATTATAACTCCGTGTTTTTGACTCGGGTGTTCTTGACTTAACCAAAGTTGTTCGTTTACGCTCCAACGTCCATGAACACCTACAAAATATAAAATAAAATAGATAAATACTAAAAAAAAACACAAAACAAATAAAAATCTATAAAAACCTATACTAGATAAAATAGACCGGTACAAGCCTAAAACTAATAAAAGTACTATCTAAACAACTCGAAAACTACATAAACTTTACACTGGAAATAGATGTATTTTACAATACATCAAATATCCCCACACTTATCTTTTTTTCGTCCCTGAAAAAGAATTATGCTATGGAATCACAGTTAGGTTTACATCCAGTTTCAAAACATAGGTTACTTAATTAATAATCTACTAACGTGTTGATTGCGATTGCAGGTATATTGATCCTCTTAAACCCACACCGGTTTCCAAGCCCCTTTTATTTATGTTAAGTTCATGTTGATTAGTCTATCTAGGGTCTCACTCGAAGGAAGCCACAGTTCCTCCTAATCCCGCCTCAAGCTTATGAAGTTAAAGGAACGACCAATTGACCATTTCTCAACCGTCTTATGTAGAAAACCAAGAGAATTTAAAATCACTTTTTTTTTGGCATACTTAACTCAGAGGGTGTGACCAATCCAAGTCGCTATCCCAGTGGCCAGACACCTTAAGCTTCAACATTTTTTTTTTCATCTCAGCATACTTAACTCAGAGGGTGTGACCAATCCAAGTCGCTATCCCAGTGGCCAGGCACCTTAAGCTTCAGCATTTTTGCTTTGATTTCTAATTTTTTTAAGTGATTAGAAATTCTAACGGTTCTCTACTTATAACGGTGCTTCTTATACTATTTTTTGCGATTTCGGTCTCCCCGTTTCTCCTAGATGAGAACCCACAAAATAGCCTAACATAATTAATTTATTACTTTTCAAAGGAAACCTTTCTACCGGCCGAGCCTACCCACATATCCCAAATCAGACACGTTTTCAATCAATTTTAATCTCTTATTATACATACTATTTGAAAACTGGACACCTAACTTTACCTATCATTTTCCATATTTTATATAATGCAAACTTCAAAATCAGGGACTTTGTTTTTTTTTTTTTTTAATTTCTTTTTGGATATTTAAAATTCTTTTTTTTTAATTTTTTTTTTGAACTCAAAACGACTCTATATACAGACTAAACGACAGTTTCCCATCCCCACACTTAAACTCTACATTGCCCTCAATCTAGGAATAGAAAACGACTTAAAACAAAAAATAAATTCCGAATACAAAAACAAAAAGAAAAGGGCAAATTGGAAAGGACTTAGCTGGTTAATTTTTCTTCGTAAGCTCTAGTCCTATCCAGCTCGATCGTATAACATTTCATTCGCGATCAGCTCTGACACACTGGTAAACTCTGGGCTTGCCTTGATAAATGATACACAGCTTCGAAACACCCGAATGGAGATTGAGTACGGGCGGTGCAATCCAAACCTGCGCAAAACGAAACAAACAAAAACCCGAGCATAATACCGAACTAAATAAAAATAAAAGACTAAAACTACTAACTTCGACTCATAATATAACAACAAACAAGAAGACGTACCTGCTTGGCAAAATGGCGGTGAATGGGGGTAGAACCAAATGGGTAGAAGAAAAAAAATCTGGTACTCGCTCAACGTGAAGGACACTGGTGATCACAACACGCGCCGCAAGCGAAGAAAAATATAACTTTCCGGGGTAATAGCTGGTCGCATAAGGCGAACAGGTCAGCCCAGACTCCTCACATTACATGAAAAGTCTTTTTTCACAGAAAGTTAATTAATTTTTTATTTTTTTTTAAGAAAAATTATCTTTTATTACCCAAACCTCTACCAAAACTCACACTCAAAAAAAAATATATAAAGATAATACATGGGATCCGCTCATGTGAAATTTCCTCTACCTAAGCAAACACGCAAACCTACAAACAGACTCAAAGACACAAAAACAAAGATAAAATAGAAAGATTAAAAAAAAAACTATGAACCACGACCGAAGGACGGACCACAAATAATAAAAAAAATGAAAAACTAGAAAAAAAAATAAGTATAAAAATAAATTTACAAACTCTACAGAGCCTCCCCACACTTAAAGTTAATCAGGGGGCTTCTCTTTTATCTAGACCCTATCTAACCCGTTTAATTCCACTCGACTCTTATTAACAATTAAATATTTATTTGTGGAATTGAAAAACAATTTAACAGTTCTTAACGGGTCAGACCACCAAAATTTAAACTTACCTGGAATTAACCGGATGCATGGCATGTAGCAAATAGATTGGTCGTGCTTGACATTCACTGGCTTCTTCTTCTCCAACTCGTGCCAGTCTTCGATCCTTTTCCGGTTCCGATCCTTTCTTTTTCTCTTCCTTGCCCTCTCCCGTGGTGCTGTTGATTTTGAAATTCCATCTATCACTAATACCATGGGCCAGCTATGGTGTGCTTCTTCTACCACCATTTCCGTGGGACGATCCCCACACTGAGTTCTTTCATCTAGTGCAGGTTCGGTCATGTCTCTCGGTTCACCTTCGAGTAGGGCATCCAGGTATGCCATATCTCCATCAGGATCAGACTCCCCTAAATACTCATAAACAGGCAAACCATCTAACTCCAGATTTAAAAACTCATCCTCTTCAGACAATGAATTCTCACCCATCTCATTGTCTTCCTCTGCACCAAACATCATATCAACGGAATCTCCCAATTCCACTTCTTCTTCAATCCCTTCTTTCCTCCTAAACGACCTTTGATACGCCGCCCATTCTTCTTCGTCGTCCTCTTCATCAGAGTCACTCCCAAAATAATATATAGTAACCTGTGACACCAGAGGTGGGACTTCAACGTCCATTTTCGTCTCCGTGATTGGGATGATCTCTTCATCTGACTCATCTGCGTATTCCATGATCGGCTCTTTCCCTTCTTCTGGAAACGTTGGGAACAACTCCCCTCGAGCGTTCATGTACCCAAGGTAGTTGCCCTCCTCATCATATGTATAACCGACTTTCGGCGGCTGCTCTTGCTGAACCTTTTCTTTTTCTTCTTCTAATCTCCTAGATATATCTTCTAGTGTTCGTTGAAGATCTAAAATAGCAGCCTGTCGGTTTTTAAGGATGGTGTCGTGGTTTTTTATGAGGATGTCCTGCTCTGCTAACATTTTCTGGGTATTGGCATCTTTCGCAACTAGTAATGTCAACAAACTTTCTATTTTACTCCAATCATTACCACTATTCTCACAAGAATTGCTTCCAGAAAATTGATCAGGATACTGATAAAAATGTGGCTGCTGATAGAGTCATCATAATAATATGTAGGACACCGCTGTGAATAGTATGGCTGTGGCTGCACAAAGGAATTAGCATAATAATGTGCAGAGGACCCCTCATATTGTGGA
This sequence comes from Ambrosia x helenae, assembly GCA_030844895.1. Lineage (NCBI taxonomy): Eukaryota > Viridiplantae > Streptophyta > Magnoliopsida > Asterales > Asteraceae > Ambrosia > Ambrosia x helenae. The sequence goes on from CM061225.1 coordinate 81,420,189, forward strand.
CATAAAATGGTAAAATGGGGTCCTCCACAAATTTCACACATATTTACAGACTCAAAAGAAATAAAAGATACATAAAATTAGACTTTTACGACTCATAATACAAAAAGACAGACTCAAAACAAAAAAACAAGTAGCACAGATATGGCAGATAAGTGTAATCAAAGCTAGTAAACGCAATCGCCAAGAGTCCCCGGCAACGGCGCCAAAAACTTGATGTGCTAAAAGTAGTTTAATAAAAATAACTAAATTAAACCTAAAACTAGACACCTAGTAATACTCTAGACTCTCTAAAACTAAACTACTGACAGGCAAGTGAACCTATCGATTCTAGTATAGCTAAAGTAAGTCCGGATATCGAACCCACGAGACTCTAATGGAAAACGAAAACTAGACTCGATTACTTATCCTAAATACTGATTAAATTAATTTATTATTTTTAAAGGGGGGTTTTACTGAAAAATAAATTGCAATAAAATAAAGAATAACTAAAATTACTAAACTGAACTAGAGACACGAACTTAGTTGAGCTGAATTCAGATGATGACGAGACACTACCTAGACCAGACTCCTAACTATGCCTGATAAGCTTCTATGGTTATGGAACTGAATTGGAACCGGGATCTTAAAATGCTAAACATCAAGAATAAACTAGACACCCTCGACCCTTCTCAAGGGGAAACCCTAGAATATTTTTATGCTGTTAAACTACCGGTTGGAGTACAAACCCTCACAGGTTATCTAACTCTTATGATCGAGTACCCGCTAGACAATCTACCTCACAGCGCGAAAGCCACACTACACTAGGTGTAAGGGGTAATTATTGAAGCCTAGATCTAACTTGATATGCAAGAGTTGAAAGTGAAACTAGGCAGATCTTCTCACAAAGCCTCTAACCTAGCAATTTAACAACCTAGACATACCAACAAGTCCTCACCTCACAGCTATTGAACTTGGAAGAATACCTAAAATCTTCTAACCACCAAATACCACTCCTATGGTAAACTCGCGACTATTGACCATAAACTAGTTGGTACACAAAGTCTGCAACCTAACTAGCACTCATACATGAAAGACATTCACAAAAGTGCAAGTGGAGTGAATAAGTGACAATCAAAAAATAATAGATACGCACATACACTAGATCTAGAGAAATCAAAATCTTTACTGAATCATAAATCCAAAACACGTTCCAAAAACCATAGAAAACGCAAATCAAAACATAGTTATTTGTCTTAGCCTAGGTAGCTATAAAAGTTTTAGCCACAAATCATCTTGAAAAGAGAAACAAAGCCAAATAAAAATTCAGCAATCATTGTATAGAACAAAGATAATAAAGGAACGAAAAAACCGAATGATTGACACCCGAATAATCGCTCTCTGGCTTAGAACCTTTGAACCCTGGCTTGCCTCTATAATAATATTTGTTTTCGCCACTGTGCTATGCTCGATGTCCCCTTATACTTGCGCCTCCCCCAAGAATTCCTCTCTGCTGCTCCAATCCCAAAGTTCTTATATATCCTCACCAATTGCTGCCCTACTTTTTCAATTTAGTTTTCTTTCTGTTAGTGGGCCGAGAAACGTGACACAAGTCACGTTTTTATTATTATTATTATTATTATTATTATTATTATTATTATATACTATTATTATATATAGTATTATAACTCCGTGTTTTTGACTCGGGTGTTCTTGACTTAACCAAAGTTGTTCGTTTACCCTCCAACGTCCATGAACACCTACAAAATATAAAATAAAATAGATAAATACTAAAAAAAACACAAAACAAATAAAAATCTATAAAAACCTATACTAGATAAAATAGACCGGTACAAGCCTAAAACTAATAAAAGTACTATCTAAACGACTCGAAAACTACATAAACTTTACACTGGAAATAGATGTATTTTACAATACATCAGTATCTTCGCAGCCTTAGAGCTACCCGAAGATGCCCTTGAGATGGTTTATGCATATATTGGCTAAGATATTGAACAGCATAACTGATATCAGGTCTGGTTAGAGAAAGATAAATTAGTTTACCAATCAACTTTTGGTAACCTGTTATATCTTCTAACACTGTCTCAGTTTTGCTATTCTTATTTGACACGATATGATTTGGTTCTATAGGAGTATTAATTGGTTTACTCCCAAGATAACCAAACTCATGCAATAACTCTAGACAATATTTCCTTTGGGTCAAACAAATACCCAAATCAGAATACAAGACCTCAATACCAAGGAAATACCTAAGTTTTCCTAAGTCTTTAATCTAAAAATTGTTACTTAACATATTTTTCACATTATTAATTTCAATTTCACAATTTCCAGTGACAACTATATCATCAACATATACTAAAAGAGCAATAAACACATCTTTGTTAGTTTTTACAAACAAAGAATAATCACATATACTTTGTTTGAAACCCATTTCAACTAAGACATTGGTTAGTTTCTCATTCCATTTCCTAGGAGCTTGTTTAAGCCCATACAGAGATCTAACTAACTTACACACTTTGCTTTCATCCTTAGAATAATATCCTTCAGGAGGATTCATATAAACATCTTCTGTTAATGAACCACATAGAAAAGCATTATTTATGTCAAGTTGAAACAAACACCAATTATTCTGAACAGCAAGACTAATCACAGTTCTTACTGTGACCATTTTAACAACAGGTGAGAATGTCTCACCAAAATCCAGACCCTCTCTTTGATTGTAGCCTTTGGCTACAAGTCTGGCCTTATACCTCTCAACCTCACCACTAGCCCTATACTTAACCTTATAGACCCACTTACAGCCTATAGCCTTTCTACCCTTAGGTAAATCATATAAGACCCATGTATTATTTCTATGTAAAGCTTCCATTTCATTATTCATAGCCTCAACCCACTTTGGGTCTTTAGAAGCTTCTGAATAACTGTTAGGTTCTATACACTTATTTAGACTAGTAACAAGACAGTAATTATCTACAGACAGTTTAGAGTAATTAACCACTTTATCAATATCATACTTGACCCTTCCTTCTAACACAAAATCTTCAAACCTCTTAGGTAAAACAGACTCTCTACTAGACCTTCTAGGACTAATCCTATTTCCCTTAGGAGTATTGTTCACATCACTAGAACCCTCAACATTGTGAAGGTTAGTCCCTCTAGCACCTGTACTACCAGGCTGGTGATCATGGCAGGATTGATCAGCCTCTCTGGCAGCTCTGGGAGAGTCATCTAACTCTTCACTAGAGGAGTGTTCTTGAGAAACATTGATTCCCCCTTCATCATCGGGAAGACCACTAATTTCAGAAATTCTGTTGCTCATTTGATCAAAAAAGTTTAAGTGATCAAGATTTTCAAAAACTTGTTTATCATTTTTAAACTTAAATGGATATATTTCTTCAAAAAAATTTACATCTCTTGAATACTCAACTTGTTTTTTACTTAAGTTCCAAAATTTATAACCTTTTTTGAAAACAGAATATCCAATTAGAACACTCTTATCAGACCTATTAGACAACTTATCATCCTCATTTAGAATAGTTTTAAAACATAAGCAACCAAAATTTCTTAAATGACTCATAATTGGGGGGAACCCATAGACCTTTTCATAGGGACTCTTACCATTTAACACAAAAGAAGGAAGCCTGTTAATCAAATATGCAGCAGTTAGAACACACTCAGACCAAAAATTAAATGGCACTTGACTTTGGAACAACAAAGCCCTAGCTATGTCAAGAAGGTGTCTGTGCTTTCTCTCCACAACACCATTCTGTTGTGGAGTGTGAATGCAAGATGTTTGATGTATAATGCCTTTATGATTACAAAAACTACTAAACTGTTGATTTACAAATTCAGTCCCATTATCACTTCTAAAAACCTTAACATGTTTTCTGAACTGAGTTTTAAGAAGTTTATAAAAAATAACTAAGTTTTCAAACACCTCTCCTTTATTCTTAAGCATATAACACCAAACAGTTCTTGAAAAATCATCCACAATAGTAAGAAAAAATCTATATCCTTCTTTACTAGTTACCCTATAAGGACCCCAGACATCAAGGTGAATAAGATCACCAACTTCCCTAGACTTATGTTCACTAAGAGGAAAAGGTTCTCTGATTTGCTTAGCCTTATGACACACATCACAAGGCTGAGAGTGTGACATTCGTAGCCCTCACACTTTGAAACTTTGGCAAGTTTAGTCCTTGTAAATTTATTATGTTTCGCATGTTAGTTCTTATATTTCTTTGAAACTTAATGAGATCATGTTTTATACTTACGCTTAAGTCTGAACACGTATATAAGTAAAAAAATATATATATTTATATAGCTATAGTTATTAAACATGAAGGCATTACGAGTTAGATTTTATACATGTTTAGTGATAATCAAGTTGGAAAAGTATAAACCAATTAAAATAACTAAGTATTATTACTAGTTTAAGTTGGATTATTATAATTACAAGTGTTGAAATTATTAAAAGAAATTATGCTTTATTATATTAGCATTTTTGTTAGATGTATAATAAACTTTAACAACATAATATGTTTTCTAAATGCAAAGATTCTTGTTTAAGCTGGTAAAGCCACAAACACATATCACATGCACATATCATGAGAAGTGTTAATGTATCATTCAAAACTTTCTTATGATGCCACCTATCCTTCACCAAGATTCATTGAACATTCCTTCAAAACTCATCCTAAGTTTACGTATGACTAAGCTTCCATTCAATGACTCATCTATACACCTCACTCAATTCTTTGAACCTACACATTCAGTGCATTCGTCCATAGATTCCAATTCACCATGCATACATGCATCTATAGTATTATATATATGTGCAATGCATCAATAGCAAAACACATAAAAGAAACTTATACATATTATAGGGAAAATTAAGAGAGAGTAGAAAGAGATAGTTACGTATGAGAGGGAGAGTAGCGTGAGAAAGAGAGGCGCCGGTTCCGGTTACCTTCTCCGACCACGACCCTTTTTCTTCGAGCGATGCCACCACACGAGCCTATTACCATTAATCATCACCTCTAACCCGTCACCACCTTCAACGATCCATACCCTTCACTGATACCCGACTCACCTTAAACCAAACTCCGACCATCTCCGATCATAACCCAACTCCGCCTAACATCCTTGTCTGGTAAACCCGACGTAGTTTTTCGTTATATCCCTCTACTGATCATCTTGAACCTAAGGTAAGAACATAAACCTATTTTAATTACTATTATTAAACCTAGTTCATGAAAAAAAATAATACAAAATATGAAAGTTACGTTCTTGTTTTTCACATAATGAAGAGAATAATGAGTCAATTCATATTTTAAACCACCAACTCAGTATGTAGAAGTCATACTATCTTTTGAGTATATTCACCCATATTCAATTAATTACTATTATTTTATTTAATATTAATATTTAGAATCAACCATTATGTATAGTATTTATTTATCAATGGGGTGGTGGTCCATTGGCAAAGGTAAAGCCTTTAAAACACCTAGGTTGTGAAAGGTCTTGGGTTTAAGTCTCACAGACCACATGATTAAAAAGAAATTAACGATCTCATTGATTTAAAAAAAATGTATAGCATTTATTTAACAAATTATGTTATAAAGACTATTTGAGTGAATAAGTGGAAAAATAATAATAATAATTACAAGTTCCATTTCGTAATTTAACTTTAATTTTTATTATTACAATTTCGTTTTTTATCAAATAGTTTTATGAACTAGAAATTTAGTTGTTAATATTATAAAGGTTTTGAAAATCAATGAGATCAATGTAACTAATTTTTTTTAACAAATTAAATAAATGAATGCATTCTTATGTATTACAACTTTAATTAAATTGTTTACACCTTGCCATAAATCTGTAATTTTTACTTGCAACCTATTATATTCGACATAAACGTAGTATACTTGCAATCGTTACATAATCATTAACTTTGCTAGCCGACTTTAACAATGGATAGCGCTATTTGGATTGACAACCCGCCTAATGGAAAATACCTATGCGTTAGGGAAGTCTTGGGTCATTGTTAATTCTTTAGTCTTTGTCAACATAAAGGTTTGATTGTGACCCGCATCGTGTGCTTACGTGTTTATCATACTGCCTTGAGTAAATCATAACACTTGAATTGTAAAACATTTTTATACCTATATCATACGTACACTAACTAAGTGTACTCACCAACATCATGTGTGTTGACAGATACTATTTTGTACATGTTTCAGGAGATGCATGAAGTTTATCACATAAGGCTTGGACTTAGACATCATAAAATAAAACTTACGCTTTGTTTCTAGATGTAATGTTTTGAAATGTAATGTTGACACTTAAATCGTGATTAAATAAATATTTATATTTTAGTACCTCGAGCTCATGAACAATTGTTACCTCGTGGCACCTCGATGTTTCCGCCATCGGTTGGGGTGTTACAGATTGGTATCAGAGCCGTGGTTATAGGGAATTAGGTTATTAGTAAATAACTTTGACTATAACTAAGAACCCATACATGACCTTACTTGTGTTTATTTGCTCCACCAACCTTTCTCTTTTGTCACCTCTCATTCTTTCCTTTATTTCTCTCTATTTTTTTCGTCATGGGTTTTGAGGAGAGACTTTACTTGGAGGAAACGTCTACAATTGGGAGCATGCTAGATATTCTTGGCTTAATTGCCTACCTTTGTTTTACAAAAATAATAATAATAATAATAATAATAATAATAATAAAATAAAAAAAATTCCTTCAAAGTTTTGAACTCTAAGTGAGAGAACACGTGCAATCTGGAAGGGTGGATGCCTGTACACTGGGTTTTCTGGCATAGGCAAGCATAGCGCATAAATCCGAAAGCGGACCTGTTATGCTTACCTGGGGATTCCTGGAGTGAGTGTCCACTTATAGGCTAAAGCACGTCTTCATTAATCTCCAACTGAGTTTGATTCTTTGAACAGTCAAAGTTTTTGTCGGGTCTTACGACTAGATAAGAACACTCCAATGTTTTATTATTGATTTCTTGAAATCATAATGATTTACTATATGCTTAAAACTTTCATATAATGGTGATACATTTTCATATTTGGTTATTTCGTACACATATTGTGCAAACCCGTCATGCGTATAAGGATTTTATTATTTTGTTCTCATAATATTCTTTATTCTTAGATGGCTGATCGTCGTATTGCTCATCGTAACTCTCGTCATCGAGCTGATCGTCGAATTGCGACACTAGTGACAGAACGTATTGCTGCTGTGATTCCTAATCTAGTTGCTGAGTTGAACCATAGCAACAACTCTGGAAACCCTGGAACTACTAGAGGTGGTAACACTCGTTGCACCTTCAAACATTTCAACTCTTGCAACCCAACTAAATTCTCTGGGGAAGAGGGAGCTACTGGCCTCCTCCAGTGGTTTGAAAGCATGGAGAACACTTTTATAAATAGCGAGTGTCCGGATGAACTCCGCGTTCGCCATGCCACCAGTGTTCTTCACAAGAGGGCATTAACTTGGTGGAACGACGAAAAGCATAGTCGGGGTACTGATGTTGCTCTAGCTTTGACTTGGGCCGAGGTGAAGGAACTCATGTTAGCCAAATTCTGCCCTAGAAATGAAATTAAGAAGCTTGAAGATGAATTTTATGTTTTGAAACAAGACAGTGGGGAGAATCTTGCCTATAACACCCGTTATTATGAGCTTAGCATTTTGGTTCCACATATGGTGACCCCAGTTTCTCGAGCAATCGAGAAATATATCGAGGGATTGCCTGATCTTATTCAAGATATCGTCACTGGTAGCAAACCCATTTCGGTAGAAGAAGCTATCCAGCTTGCAGCTTCTTTGACTGATAAACACGTGAGAAAGGGAACTCTTGTTCGGAAAGGTACGAAGAAAGTTGCTGAGAAAACTGCTACGGATGTTGAACCTTCCAAAATTGTTTCTGCTCAGACTACTTCAACCCCCTCCAACAACAATAAGCGTAAGCGTCAAAACAGGAATTATGTTGTCGTCACCCCTACCCCTACTCCTATTCGCCAAGTTCCTATGGCTCAAACTGCTGCTGCTAATCAACCAGCTACTACTCGACCTTACGCTGGTATTCATCCTTTGTGCAATACTTGCAAGTATCATCACCCAACCCATATCCCGTGTCGTCAGTGCACTAGGTGTGGAAAGTGGGGGCATTTTGCTGCCACTTGCAGGGTGGTACTCGCACCCCAAGGAAATCCTCCACCAGCAGCTCATCCAGCCATTGAACAAGCAGCTCGGAGCCCATTACCTAATGCACCTACTCGTGCTTGTTATCATTGTGGGGATCCAAGCCATCTCAAAGCTCGTTGCCCAGTACTTAACCAACCAAATCAAGCTGCTACTAATCAGGGAGCACGAGGGAGAGCCTTTAACATTAATACAAATCAGGCTCAGGCAGCAACTGATGTCGTGAATGGTACGTTCTTACTTAATGGTCTTTGTGCTTCAATTCTGTTTGATACTGGTGCGGACAAGAGTTTTGTGTCATTAGCCTTCGAACCTTTGCTTTCTCGTTCTCGTTTTAAACTCGAAAGACCCTTTACTATCGAGGTTGCTGATGGAACTACCATTACAATCAAGTCTATTATTCGTAATTGCACACTTAACCTTAATGAGCACGAATTCTCCATTGATCTTATACCCATGCAATTGGGTAGTTTTGATATCATAGTAGGCATGGATTGGCTTTCTAAGAATCATGCTGAAATTGTTTGTTTCGAGAAGTTTATTCGAATCCCTCTCTCAGGTAACTTTCTGCAAGTCTATGGTGAGAAACATTCAAGTGGCCTTAAGCTCATGTCTTGTACCCAAGCTCGAAAATGTTTACGCAAGAAATGCGTGGCGTTCTTAGCCCATGTAGTGGAAAAGAAGGATAAAGAGAAGAAGATTCACGATATTCCTATTGTTCGTGATTTTCCAGAAGTCTTCCCTGATGATTTACCTGGTCTTCCTCCTATTCGTCCTATTGAGTTCCGAATTGATCTTATCCCCGGTGCTACCCCTGTTGCTAAAGCTCCTTATCGTCTTGCACCTTCGGAAATGCAAGAACTTGCCGGTCAACTCCAAGAATTGGCTGACAAGGGCTTCATTCGTCCAAGTTATTCGCCATGGGGAGCCCCAGTTTTGTTTGTTAAAAAGAAAGATGGATCGTTTCGCATGTGTATTGATTATCGTGAGCTCAATAAACTTACGATTAAAAACCGTTACCCATTGCCTCGTATTGACGATCTTTTCGATCAGTTGCAGGGTGCAACGTATTTCTCAAAAATCAATCTTCGTTCTGGATATCACCAGCTTCGAGTCCATGAGGATGATGTATCTAAAACTACTTTTCGCACTCGATACGGTCACTATGAATTCATGGTTATGCCTTTTGGTCTAACTAACGCGCCTGCTGTTTTCATGGATCTTATGAATCGAGTGTGTAAACCATTTTTGGATAAATTTGTTATTGTCTTTATCGATGACATCCTCATTTATTCAAGATCCAAAACCGCCCACGAACAACACCTTCGTCAAATTTTGAGTCTTTTACAACACGAACAACTGTATGCTAAATTCTCAAAATGTGAATTCTGGCTTAAAGAAGTTCAATTTCTAGGACACATAATCAATGATAAAGGAATTCATGTGGACCCAGCAAAGATTGAAGCCGTTAAAAATTGGTGTATACCCACAACTCCTACCGAAGTTCGTTCATTTCTTGGTCTCGCTGGTTATTATCGACGCTTTATTTCTAATTTTTCAAAAATCGTTGTTCCACTTACTTCTTTGACTCAAAAGGATAAGATATATGAGTGGGGTCCTAAGCAAGAAGAAGCGTTCCAAACCTTGAAGAAAAAACTCTGCGATGCTCCTGTTCTTGCTCTCCCAGATGGTACTGAAGATTTCGTGGTTTATTGTGATGCCTCAAATCAAGGCCTAGGTTGTGTTCTTATGCAACGAGGCAATGTTATTGCATATGCATCACGACAACTTAAAGTCCACGAGAAAAACTATACCACCCATGATCTCGAACTTGGTGCAGTCATTTTCGCATTAAAAATTTGGAGACACTACCTTTATGGTACCAAATGCATGGTTTTCACTGACCACAAAAGCCTTCAACATATCTTTAACCAAAAGGATCTAAATATGCGTCAACGCCGTTGGGTTGAACTGTTAAATGACTATGATTGCGAGATTCGCTATCACCCTGGTAAGGCAAATGTCGTTGCCGATGCTCTCAGTCGTAAGGAACACATTCAACTATACTGTATTCAAACCCATGATCTTAAACTTCGAATCTTTGAAGCTCAACATGTTTCGGTCACTGAGGGCAACATGTACGAAGAAATGTCGTGTGGAGCCGAACATCATTTGGAAACGAAACATGGTCTGCTTTATCTTTCTAATCGTCTTTGGATTCCTGATCGTGATAATCTTCGTGTTTTCATCATGGACGAGGCTCATAAATCTCGTTACTCCATCCATCCTGGTGCTGATAAGATGTATCAAGATCTGCGTTCTATGTATTGGTGGCCCGATATGAAAAAGGACATAGCTCACTACGTGGCTAGGTGCCTTACTTGTGCTAAAGTTAAAGCCGAACACCAACGTCCCTCTGGTCTACTTGTACAACCAGAGATTCCTGTTTGGAAGTGGGAGAACATTTCTATGGACTTCATTACTAAACTTCCTCGTACTACTCGTGGTTATGATAGCATTTGGGTGATCGTTGACCGATTAACCAAATCCGCTCACTTCTTGCCTATCCGTGAAACCTATTCCGTTGAAAGACTGGCTAGATTATACATTGATGAAATCATTAGTCGTCATGGAACTCCTTTGGACATCATTTCTGATCGTGACAGTCGTTTCACCTCCCGCTTTTGGCAGTCCTTGCAAGATAACTTGGGTTCTCAGGTTAATCTTAGCACAGCTTACCATCCTCAAACTGATGGTCAGACTGAGCGAACTATTCAGACTTTAGAAGATATGCTTCGAACTTGTGTAATTGATTTTGGTGGCAATTGGGATTCACACTTGCCATTAGTTGAATTTTCATATAATAACAGTTACCATGCCAGTATCCGTATGGCACCTTTTGAAGCTCTTTATGGTCGTAAATGTCGTTCTCCTGTGTGTTGGAACGAGGTCGGTGACACTCAAATTACCGGTCCCGAACTAGTCCAGGAAACAACTGACAAGATTGCTCGAATTCGTGAATCGTTGCAAATTGCCCAGAGTCGGCAGAAGAGCTATGCTGATCAACGACGCAAACCCTTGGAATTTCAAGTTAGTGATATGGTTCTCCTCAAGGTTTCACCTTGGAAGGGTATGTTCCGATTCGGGAAAAAGGGAAAACTTGCGCCAAGATATGTAGGCCCATTCAAAATCTTGGAAAGGATTGGGAAAGTGGCTTATAAGTTAGATCTTCCGACCGAACTCAGCAGTATTCACCCAACTTTTCATGTGTCAAATTTGAAGAAATGCTTAGCTGATGAGAATCTTCATGTTCCGCTTGAAGACATCCATATTGATGAAACGATGCATTTCATCGAGAAACCGGTAGAAATTATGGATCGTGAAGTCAAGACCCTTAAACGTAGTCGTATTCCTAAAGTTAAAGTTTGTTGGGAATCTAAACATGGCCCAGAATTTACTTGGGAACGTGAGGACCAAATGAAGACGAAGTATCCTTATCTTTTTCCAGAATCCTTCACTTGAAGTAATTTCGAGACGAAATTTCTAAAAGTAGGGGAGACTGTGACATTCGTAGCCCTCACACTTTGAAACTTTGGCAAGTTTAGTCCTTGTAAATTTATTATGTTTCGCATGTTAGTTCTTATATTTCTTTGAAACTTAATGAGATCATGTTTTATACTTACGCTTAAGTCTGAACACGTATATAAGTAAAAAATATATATATATTTATATAGCTATAGTTATTAAACATGAAGGCATTACGAGTTAGATTTTATACATGTTTAGTGATAATCAAGTTGGAAAAGTATAAACCAATTAAAATAACTAAGTATTATTACTAGTTTAAGTTGGATTATTATAATTACAAGTGTTGAAATTATTAAAAGAAATTATGCTTTATTATATTAGCATTTTTGTTAGATGTATAATAAACTTTAACAACATAATATGTTTTCTAAATGCAAAGATTCTTGTTTAAGCTGGTAAAGCCACAAACACATATCACATGCACATATCATGAGAAGTGTTAATGTATCATTCAAAACTTTCTTATGATGCCACCTATCCTTCACCAAGATTCATTGAACATTCCTTCAAAACTCATCCTAAGTTTACGTATGACTAAGCTTCCATTCAATGACTCATCTATACACCTCACTCAATTCTTTGAACCTACACATTCAGTGCATTCGTCCATAGATTCCAATTCACCATGCATACATGCATCTATAGTATTATATATATGTGCAATGCATCAATAGCAAAACACATAAAAGAAACTTATACATATTATAGGGAAAATTAAGAGAGAGTAGAAAGAGATAGTTACGTATGAGAGGGAGAGTAGCGTGAGAAAGAGAGGCGCCGGTTCCGGTTACCTTCTCCGACCACGACCCTTTTTCTTCGAGCGATGCCACCACACGAGCCTATTACCATTAATCATCACCTCTAACCCGTCACCACCTTCAACGATCCATACCCTTCACTGATACCCGACTCACCTTAAACCAAACTCCGACCATCTCCGATCATAACCCAACTCCGCCTAACATCCTTGTCTGGTAAACCCGACGTAGTTTTTCGTTATATCCCTCTACTGATCATCTTGAACCTAAGGTAAGAACATAAACCTATTTTAATTACTATTATTAAACCTAGTTCATGAAAAAAAATAATACAAAATATGAAAGTTACGTTCTTGTATTTCACATAATGAAGAGGATCATGAGTCAATTCATATTTTAAACCACCAACTCAGTATGTACAAGTCATACTATCTTTTGAGTATATTCACCCATATTCAATTAATTACTATTATTTTATTTAATATTAATATTTAGAATCAACCATTATGTATAGTATTTATTTATCAATGGGGTGGTGGTCCATTGGCAAAGGTAAAGTCTTTAAAACACCTAGGTTGTGAAAGGTCTTGGGTTTAAGTCTCACAGACCACATGATTAAAAAGAAATTAACGATCTCATTGATTTAAAAAAAAATGTATAGCATTTATTTAACAAATCTATAATACATTATAAAGGAGGAGTGATGTACAACAAGGTAATTTGCATTTCCGTACAACTTAACAAGCAACATGTACAACATATTTAAGCAAAAAATTTAAGGGTATTATGGGCATAATTGGGACAATTAAGACACTTAAGAGGGTAATATAGGCATTTCATCCACCACCTCCTTTACAATATCAAAAGACTTTTACAATACTAACCTCCTTCTTCCATCTATACCCTTCAATTGTTTGCCTTCTTCCTTCATCAATATAGATCATTAACCTCTTGTCCCTTCAAGTTCCGTAACCCTAAGGATCAAATTGAATGAGATTGATTGTGAAATTCAAGTCCTCTTCTTATAACATTCAATTGAAGGCTTACATGAACTATCTTGCCTTCAAAAAAATTGCTTGTGTAGAACTATTACTTATTTTACTATTTGCATTTTCTTTGTTTGTTGCACAAAGTTTGCAATGTTTTATATTGTTTTTTATTTATGCACCTAGATTTGGACAAGCACATTGCAACGAACAATTTGGACTGCAAATCAAATTGCTGGATTCCCCAAGGTTAGTTTTACATGTCACATAAATTGCTTCTTTGATCACTTATCATTTGTAAAATTTGTGTACTTTCTTTACGTTATAAATACAATGGCGTGCACTTGATGAGATAAATGCTGGTGTATGTGACGGTATGACGTATGAAGAAATAAAGAAGAACATGCCTGAAGAATACAAGTATGTTAAATATGAAATATTCGATTTTTTTTTTTATACCTTTCCATTCAATGGTCTTTTTTTTAAAGGTCAAGGAAGAAAGACAAACTCAGGTATCGATATACTCGTGGAGAGTCGTATCTCGATGTGATACAAAGGTACTGAATTCAAATACAAGGAAAAATCTCTGTTGAAAATATAGAAAGTAAATAATTAAAGTTTTGGTATTTTAAGCAACGTCAAAAGTTTGCAGTTGTGTATATAATAGGTTGGAGCCGGTTATTATTGAGTTAGAACGACAACGTGCGCCTGTTGTAGTCATATCTCACCAGGTAAGACAAGGCAACCACAAAATTTTACCTCTACAAATGGGTAAAAAAAAACTAAAAATAAAACGGGTTAAACGTGTTTGTAAAGTGTATTTTAATACGTTTATGTATCAATATAGCTTTTGAATAATATTTAAGGCATTAGTTTTTTATTAACATTTTTAAAACAAATGAACATTATTTTTGGTGGGCGTGACCCAAACCGTATGTAAATTACTTGTTATCCAACTCATCCATTGAAAGACTTGTGCAATGCTAACATGGGTTTAAATGGATTTGTGCATTGCAGGCTGTTCTAAGAGCTTTATATGCCTATTTTGCTGATAGGCCATTGAAAGAAATTTCACACATAGAGGTAAACAACAAAACATTAGATCAATCTTTTCGGTCTTTTAATCTTTGAAAACACGTTAACACGTTTGAATATCGGGAATTTTAGATGCCACTTCATAGAAAGTTCTGGTACCGAAAAAAGATACTAACTATATTTTCCTCGCGTAACGAACCCGCTGCAACGCGCGGGCATTACCACTAGTTATGTTATAAAGACTATTTGAGTGAATAAGTGGAAAAATAATAATAATAATTACAAGTTCCATTTCGTAATTTAACTTTAATTTTTATTATTACAATTTCGTTTTTTATCAAATAGTTTTATGAACTAGAAATTTAGTTGTTAATATTATAAAGGTTTTGAAAATCAATGAGATCAATGTAACTAATTTTTTTTAACAAATTAAATAAATGAATGCATTCTTATGTATTACAACTTTAATTAAATTGTTTACACCTTGCCATAAATCTGTAATTTTTACTTGCAACCTATTATATTCGATTTCATCACAACATTAAAATGGATTATTCGTAACAACAAATATCACTATGAAAAGATCGTTAGTCTCAAATAAATTTATGTTAGGTTCTCTATTTTTTTTATTAGACTTTTAAGACATATCCCTTATTGGTATTCTTACACATATAGGTTGATTCTTCAGAATTCCTAGTCTTAACTCGTGACAAGTTTATTCGGATATTACCGTGCTTAGCAAAACAGTGAGTATACTTATCCCCTTTTTATCTTTTCTTACACTTTTGGGGTGATTCATGTACACCTATGAAACTTACACTTACACATACTCATAAACATTTTTTTTCATACAATTCATGCACGTGTTATGCTTAAATTCTTGTGCTTGATGATTAGACATAAACGTAGTATACTTGCAATCGTTACATAATCATTAACTTTGCTAGCCGACTTTAACAATGGATAGCGCTATTTGGATTGACAACCCGCCTAATGGAAAATACCTATGCGTTAGGGAAGTCTTGGGTCATTGTTAATTCTTTAGTCTTTGTCAACATAAAGGTTTGATTGTGACCCGCATCGTGTGCTTACGTGTTTATCATACTGCCTTGAGTAAATCATAACACTTGAATTGTAAAACATTTTTATACCTATATCATACGTACACTAACTAAGTGTACTCACCAACATCATGTGTGTTGACAGATACTATTTTGTACATGTTTCAGGAGATGCATGAAGTTTATCACATAAGGCTTGGACTTAGACATCATAAAATAAAACTTACGCTTTGTTTCTAGATGTAATGTTTTGAAATGTAATGTTGACACTTAAATCGTGATTAAATAAATATTTATATTTTAGTACCTCGAGCTCATGAACAATCGTTACCTCGTGGCACCTCGATGTTTCCGCCATCGGTTGGGGTGTTACAGAGAGCTAACCTTTCCAATATTCAAAGACTCCTTCAACACAGCTAGAACTTGGTCAGATGGATGTCCAAGTCTGCTGTGCCACAGATTAGATTCAACTATACTACTAAAACATACATTAGTATTACTCACACTGTCTCCTAAGAAATAGAGACCATCATGAGCTCTACCAGTCACCAGGACATTCTTGGACTTGGAATCCTGAACATAACACTGGTACTCATCAAACAAGACATTTAACTTATTATCTTTGGCTAACTTATTGACAGAGATTAAGTTGACACAATAATCAGGAACATAAAAGACATCATACAAAACAACATCCTTACTTAATTGTATGTCACCAATTTTCTTTACTTTAGTATTGGTTCCATTAGGATGTTTAACAGACATGTTATATTAAGACACATCAAATGCATTAATCATGTGTTCATCAGTGCTAACCATATGTTGGTTAGCACCTGAATCCATGATCCACTTTAACAGTAAAGCAGTTAAGGCATTTTTAGTCTCAATAGAACAGCTTGAAAAATTTTCAAACACATGACACACTTTAGATAGAACGGACATACTAAAAAAACCAATAACAGTGATGCTCTCACCTCCAGAATTGGAGCATTGAGGATATGTTCCACTCTTCTCACTTATAAGACTCATTAGCTTAGCAATCTGTTCAGAAGTAAAAGGAACAGAAGGACTAGCAGTAACATTATTACTAGATACACTCACTTTCCCAGTAGAAGCAACAGTAGCATTGCTTCTAACTGGTTGAGTGTTAACTCTTCTTTTAAATCCTGGTGGATAGCCAACTAATTCATAACATCTATCCACGGTATGACCAAGCATGTTACAGTGAGTACATTTTAAATTTGGATTAGGTCCTCTGTTTGTGTTTGTTAACAGGTCTCCTGTTATTAACATTGTTTCCTTTTGCAAGAAAGGAAACATTGGAACCTTTAACAACACTATTAGGTTTTCTATGTGACTCCTCTCTAGATACAACAGAAAAAGCATGTTTAACAGAAGGTAGTGGATCTTGCATCAAGAGATTTGTTCTAACAGGTTGATATATTTCATCCAATCCCATTAAAAATTGCATAAGTTTTATCAATCCATTAAAATTGTTATACTCTCTTGAAGCCTCACATGTACAAGGTGGTAACTGAACAATTGAATCAAATTCTTTCCACATAGTATTTAGCTTGCGATAGTACTCTGAAACAGTACTACCATTTTGACTTATAGAACATATCTTTTGATGCAAGTTAAACACTACTGACCCATCAACCTTGTCATATGTTTCTTTAAGATCCAACCATACATCCCTAGCATTCTTAGAGAACACCTGACCTAAGTACAATTCATCACTCACAGAATTAAGCAACCAGGATAGCACAACAGAATTACACCTATCCCATTGCTTCCCTAAGACATCATCATCCACAGACTTAACAATACTACCATCTATAAACCCATACTTGTTTTTAGTTTCAAGAGCAAGTTTCATAGCTTTAGACCAGACATTATAATTTTCAGTTCCTTTTAACTTTATACTAATGATGGTCAAGGTACTAGTATCATTAGGGTGGATATACAAAGGATCTCCTATATCCAACTTACTAATCAAAGTTCCTGCTGGAGGTGCATTACCTCCTCCAGCTGCAGGATCAACAATAGCATCACCCATACTTCAAACACAGAACACAGAGAATCAAACAAAAACTAACAGAAACAACAATACTCAAGTATGAATCAACAATAAGATCCTAGAAGGACGAAGTTGTGTCAGTGTAAGGTGTTAGGATCTGAGTTTTGTTTGTTTTGATTGTTTAACAAATGATGGAAATAATGAAATGAAAATAGAATGAAAGTGCAGCGGAATAATAAACTGTAAATCAAAACAAGAGAGTAAATGTTTTTAGATCGAATGCTTTCATTAACTCAAAGATTACAATTGTACAATTACTCCCCCTCAGCCTGATCACACAGTGTTTGTCAGAGAGAATGTTTTGTGTGTGATGCAATAGAACAGTACAAGCACTGTTCTATTTATAGACAGACTCAAAGCACTGATGACCTAGGCTGACGTCACCTAAGACAGTGACCTCTAACAGAATAACAAACATAAACATCTGCCTATTACAAACTACTGTTACATTGAAAGCACTGATATTAAACAGCTGTTGAAGATAAACTCTGATGGTCTTGTATCCACTGCTGGAGCCTAAGTGCTGTTGGTTCCAGCAGTGCTTTGGTCTTCAGTACTTGTATCAGCAGTTGTTCTTCATCAGTTGTTTCCTCAGCAGTTCTTTATATCAGCAGTTGTTGAGCAGTTGTTTGGATAGAACAGTAGTTGGGGTCAGCAGTCTTTTGGGAGAAGCAAGTTGTAAAGATTGTTTATTCAAGGATCAAACTGATAGCATGTTTTGGCTTTCTAATCATCTGTTCTTCTCCAGGTCAGCAGACCCAACAATCTCCCCCTAGAACAGATGATGCCAAAACTCAGCTTTATTTATTGATCTTTATTCCTCATCAGACTTTCTCTGATTTGACCTTTGAATTGTAGTTCAAAGTTCAGAGCAAATAAGTCTTCTTCATCTCTTTCTAGATCCAGATTTAGCAATGCTTGATGATCTTCTGCACATAGGCTGTAAGCATCATCCATGCTGATCTTCTGAACCCTTCCATCTGACCTGAGCAATGTCAATTCGTGGTTGTCTTTGTTGACTTTCCACTTTAGAATTTTTGAGTCAGTGGATTTGCTGAGATGAACTTTTATTTTAGATGAGTTGGGTGAAGGAGGTCTTCCAATGAGTTCTCTGAGTTTCTCTGTTGTAGGATCAGAGAAATAATGTATTTGATTGAAGAGCCCTTCCTTGATGAATGTATCAGCAAACTTTCTTTGATCTTCCTCTGACATCTCCTTCTGCTTCTTGAACTGTCTACTTGCAGCAGCTGTGAAATCAGAGGTTTCAAGTAAGCTGTCCAGATTAAAAGTCTGTTGGGGTCTCTTCATCATTGGCTCATCAGTGTAAATTGGTTTTCTTGGAAGGCTGGGATCCTTCTTTCTATTTTCTTCCAGACTTTTGTAGGTTTCAACCAGCCTTAACTCAGACCATCTGGAAACAGACCTCATCTCCCCATAGTTGGCAGCTACAATCTCTTGCCTCATCCTTTTGAATTTCAAGGCTCTGACTGGGTCTCTGCCTTTGCCAAAATTAGGAGTGGAGACTTTAGCTTTGGGGTCTCTGGACATTTCTTCAATTCTGAGTAGTTCTTCTCTCAAAGCATGAGTAGTCCAACCATTGAACTGCTTTTTGTTTGCTTTGTAAGGCTTGGTTGCCATTATCTGTTCAAGAAGAGATTCCCTTACCTCCTTTTCCAAATCAACACTGAGAGGCATGGAGGACATGGAATTGCTCAGGGTCTTAGCAAAATCTTCAATCCTTCTGAGTTTGCTAAGCTCTGCTGAATGGATGCCCTGAGCAGTCCTGACATCCTTCCCTTTGCATTTCTCCCTGATGATGGTATCCACCTGCTCACCCTTGTATTTCAGATAAGTATCAATATTGAGGGGAACAGGGAAGTTTGGGAGAGATGGGAAGGATCTTTCAGATGGATGTTCAGTATTGTAGAAGGATTGTAATTCCCCCTTGAGTAGATCAAGTTCAAGGGGATACTGAACAACCAATGGTGTAATGGTTGGTGGTGGTCTATGGGATTTGAACTTGGATGTATGTGGTGAGAATGATGTGATTGGAATAGCTGTGATGGGAGGAGTGGATTGGGCAGTTGAAGTGATAGTTGGTGATGTGTGTATGTTTTCATCATGTACAACAAAGGTTGATTTTCTCTTCCTTGTGTACATGATTTTTGGTGATGGTGATTTGGTAGTAGTGGTTGGTGTAACATCTGTTGACCTTTTAGTAGGTCCAGCAGATGTTTGGGATTTGGCTGGTGATGTATGTTTGGTGGTTGTATGTTCAGGTGTGTTTGTTGGTTTGGGTGCAGTGGTTTGGGTAGCAGTGTTTTGAGTAGCTTCAGTGTTTTGGGTGGCAGTGGTTTCAGTAGCAGTGGTTTTATCAACAGAGGTGTTCAACTTAGATGGTGGTTTTCTAACATGCTTGGCAGGTCTTTTCATCCTTTTAGAGGATCCCACATCTTCAGTTTCCCTTTGTTGTTTCTTTTTGAGTTCAATTAATGACTCTGCTTTAACTTCCAACGTGTCAGCTCTTTTCTGTTTATCTTGAGCAGCCTTTTCAGCTTCTATGTTTGCAGAGTCATCTACTGCTTTATTCTTCTCAGTGGTTTGTTGTGGTGGTGCTGTTGGTGTTGCTTGTTGTTGTGGAGCTGATTTGGTAGACTCTGGTTTCTTGGCAGACTTGGCTTGGCCTTTTTGAGAAGGAGGACAACCAAAAGGATCTAGTTTTGGTAGCCTATCTCTGCCACTCTCCCCCTTTTTGGCATCATCAGCCGTGAAAGCATCATCATTTTCATCCCTGAGGATGGTGGTAGGGGCAGAGCCAGTAGTCTTCAGCAGGTGATCCTTGATGGCTTTGATATCAGCATGGGTATCTTTGTACCTTGCATCTACCATATTCCTGATCTCAGCCATGTAAGTTTCATGTGTCTGATCAGCCAATTTTCTGTGAGCTATGATGATGGGGGAAACTGATTTCCATAACTCATTGGCTATATCAGCTGTGGATGGTTGACTCTTGGAAAGATCTGCAATTGAGCTCAGTAGAAGCTTGACATCAGATTTGATGTCAGCAACAGAGGTTTCAATGACAGAAACTCTGTCCGTCAATTCTTGGTATTTTTACCCATCTCCTAAATTAATAGGATCATCTGAGTCCCTACCAGTGGTAGTTCTACCTGATTCAGGCCTAATAGGTGAATCAGATGCCCCTTTGTCTTGGTACTGGGGACTTCCAACTGTTTTTGGAGACACTATAGTGGCTTCAACAGTTGTTGCCTTCAAGGGAGTCTTAGCTATGTAATCACTGTCCTGATGTGAGACAGTGGTCTCTACATCAGTAGTGGCTGCTCCACTTGAAAACTCACCTAGAGTTTCATTGAACTCAGGTGGTGTAACCTCCTCTTCTGTTTGTGGGATAGCAGATTGAATATTCTCAGGACCAGTCACTTGTTGGAGTATACTCTCAGTGACAGGTGGAAGAGAGGAACTGGGATCTTCCTGAGATTTGTCAATTGCTTCAAACAAAGGTTGCATTGTTTGTGGGACATGTGATGGTGAGGGTGGAGGAGTAACAAGAGAATTAGCCCTAGGAGAGGGGCTTGTGAACATTTGGTCAAGTGACTCAAATGTATCATGATGTGTGTCCCCTTGGCTTACAACATGATCCTTTTGAGAGGATTCATGAGGAGTTTGGTCAGGTGGAGGTATGTCCAACTGTTGTGAGGAAGTAACAACAGTGGTTTCAGGTTGCTTTTGTTGTGCAACAGAGGTTTCTTCTGGTACCTCAACATCCAGAATCCTCATTTGTGGTTGAGTGGTGGTTTTTGTGGATGGATGTTTCTTTTTGGAAGTGGCTGGTGTGGGTTTCACAGCACTGGATGTAGTGCCATGATCACCAGGAGCAGTGGGCTCAACAACAGAGGTTTTGACAACAGTTGTTGCCTTTGTCCTCTTTGTTTGTGTTTTAGAAACTTTTGACACTTTTGACACTTTTTCTTGGGTGCTTCCACCCAGCATTCTTGTGAAAGTTTCATCAGTTAAGCTTTTCATTTGCATAGCCTCACCCTTTTTGAAAACTTTTTCTGGTAAGACTTTTTGTAAGATTACACTAAGAATTCTTGGGTAAATAAGAAAAGCATTGTTTGACCCAGACTTGACTGCTTTCACATTTGATACCAAGTCCATGAACAATCCCTGGGAAAGATTGAAGTCAGAGTTTGACAACATAGCATAACCCAGATAATGCATCCTCAATGGAATTTCATTAAAGGATGTGGACTTAGCAGAGACACAAAGAAGAAGAGTATGGAAGAAAAATTTCATGACTGGAGGGAAAAACTTTTTGAAAAGAGTTGATCCAGTCATCTGACCACCATACCCTCTTTCTTGGAACTCAGTGTGAAGCTCTGTTTTAGTAAAGGAGTCCTTACCTGCCAGGTCATTCAGTGTGAAGGTTGTGGATATGGTTGCAGGGGTAATTACGATACTGGTTTCTCCAATTTTGGAAATAATGGAAGTAGGCTTTTTGTCTTGTAGTAGAAACTCTGCATTCAACCAAAATTCTTGGAGTGTATCAAGGTAAATGGGGGCGTTGGCGGTTAGGATGGGTAAGTATTTGGAGTTAAGGAAAATGTCGATGGTGGAATGAAATGGAGTGTTGTCATCTGTTTTGATCAGATAGGGGAGACAATTGTGTGTAGCTTTGGCTTGAAGATCCATTTTAGTGGATTTCAAAGGTGAAGATGATTGAAGATTGATAAAGGGTTTGAGAATGAAGAAGGCGGTTTTCAGTATTTTGAATACAATGAGACAGTGAAACGTCTGTTGTGGTAAAACAGGGTTTTTATAGGCTCAATGAAACCGCTAATGTGGCCAAACCTCTGCTTATATGAGCAGACGTGGCAATCATCTGATGGATGTAACATCTGGTGGAGAACAGCTGTTTTTGGTAAACAACTGATACAAACAGCTGATGGATCCAACTGTTGTGTTTTTTTTTTTGGATATAATATATATATATATATATATAGGCGGACAGTTGTTTTATCTGAACAGATGTTCTGAAACAGATTTTTCAACTAACAGTTGTTTTATCTGATCAGATGTTTTGAAACAGACTTTTCAACCAACAGTGGATATGAATGAAACAGTGGTTGTTTTATCTGAGCATATGTTATAAACAGATTTTTCAACCAAACAGCTATTTAAAAAATTTATTTCTGAAACATTTTATTATGATTTATAGAAAATTTATTTGTTTAATCCATGTTTAACATACCAATTCTGGAAATCAGATTTGTAAAGGTAGATGTGTCTAAGGCTTTTGTTAACACATCTGCCAACTGATCCTCTGTTGGAACATGGTGTAAAGAAATCAAACTTTTTCATAGCTGTCTCTGACAAAATGATGTCTTATGTCAATGTGCTTGGTAGTGGAATGAGAGACTGGATTCTTGATGATATTTTCAGCAGCTTGGCTGTCCAACATGAGTGGAGTCCTAAGTGCAATTATCCCAAAATCTAGTAGTTGATTTTGAAGCCACATGAGTTGGGCTGTACAGCTTGCAGCAGCAATGTATTCAGCTTCAGCTGTTGAAGTTGAAACAGCTGCCTGCTTTTTGCTTTGCCATGAAACTAAGGCATTCCCTAGAAATTGGCACCCTCCTGAAGTGGATTTTCTTGTGGTGTGACAGCCAGGAAAGTCACTATCTGAATAACCTGAAAGCTCAATGTTTCCATTAGCAGGATACCAGATACCAAGTGTGGGAGCACCTTTGAGGTATCTGAATATCCTTTTCACAGCAATAAGGTTTGACTTTCTGGGTGAAGTCTGGGATCTGGCACAGACACAGGTAGCAAACATAATGTCTGGCCTAGATGCAGTTAGGTACAATAAAGACCCAATCATACATCTATAATGTGTTTGATCAACCAGTTCATCCTTGTCATCAATAGTGAGCAGCTTGACTGTACTCATGGGTGTGCTACATGGCTTACAATCATTCATCTCAAATCTTGTTAATAAGTTCTTTACATATTTGTTTTGGTGAATGAATGTGCCATTTTGCAGTTGTTTCACTTGAAGACCAAGGAAACACTGAAGCTCACCCATGGCACTCATCTCAAACTCTGCTGTCATGAGTTTTCTGAACTCTTCACACATTTGGTTACATGTGGATCCAAAAATGATGTCATCCACATATATTTGAACAATCATTAAGTGTTTCCCTTTCCATTTAAGAAATAAAGTTTTGTCAATTTTACCTCTTGTAAAGCCAATGGATAAGAGGAATGTGGAGAGAGTTTCATACCAGGCCCTTGGTGCTTGTTTAAGTCCATACAAAGCTTTGTTGAGCTTGTAGACATAGTCAGGATGGAATGTGTCTTCAAAACCAGGTGGCTGACATACATATACCTCCTCCTGAATTTTGCCATAAAGGAAAGCACATTTGATGTCCATCTGATACACCTTTATGTTGTGGTTGACAGCAAAGGCTAAAAAGAGTCTGATGGCCTCTAGTCTAGCTACAGGAGCAAAGGTCTCATCATAATCTATTCCTTCTTCTTGTCTGAAGCCTTGAACCACAAGCCTGGCTTTATTCTTGACAACAATACCCCTTTCATCAGTCTTGTTTTTGAAGACCCACTTTGTTCCTATAGGACAAACATCCTTAGGAAGTGGTACAAGCTCCCATACTTGTTGTCTTTTGAATTGAAGGAGTTCTTCCTGCATGGCCTCTACCCAACTGTTGTCTTTCAGTGCCTCTTGGTACTTGACAGGTTGTGTGAGGGATAAGAAGCCTGCAAAAAGACAGATATTTGAGGATTGGCTTCTTGTGAGCACACCCTCTCTGATGTTGCCAATGATCTGGTCTGGTGGATGAGCTCTTAAGTAAATAAGATCTCCTTGATATGGAACAATGGCATTTTGAGGTGAGGGACAGAGGTTTGATGACTCTGTTGGTGTAACATCTGTTGGTACTTCTGTAGTGCCATCAGATGTTTGGAATGGTAATGGAGGAATGGGTCCAAGTGGTGTGAAACTTGTCTGACTTTTGTCAACAGATGGTTGACTTTTATCAGCAGATGATAGGTCAGTGGTTATGAGGGGTGAGGCAGTGGTTTGAGGATAAGACTGGCCAACAGTGGTTGACACAGCTGTGGCAGAGTTTTGACAATTGTTTTGAACAGCTGCTTCCTCTGAGGCAGAATAGACTTTGTAGTGACTGGGGATCACAACATCTGTTCTGTAATCTTGCTGTGGAGACTGTGGAATACCTGCATTGTTAGTTTTAACAGTGATATCTTCAAATTTGAATTTATCTAAATCAAATAATTCAGCAGGGTTTGCAGGGATTTTTAGAGATGAAAGTTCATTGAACTTTACATTCAGAGTTTCTTCTATTGTCTTAGTCCTTGTGTTAAACACTTTGTAGGCCTTAGCAGTAGAAGAATATCCCAGAAAATAACCACAGTCTACTTTGGCTGCAAATTTTGAAATGGAATCTTTGAGATTTAAAATGAAACATGGGCAGCCAAAGATTTTGAAAAATGAGATTAATGGTTTGATTTTGAACAAAATTTCATAAGCAGATTTTTGATGTCTGGGGTTGATCAAAACTCTGTTTTGAACATAGCAAGCAGTGTTTACAGCTTCTGCCCAAAAGGACAGTGGCAAACCAGAGTCTGCTAGCATGGTTCTTGCAGCTTCTATAAGAGTTCTATTTTTCCTTTCAACCACCCCATTTTGTTCTGGTGTTCTTGGAATGCTGAACTGCCTCACAATCCCTTTTGACACACAGAAGTCATCCAACTCCTTATTTTTAAACTCTGTTCCATTGTCACTCCTGAAGAATTTTACTGGCAAGTCATATTGCTTTTCAACTTTGGTGACAAAGTCCTTCAATATACCTGCAGTCTCATCCTTAGAATGTAAAAAGTAAGTCCATGTAAACCTAGAAAAATCATCAACTATGACAAGACAAAATCTCTTTCTTCTTAGACTCATGATTTTAACAGGGCCAAACAAGTCCATGTGCAACAGTTGTAAGCACTGACTAGTTTTGGACTCATCAATGGATTTGTAAGAGCTTTTATGTTGTTTTCTTTTTAAGCAAGAAACACAATGCTCATCACATTTAAATTCTTTTGATGGTAAACCTCTGACAAGGCTTTGTTTTGAGAGTGTGTTGATAGTATTAAGGTTGGTGTGACCCAATCTCCTATGCCACAATTATGTCTCCTTAGTGGAGGCAGCAGAAAACAGACAGACATTTGCCATAGGATTGTCCTTTAACATATCAACAACATACACATTGCCACTTCTATGAGCAACAAGCTGTGCTTTGCTCTCAGCAATAATGGTATCAATCTTTTTCACCACTTCTGGCCCAATAATCTTACAAGTTTTCTTTGTGAAAAATGAGCCATAACCTTTGTCACTCATTTGGGAAACACTCAGAAGATTAAACTTGAGATTATCAATAAGATTGACATTTTCAAACTTGAGTTTTCCAGCCTGTACAGTCCCTGAACCCAACACCTTACCTTTAGAATCATTACCAAAGGATATATCACCCCCTCCATGAGCCAAGAAGTCCAGAAGTAGGGCTCTACATCCTGTCATGTGCCTGGAACCTCCACTATCTACATACCAAAGACTATCTAAACAAGCAGAAGCTCCCTGCACATCAGTAAATGATTAGTTTTGGTGAGTGTCCAAAGCCAAGTTGGCTTTGGATGGGTCCTCAGACCTTTCAGACTCAAGCTTTGGAAGGTGATCAGTGGTTTGGACCAATTTCTGAATTAAGGTCAACAACTGCTGCTGACCATTTGCCAGTGCTTGAATGTCAACACTTGGGGCAGCAGTTGTTTGATCACTTCCAGACAGATGATAATACCCATATGGATTTCTGTTCACTCTTGGTTTAGAGGGTCTCTTTGGCTCCTCATAAACATGTGGCAGACTGTGACATGGAGGTTGACCATAACCTCTTTGGGTATTTGCTTGTGGGTGGAGCATCTGTTACTTGGACATCTCTAGAAGCAGATGTTTCAAGCCTTTTTGTAACAGATGTTTGGACAGGGGTGAAAGTCTGTTTGGGCTTTCCTTTTGGAGTACAGACCACAGGGTTTGCAAGAGTTTTAGCTTTGTATTCTTGTATTTTAACATCAAAATTTTTGAGATACAAGCACTCTTTGGTCTTGTGATTCTTTTTCCCACATATTGAACATGTGGCTTTGGAATCACATTCACTTGTCCCTTTGTTAATATCATATGCTTTTAGAAGAAAACAGTTTTTGGTGACATGATTCTTCTTTTCACAGAAATCACAGAACAAGTTGACAGTCTTTTCTTTCTTCTTCCCCTTTTCAGTCTTCTTTTCAGCAGATGTTTGAGCATCTGCTGGAGGATCTTTCAGGGGAATGACTTTAGCCAAGGGAATGACCTTTGCCTGAGGAGCTGTCTTTCCCTCAGGTGTTTTGAAATCAACAGGTTTAAAATTCTCAAGAGTATCACACTCATCGGACCAAGTAGGCTTAAATTCATACTTCTCAAGTTCAGCAAAAGATGAGGAACCTTCTGGTTTTTCAAGAACAATTTTCTTACCATTTGGTTCAGTGATTTTAATCTCTTGACCCTGCAGGTTTGTAGGTACTATCTCAACAGACTTTTGACTCTTTGTGTCAGTGTTTTCAAAAGCTGGAGCAGTGGTTGCAAAACCAAAGCCAAACTTCACATGACTTTTGGTTTGTTTGTTGAGTAGCATCTCAAATCCTCTACATGATTCCACCCATTTTTTACATTCAACTTGGGTGGACTCAAGCTCACTTTTACAACTTTGATATTTTGTTATCATAGTTTGGAGCTGGTCTTTGGTTATAGTTGCTTCATGTTTTAAACTGCTAATTTCAGACTCTTTTGCAGTTAAACTTGTTTTCAAATCTTTTGTGAGTTTTTCAAATTTAACTTCATCATCCAAAATTTTCTTTCTAAGGTTTTCATTCACCTCTTTGATGTTAGCAAATGCTATTACACATTTGTCAGAACACAACTCTTTAAGAATTTGAGGAGATACCTTAGCAGCAGCCATCAAAGCACAATCACACTTGCACTCACAATCATCAGATGCACCCCAGGGATCTGAGAGATTCACAACCTCTTCTTCAGGTTTTTCACCTGTAACAGCTTCACTAACAATATCATCAGTCACAACATCAGATTCAGTTACCACTTCCTCAGATTCAATCTCATCTACCATAGCCATGAAACAAAAATTTTCTGGTTCATTTTCAGCTTTGGCAACTAGTGCAAAATTCTCATCTGTTAGCTCATCAGGTAGACTGCTCCAATCAACAAAGCCTTGAGTAAAGAAGCTCTGTTGACTGGTCTCTGCAGGAGCAGAGGGTGGAGCAACAGTCGTTTGCACAGGTGTTTGAGCAACAGGTGTTTGCACATAGTGGATCTGAGGAACAGTGGTTTGGACATACTGGACAGGAACAGTGTTTGAGGACTGTGCAAAATGAGCAGTGTTTTGCACATTAGGTCCAGGGGCATTATAGGAATTCTGATAAGTGTTGGTCTGTGGTCTTTGATTTGAATAGGTTATCATAGGTGTACCATGTTGACCCCTACATTCCCTAGCAAAATGACCAAACCTGTGACATTTATAACACTTGATCTTTGATTTATCCAACCCAACCTTAGATCTGCCAGTCAACCCTGGAAACCTTCTCCCAGTTTTCTTGTAAAAATTATTAGTTCTTACACTGAGAAGGGCCAATTGGTGCATAATGTCCATTTCTTCCAAATCATCAGGGTCAAAGTATTTCAAGTCATCATACTCAAAGGATATATTGTCAGATGCATGTATATCACCACCACTTGCTGTGAAAGCATAGTTTGGTGAATAAGAATCAGAGTTAAATCCTGAGTTAAAACCTGAAGTTATGTCAATAAAATGATCATAACTCTGATCCTTTGTGTTTCCAGGCACCTCATCATGACCCAAAAGTGTTGTATTCCCAAACACATAGTCATCAGACACTTTTCCAGAGTCCTGGAGCTTCTTTTTCTGGTTAAGCTCTCTTTCATAGGTCAAGAGCTTACCATGAAGCTGGGTCAGTGATAGGTCTTTAAATCCTATTGAGTTTCTCATCACAATAGCAATAGTCTCCCATTTGTCTGGTAATGATCTCAAAAACCTATGGTTCAAGGTTGAATGAGGGTAAGTAAGACCAACTAATTTTAGTTCACTAATTAAGCAATTAAATCTCTCAAACTGTTGAGTTAATGACTCTCCTTTGACATGACTGAATGTTTCATATTGTTGGTTAAGTATTTCACGATTGTTTTCAATAACCTCCTCAGTCCCACCAAACTGTTCTTTCAGTGCATCCCACAACTCCTTTGCACTGTTACAGTGTAACAACCCAGCATATATATCATTGGGTAGAGCCATGGCCACAATACTGAAGGCCTTAGCATCTAGCTCAATTTTCTGAAAATCCTGGTCGGAGTAGTTTTCAAGTTTCTTTGGCTCAAACACTTTGGGATCTTCAGTACTCGGCACAGTCGGAACATGTGGTCCGAAGATAACCGACTTCCAACACCTAGTGTTTTGTTGAGCTAGAACATGGCTCATCCGACGTTGCCAGATATTGTATTCAGATCTGACAAGCATCGGTGGCTTGTTGTTCGTGCCAGTGTTATGTGGATCGTGATTGATAGAAGCCATTCTCTGATTTTTCAAAAACAAAGTCTGTTTAACAACGGTTGAAGCGAAATTAAACTATTACTCTGTTTTCAATCTAACTGACAAACGATATCAATAATTGTGAGCTGATTATTAAATTGATTTGTTAGATCGAATTTAATTGACCATGCTCTGATACCAATTGTTAGGATCTGAGTTTTGTTTGTTTTGATTGTTTAACAAATGATGGAAATAATGAAATGAAAATAGAATGAAAGTGCAGCGGAATAATAAACTGTAAATCAAAACAAGAGAGTAAATGTTTTTAGATCGAATGCTTTCATTAACTCAAAGATTACAATCGTACAATTACTCCCCCTCAGCCTGATCACACAGTGTTTGTCAGAGAGAATGTTTTGTGTGTGATGCAATAGAACAGTACAAGCACTGTTCTATTTATAGACAGACTCAAAGCACTGATGACCTAGGCTGACGTCACCTAAGACAGTGACCTCTAACAGAATAACAAACATAAACATCTGCCTATTACAAACTACTGTTACATTGAAAGCACTGATATTAAACAGCTGTTGAAGATAAACTCTGATGGTCTTGTATCCACTGCTGGAGCCTAAGTGCTGTTGGTTCCAGCAGTGCTTTGGTCTTCAGTACTTGTATCAGCAGTTGTTCTTCATCAGTTGTTTCCTCAGCAGTTCTTTATATCAGCAGTTGTTGACCAGTTGTTTGGATAGAACAGTAGTTAGGGTCAGCAGTCTTTTGGGAGAAGCAAGTTGTAAAGATTGTTTATTCAAGGATCAAACTGATAGCATGTTTTGGCTTTCTAATCATCTGTTCTTCTCCAGGTCAGCAGACCCAACATAAGGATAGTGGGTTCATCACTCAAGGGTGCCCACCCAATTCTTAACACAGGAGTCCTTTTATTATTTATTATATATATACTTTTTATATGTAAATATAAAACAGAAACACACAAGAAGTAAACAATCAACAAGACAAACAATTAGTTGGCACAATACCGGTCCACCTAACCCGGTCAGTTGCCCTAGACACAAGACAAAAAGAGTAAACAAGGATAAGGAACAGTCTCACCGAGAGGGGTTCCCAAGTTAGGGTTCTCCAAATCTCACAACCTATACCTTCACTTAGGTTATAGAATTGTGAGCGCAATTGAAGCAAATAACTCCTCTCCAAAGAATACCAGCAACCAACAGCTCCTCAAACAGCCAACAATTAGTTGACAGGAAACCCTAATCTGCACACGCAATGACTAGAACAAGAAACAGACAAGATCTAGACAGATCAGATCTAATTCGAATATCACAAACCCTAGATCTATATCAGAGATCTGAGTTTGATGATATTAATGACAAAGAACCCTAGATCTGACGAATACTCAACAGATCTAGTAAAAAAACAACAAGACACTCAACCACAGCGGAAGGAAAAAATAGACAATACCACAGGATCTAGAGCATGAGCTCTGATACCATGTTAAAAAGTAAACCTCTCGAATCTCAACAACCAAACATACAATCAATACACAAGAACAACAAAGATAGCGACAAAACAAGGTGACAAAATCTATTATTAAACCAACCCTGAAAAGTACCCAAACCAAACCCAGAATCTCAGCAAATCACTGAGATTCAATAAGAAGTACAATACAAAGATCTACTGCTGATTGATAAGATCAGCAGTTGATCTTGATGATCAAAGATCAATAATACAGACTTACAAAGACAAATGAAACAGACGAACAAATACAGACGAGAGGATTCCAGAGAAACCCTAGAAGACAACACAAAGGAAAAATGAAAATGAATAATAATAAAACAAGCTGCTCAAAAGTATTTATATCCCAGGTCACGATGCGTGTGATCTTTAATCTCAGCCATTGATAATAAAGCAACATGATCTGAGCCATCCACAAGAAACACACTCGTACACGAGTGTAAGTCCAGCCCATAAGCTGTTAGGATCTGAGTTTGATTGTTTTGATTATGTTAAACTAAGAATGATAAGAGTGATATGAATATAGATTGAAAGTGCAGCGGAATGATAAACTTTTAATCAAAACATGAGAGTAAATGTTTTCTGATCGAATGCTTTCATTTATCTAAAAGATTACAATCATACAAGTACTCCCCCTCAGCCTGATCACACAGTGATTGTTTGTCTGAGAGAATGTTTGTGTGTGTGATGCAATAGAACAGTACAAGCACTGTTCTATTTATAGACAAACCTAAACCACTGATGACCTAGGTTGACGTCACCTTAAGACAGTGACCTCTAACGGAATAACAAACATAAAACATCTGCCTATTACAAACTACTGTTACATTGAAAACACTAAAGGTAAACTACTGTTGTAGGAAAACTCTGATGGTCTTGTATCCTCTGCTGGAGCCTAAGTGCTGTTGACTCCAGCAGTGCTTTAGTCTTCAGTACTTGGATCAACAGTTGTTCTTCATCAGTGTTTATTCAACAGTCCTTTGTATCAGCAGTTGTCATAGCAGTTGTTTGGATGGAACAGTTGTTAGAGTCAGCAGTCTTTTGGGAGAAGTATGTTGTAAGGACTGTTTATTGTGTGAATCAACTGTTAGCATGTTTTGACTTTTCAATCATCTGTTCTTCTCCAGGTCAGCAGACCCAACATAAGCCCATCAGACTTATCCAAGCTAATAATAAGCCCAACAAGCCCAACTCCATATCCTGCATAAATAATAGAAGCCCAAGACAAAACATATTTGACCCAATACCACAACGCTTGAATGCTTGAATTAGAGTTCAGAATAAAACTATGACATATTTTTAACAGACTCTATTTAATGTTTGACTAATACGCCACATATAAGCTTATACGAACCCTAAATATGACGGTGGGTATTGAAATAACTTTAGGGGTGTGTGAATAGATGCACTCGAAAGTGTATTTAGTTTAATAGTTTTTTTTTTTTTTTTTAAGATATGATAATTTGGTGACATGTTAATGAAAATTAATGGGGTACAAACAAGCCACGTCTCCAGACGGTACACATATATCATACATTATTCCTTTTAATACAACAAAATTCATAAAGGTAGAAATCATGCAACAAACTCCATAGAGGTACAGATCGCATCGCCATTATTAATGGAGGGAGGGACCAGGCAGTGACCCAAAGCTGAGGATTATAATAAGTTAATAACAATGGACTACTAAATAATGATGGCAATGGATAGAATTAGATGATAAAAGATTAAGAGAAAATCAAGTCACGCTATTAGTTTAGAAAGATGATCTATAATCCATTAATCCCAGGCTTTAAAAGTAAACAATTAGGAAGCCGGCATAGTATTTTTGTCGAATTGTTCTAAAAATGTACTTTTTGAGGGGTTGGGTGGTTTCGATATCAGTTCTTTCATAATAATGGAAACTCGTAAAATGTGTGTAATTGAATTTCTCATAATGTGTTAAATGTACACTCTAAAACCGTGGACTGAACCATCACCGGTATATATTGAGAAATATATTGGGAGATTGATTGGTTGTAAGTTTTTTTTTTTTTTAACGGCAAACATCTTCTTATTAATTGCCCAAAGTTATTTACAAAACTTCTATGAGCAAGGTGCTCTATAGAAGAATAACATTACAAATCCTATCAATAATCACCTTAAAGCTGAATTTTCATATATCAAATACCCTCCACTTATCCCAACCCCATGTGTAACGCTTTGCCCGGGTTCGTATCCACATAAATGAAAGTGTTTCAATATCATCCAAGAGTCGATTAAGTACCACTCTTTCTCCGTTGAAAATTTTATCAATTTTTCCTTTCCAAATCAACCAGCAAGTAGTAAGCACGACAACTTGCACCGCCTTTTTCTTGACTCGACCAATCCCATTAAAAAGTTTGGTTGTAAGTTGATTGGTCATTTTTTTGTTCGGTTCAAAATTCGACTAGGCATGTCTGGTCCGATCTTGGAGCTTTTCACTCCCTTAATATATTGTCATAAATTTTAGTCTTATTTTTTAAATTGCCACTTAGGATATATTAATATTGATTATAGAATAGGGAGTTGACTTATTAAACATTGAAATGCTTACCTTGGTTGGGCCTCCCCATTTGTTTATTCATCTCGATTTTCTTATAATGTTATTGATATTTCTTGCACCATGACCATATGATACAAAATACAACTGTTAAATGCTAGATGACAAAGTGGATTCCTTCAAAAGCCTTTTTTTGAAAGCCTTTCAGTACGTGTGGCCCAATATATTTCCATTTTATTTCTTCTATAAATAGCATGACATATAAAAATTAATGGAAATGGTGAAGAAAAATTCAGCTTTTCTAAAGAAAAAAAAAGAAAAAAAAAAGAAAGAAGAAAGAGAAGAAGAAGATATTCAGTTAAGTAGTTAACCATTTATACCAGCTAATCTTAACCCAGTAAACACTTTACACCGACCTACGACTCGCATGGCAATATGTGACGACGTAAATGAAACTATGCAAGGAAATACTTTAGCCAATAGAAAGATAACAAGTGATAACATAAAGTTTTTAAAAGGCTTTTAAGCCCAAAAGGATGAAAGATAACATCTGGTAGCGCTAAGCCGTCAATGACGATTTTAAGCCCAAAATAGCATTATTTGCTGTATTATTATAAACTAGTATGGAACCCGCGTGTTGCGGCGTAGATGCGACGAAAATTTAGTGAGTATCGGACACCTAATATACTATAGATTGTTAAACCTTTTAAATACATGTATATATATGTGTGTGTAATATGCCAGTCTTTCTGAATTTAAAAAATAATATCCCCGTTATTCTTATCATTGATATAATACATCTTCTTTCAACCTTTGATTGAATAAATTTGTGTTTTGTTAATGCTACCTTCAAGTCCTAATCATAACCGTCCATTTTTCATCGCATACTATTTTTAGAGATATGGAAAGATATAGTTTGACATTTGAAATTCAAACAAAATTTACATATTCAAAATTGACATGTTTTTCACTAAGCATTGCAACGCAAATGAACCCCAAGAAGGGAAAAAAATTTTACCTGTGACAGTCATTTATTATCCAATAGTAAGTCTCTTGGTATAGCTTTGAAAAGAACATGAAGTATATTTTAAAAAGGAAAAAAAACAATGTGCACCGTAAAGAAAAACATGTGGATGAACTTTTTTTACATGAAAGAACACTTGATAACATGTGGGTGGTATTCACAATGAATTTGCAAACTCTTTTTTCATGATTTCTTAATTGTATTCATTTCTTTATAGGCCTCGTACCAGCAAGAAAACTTCAGGTTAAACCTAAACAGTCTCATCAAATGTCATCACCTACAAAAGCAAAAACATTCAAAAGTTCACATAAATATAATCGTATTCATTTCCTTACGGGTGGGTCCCCAATTATATGACATAGGAAATGAAAACGTCATCTTGGGTTCGATTTACTTTATAAGAACATAAACAAATGACTCGCAACATTCGGCAACAACTGCAAATCTTTACTACACTTGAAAAGAAATATGTCAATATATTATAGATATAGATTAATGGTAATTGGAGGTTATGATAAAAGAATGTATACATGTAGGTTTTGCAAGAAGGGTAGAAAGGAAAAAATTGCATGGCATTTAGGTTTTAAGCATGAGACTTTTCCTATGTCATCTTAAAATTTATGTAAAATGTAGTATAGACTAATAGGGAATCCACGCGATGCTACGGCAAGATATTCACTTCTGTTAGTTTATTAGTCCTCACGTGATATATTTGTACACTACCTTTGTTAGTTTATTGTCCATATAATATTTTAGAAGTTTATTATGTTATCTGTTTTTATTCTTATTAAAGCCTTCAAGTTAATAACATCATTATGGATGTAAGAATGATTATAAATATATGTTTATTTGTGTTATAAAATAAAACTTTTCTAAACGTATGTTATTAACTATATTCCAACAACAATCAAAATCAAATGATATAGAATAGATTAGTGTTGATAAAATAAAGTGAAAGGTATGGATGAGCAATCGGTACCAAAAGGAAAGGGTCCTAAATTCTTGTGCAAACGAGGTTAACCCCAACCCACAAAAAGAAAACCTTAACTCTCAAACACATGTGGAGCAATAAATGTGCGTGAATATTCAGTTGCACAACCTCCCAGTTGTGCAAAAGAACGTCATCACCAATAATGAATCTTGATAACACAAATGCGAGACAAACATGAAACATCGTATACAAGTACAATTGTGTACGGAAGATCCAGACTCAGAAATATCTGCTCAGAGCATGTGTGCATACCCAACCAATCAGAAGATGACACCTGTCAGGGTTGGACCGACCACCCTGACTGGTACAACGACGTGACAACTTCCATGTTGGGACCTTACTATGTACATTATTGTCAGATTACTGTACACATACACGTCACCCTGCACCTCGTCATATGTCACGTCAGCGCCCCAATGGTCAAAGCCATTCCGCTCGTCAAAAAAGTACAAAGGTGAGGCCACTTCTGTCACGCCACGTGGCTCCGAAAAAAGGCGGTACGCTCCTTCTCTCTTGTCAGCATTAATTGCCACGTTCTTAAAGTACTAATATATTGGGCCGGAAGTGGAGGCACCCCTTAACCTGGGCTTCGGCCCATATTAGGTTAAGGGTTAGTGATGTTTGGCTCATGCAGGTCATATATAAAGAGGGTTACCACCTCTTCATAAGGCATGTACACTAAGTAAGCCAACACCATTTTTGTGTCTGTACGTTGAAGCTATCTTTAGCATCCTAGCAGTCACATCCCTTCGTACGGCCACAGTATCTTTCTTATTGTAGGTTGGTTCGAGGCGACGAGTGTTAGCAAAGGATTATACCATGCAATAACCACGAGTGACAACCATAAATACTTCTCTTCGGGTATTTACACTCGTTGTTTCTTCATTAGCGCCATCAGTATCAGTTAGAACACTTTCTTTTTCATCTTTTAGCCAACTTCATGGCCAATACCAACCCTCAATCATCTATGTTCTCATCCGACAAGGACCCTCAATTCCAAGTCAATGGTGACACTCGAACTCCCAACACAGTTACCAAGGGTGTTAACCAAAAAGCTCAAAGGCTGACCTTCGAGCTATATTATGTTGAAACCGACGATGACAAATCGCCGGTAGACCTAAACGAGTGGCTCTTCTGTGAGCAAGCCAAGACTGCCGCAAGATACCAACAAATGATGCTGAAACAAAACAAAAGGCAAGGAAAAAACTGAGTTTTGGCTCTCCTGCACGAGAAAGGAACCACAGAGAGAAAGAACCATAAGATGGTCGTCACAAGGGCCATAGCTGGGAACATGGTGGTAACACACACATTCTGGGCTACGCCAAAATGACTGACGCTTCTGATGGATATGAGTCCTCCAGTGATGAGGACCATAATAAGCAGAGTTGCCAACATAACGCTCGTTCCATAACAGCCACACTTGACGCTCATGCGAATAGATCATATGATGACTTGGCCAGACCGTATAGGCCAAGAGCCTTTGAGGAGAGGTCTAATTTTACATAGTGGGTCACCAACGCACTGATACCAAAAAATGCAAACTTCCCAGTATCATCAGGAAATTTGTTGGTCTCGCAGACCCGAATGATCATCTGAATGAATTCCAAGCGCCTGGAAGCGTTGTTTTATGGCCTATGCCATACCGATCAATTTCGATACCCATTTTTGGAAATTTTCATGAACTGTACTTTTAGTTCTGGTACGGTGCTATGCTCATCCTAATTAACATAGACAGACTCCTAAGATATTGAATGCAATGGATTCGTTCAAACTATTTTATTTAAAAATTCAACTTATGAGCACGAGTTCAAACATGACAGTTCATCAGTGAATTATCATGTGCTTACTGTCTCATAAACCCAATTACTAAAGGTATCATTCTCACTCATTCCCAATAACACCAAGATGTTTGTATCAAGCACGTACATTTACAAATCCCAAATTCATTCTGCACAGTAATAGATTTGCAATATATAACTGGACTTTCAAAAGAAAGTCGATATGGCTTTTAGGCATTTATCTTACCTATCTTGAGTTTTGACACACTAAACAAGTACCCAATTTGAGCCAACCCCTCAAAGACAACTTACCAAAAATGCCCTTATAACCATACATGCTAGCGAGCTACGCAAGCTGAAGGAGGTTGTGGGGCCTTCTCATAATGATGAGGAAGATGGTGAAGAGGAGGAAGAAGCAGAGGCCAGTGGGCTCGTCGACCTTCCTTGATCTTCCGAGGACTAGAACGAGTCTCCGCCGAGGGGCAAGGATGTTTATATTAGCATGTACTATTTTCCTTGTAATTTTCTTCGTTTCATGCTTTGTAAAGACTTCTGCCGTTTTGTAACACCCCAACCGATGGCGGAAACATCGAGGTGTCACGTAGTGACGATTGTTCAATAGCTCATGGACTAAAAGTGTAAATTTGAATACATTGATTAAATAATTTATTACATTCAAATGAAATACAACGATTCTAACTGCCAACTAAATTGAAATACAATAAATCAAAATCTAATATAAATCCGAAAGCTTAAAGGATGCATCTCAAAACAACCTGAAACATGTACAAAATAATTTGGTCAATACAAAAAAAATTGTATTGGTGAGCATACCCTGTCTAAATAAATATAGTAGAAAAATGTTTAGCAATTCATGTGCGGTACCATTTGCAATTATGTAATAAGTAATATCCGTTCAAAATCAACCCTATGTAAAGAAAAGCAGATATATATAGTATGCGCTAGTAGTAATGTAATACATAGCAATGACGAGGACTCTCAACAGAGTCACAAGGGTATATACCATAGTACTATTCATTGAAATGCCAGGCCCTCAAAGGTTAATGATTTTGACAAGTCATAGACACACAAATTAACATAACGCAAACACACATGAGAATTGCATTTAGTGAAAGAATAACATTTAGTCGTAGTGTACATGAACAGCCCCAAAAGAGTAAAACATGAAAAAAAAAGGGAAAGATATACTCACAGTTTGCGAAAGCGATCAAAATCCACTTAAGCGGTCGTGAGCTAAGGATGGAAATTCTAACGAATTCAACCTAAATAGTATAAGTAATGACTATGAATAAACGAACTAAAATGTCTAGGGTTACTAGGACTATAGCCAATTAGGGATTCTAGATCGAATTTGGAGATGTAGGGTTTAAGTGTTATATATTTATGTATTTAAAAAAAATAAAAGTGGTGAGACAATAAACGATTCAACGTTATACTAAATCAAGATGATAAGTTTTATGAACGATTCCAAAGTGCAAAATATTTAAATAAACAATTGTCTTGGGATTATAAATGAAAATAATTATTACCAATTTAGT
Source organism: Ambrosia x helenae (assembly GCA_030844895.1). Lineage (NCBI taxonomy): Eukaryota > Viridiplantae > Streptophyta > Magnoliopsida > Asterales > Asteraceae > Ambrosia > Ambrosia x helenae. Next base: position 81,459,014 of record CM061225.1, read on the forward strand.
TATTTTGAGATAAACGTATATATCAAAAAGATATATAACAAGTATGTTTTCATAAAATTATCAGGTTCAGTAGAAGTTTTTAACTAGAATTATCTAGACGTAAACAAATAACTTTGATTTAGATTTGGCTTTAGTTATTTTTTTTATACAAACTTTCAAAAAAAATAAATAAATAAAGTTAGGAAAAATATTATTTCCTAAATATAAGATTCGTTTTAAAAAAACATTCTTAGAGGTTTTAAATAAATGGACAGGTGCTATATAATTTATAAAAAGATGACAAACAAACAAATGAATATACTAATTTTTTTTGGACAAGTAATAACTAAAAAAAAATAGTTATATATTCAAGACTCATTTATGAGTAGCTATGATTAAAATGGATTTAGGGAATTGCACAATTCTGTATGTAATTTAAAAGAAAGCAACAAAAAGGTAAAAACAAATAAAGGCTTGACCTGGGATCGAACCCAGTACCAAAGCCGGTTTATTAACTTTCAATCCAACACAAAGACCAACTGGGCTACAAGACTTATTGGTAGTCAAGTGGTCTGGCTATTTTTTTAAAGACCAGTCAAAACGAACCCAATCTCCAAATCAACCATTACGAGCCCTGAATCCTACAGTCCCATAATTGAACAAAAAGACGCTTACGATTACAAAAACAAATAGAGGACTTCTGACGCATGAACAATTTTTACAAGAATGGTATATACAATTACCCGGATGAGATCGCTAGATTTAGGATCTTGAGGGCCAAAGTGTTGACGGTTTGTAGGTGTAATACTCGATCCTCAATGCTTATTTAGGTGGAGTTATTTGATGAAATAAGTGCAGATGGTGTTGCTAAAACATTCTGAATGACTTTCATGCTTCAATTTATACATTGTTTTACGTTTTGAAGCGGTTCATGATAGTCATTGGACGGTTATAAAAGTTAATCAAAATTGATGATCATTAATCCAAATGGAACGTTTAAACTATTACAGAACCGTTAGGAATGTTCAATCGACATCAAAGGTAAGTATTAATTGGATTAAAATGAATAATTAATGTGTTAATTGCACGGTTAACATGCGGGTTTTCGGTTTCGGGTCAACAAGCGGGTAAATGGCTAGGAGATGATGGAAGGTTTGGTTTTAAAGTTTGAAAACTTGGCAGGTCTTCCCATGTACACATCCAATCTATGTTGTTTTGTTGAGAGACCATTGGAGTTCCAAAGCCACAAGTGACAAACACCACATGTACCTACTCTATAAAATTTTATCCATATATTGATTGGCATTTTCGTAAATAGTTTAATGCAATAGTTGTAACCAAATATTTAATATGCAATTAGTAAAAGGCAGTTTTTTTTAACTAACCTCACTACTATAAAAACTAAAAATGTTCATTATAAAGATATTAAACATATACATAACAGAACTCGATTAGAGAGCATTGGGATAAAATGTAGTCATTCCCAAACAAAAAAAAAATGTAATGGTCAAAGAAACTCAAAATTTTACTATGTTCGAAAACAATGGAAAGTACAAGGACTAGAATTGACAACTTGCTAAAAGATGAGGGTGACGGTTGTCACAGTCTCCCCTACTTTAGAAAATTTCGTCTCGAAATTTCCTTCAAGTGGAGGTTACTATGATACCAAAGGCGTAGTGAAAGTCGAGTAGGTTTTAAAAAAAAAATATCACATCATTCATGTTTTGATAAATTTTAAAGTAGTTGTCTAATATCCAAAGTAATAGTGTCAAAATCTTGGACAGTTGACCCAAAGTTAGAAAGTTGAGAGTTTAGATGAGTAAGGTGTTGGGAATGTGTGTCGGGTGAGGGGCAGAAGTACTAATGAAGCAGTCTCCCCTACTTTAGAAGGTTTCTGACCGAATTTTATTAAGAACATGCAACAAGGTTTAAGGTTTTCAGTAGAGGTGGTGAAAAAGGTAGGCTCCAACAAAACTAATTGAAGCTCACGTAAGAACGTTCTTATTGAAAATTCTAGCTATTAGTCAACAGTCTAATGAAGAGATAGTAATGGGTAGGTTCTTGGTCAAACTCCTAGTCCGTTCCCGCAGTATCGTTTATGCTTATATATAGGGTGTACCGCAGCTGACCCACCACACTCCCGATACTTTGGACTCGTACTGATTGTCTACCAACAGCCTAAACAGAATTACACACCATCCTCATGTACCTGTAAGCCCATGATTGCGTTCCGGACCGTAATCATCGATTTACCTTACACTTGGGTGTTATGCTTTTCCATAACCCTATCCTAAGTATAATACTAGAAACAAATGCGTGCCACCAATATGTAATAGCCACTGTAATGAAATAATGTTCAATCATGACATGGTTAGAGGTCCTTCCCTTTCGGGTTTACCCTTTAACCATAATGAGAGTAACGTGTAAGTAATAGACATGGTTAGAGGTTCTTCCCTTTCGGGTTCACCCTTAACCGGTAACTTCTATTCACATCGTTGGGCACTAAACACCTATATTGATAAACTCCGAGATTTATTCCGTTCCCCTCGGATTAAATAAATACTCTAATCCGAGTCGTACGTGGGCACTGGCTTAGATCCCATACGAGCTATCAACTAGTATGTTCGTTGGCCATAACGATGAACAAAATAATGTAAGGTTAACAGAGTTTTGCTCAAAACAGGAAAAATATGCATATCAAATATGCATTCATGTACGTATATAAGTATAGCATAAAAATTCGACTGAAAGAATAGTATAACATAAATCGAGTAAATCGCACAATTGCACAAAATGAAAGTAAACAAATTGAATTAATGCAAATAGGCAATGTGAAAATAATCACAAATAACGTGTTAGAAATAACTATGAATAAAAATGGTACAAGAATAAAATAATGAAATAACGTGTATAGCCTACAGGCATGCGAGTTAAAATCTAGTAATTTTACATATATGCGTTATACTATAAAAGACATTTAGCAACATTCTGATAAAAAGATATGTCCATTGTTTTTGTTAAACCAAAAGTTTTGCAACTGAAAGAGTATAAGTGTAAAAGGTAAATTTTCGCAGTTTACTCGACTTTGTGATATTGTTGAAAGAATGGTAGTGATGCATGAGAATAATTTTTTTTTTAGAAATCGAAGTGTGTTTTAGATTCAAAACAGGTTCATTTGAAAAATCTTCGCGAATTCACATTTTCATGTGTTTACGAGATGTCAAGTTTGAAAAGGTGTTATAAGGCTTATTATTAGTTGCTAGTTTCTTTCGAAAGTATATATTAATTATGCCATATGAAAACAAAGGGTTACATTTGTCCTTTAAAATATGCAGTACAAGTTTGTAAAATGCAAATTGAAACCATTTCATGAAGTATGTGTAAATCGAATGTGTTTTAAAAGACCAAGATTTAAAATTACGTGAATGATAAAATTAACGTATGTAATAGGTTACCAATATTTAAGAAAATTCATAATCAACGAGATGTAGAAATAGATCCTTGAGATGTGGATTTCACTCCTAACTCAAAGATGTATTTCAAAATTGAAAACGATTGTGGAATGAAACCAATCACTAAGTTAAGGATTTTACTCCCAGCTTAGTGGTTAATTTCCTTTTTGAAGGAAATACTCTTTGAGGTGTGGATGTCACTCCTATCTCAAAGACACATTCCTAAGATAAATAACATATAGAGGAGTGAAACTAATCACCAAGGTATGGATGTCACTCCTAACTTGGCGCTATCGTTTCGTTTGTGAAATACGAGCGTATTCTTTTCTAAGCAAAATACCGAAAGAATAACGAGAAAGTATCATAGTAAAAATACCTAGAAAGAAAATATAAGAATAAAGAGGAATATACACGAGAGGACTCGTGAATGTAAACTTAGTTATAGACTAGGCTAAAAGGCATTCTAATAACCTAATTCCCTATAACCATGGCTCTGATACCAATCTGTAACACCCCAACCGATGGCGGAAACATCGAGGTGTCACGTAGTGACGATTGTTCAATAGCTCATGGACTAAAAGTGTAAATTTGAATACATTGATTAAATAATTTATTACACTCAAATGAAATACAACGATTCTAACTGCCAACTAAATTGAAATACAATAAATCAAAATCTAATATAAATCCGAAAGCTTAAAGGATGCATCTCAAAACAACCTGAAACATGTACAAAATAATTTGGTCAATACAAAAAAAATTGTATTGGTGAGCATACCCTGTCTAAATAAATATAGTAGAAAAATGTTTAGCAATTCATGTGCGGTACCATTTGCAATTATGTAATAAGTAATATCCGTTCAAAATCAACCCTATGTAAAGAAAAGCAGATATATATAGTATGCGCTAGTAGTAATGTAATACATAGCAATGACGATGTAACACCCCGCCCCTCTCATCACCAATATTGTCCGCTTTGCCCATCCAGAGCTCACGGATTTGTTTTTGGTTGCCCAAGTGGAGACTTCCCAGGAGGTCACCCATCCTGAAATTTCTCCCACCTGAGCACGCTTAACTGTGGAGTTCTCCTCTCATCCACTAACATTAAGCCCCAAAACGCGTTGGTGATTTAAGAGGCAAGACATTACTTATGAACCAAGGATCTCTCCTGGCCACGGCCGATGTGGGATTTTCCTAGGGTGTCACATTCACCCCCTGTTAGAGTCTCATCGTCCCTGATGAGGTATGCACCCACCATCCCGAACGGCACAGGAGTGGCTCTGATACCATCTGTAACACCCCGCCCCTCTCATCACCAATATTGTCCGCTTTGCCCATCCAGAGCTCACGGATTTGTTTTTGGTTGCCCAAGTGGAGACTTCCCAGGAGGTCACCCATCCTGAAATTTCTCCCACCTGAGCACGCTTAACTGTGGAGTTCTCCTCTCATCCACTAACATTAAGCCCCAAAACGCGTTGGTGATTTAAGAGGCAAGACATTACTTATGAACCAAGGATCTCTCCTGGCCACGGCCGATGTGGGATTTTCCTAGGGTGTCACAGACGAGGACTCTCAACAGAGTCACAAGGGTATATACCATAGTACTATTCATTGAAATGCCAGGCCCTCAAAGGTTAATGATTTTGACAAGTCATAGACACACAAATTAACATAACGCAAACACACATGAGAATTGCATTTAGTGAAAGAATAACATTTAGTCGTAGTGTACATGAACAGCCCCAAAAGAGTAAAACATGAAAAAAAAAGGGAAAGATATACTCACAGTTTGCGAAAGCGATCAAAATCCACTTAAGCGGTCGTGAGCTAAGGATGGAAATTCTAACGAATTCAACCTAAATAGTATAAGTAATGACTATGAATAAACGAACTAAAATGTCTAGGGTTACTAGGACTATAGCCAATTAGGGATTCTAGATCGAATTTGGAGATGTAGGGTTTAAGTGTTATATATTTATGTATTTAAAAAAAATAAAAGTGGTGAGACAATAAACGATTCAACGTTATACTAAATCAAGATGATAAGTTTTATGAACGATTCCAAAGTGCAAAATATTTAAATAAACAATTGTCTTGGGATTATAAATGAAAATAATTATTACCAATTTAGTTATTTTGAGATAAACGTATATATCAAAAAGATATATAACAAGTATGTTTTCATAAAATTATCAGGTTCAGTAGAAGTTTTTAACTAGAATTATCTAGACGTAAACAAATAACTTTGATTTAGATTTGGCTTTAGTTATTTTTTTTATACAAACTTTCAAAAAAAATAAATAAATAAAGTTAGGAAAAATATTATTTCCTAAATATAAGATTCGTTTTAAAAAAAACATTCTTAGAGGTTTTAAATAAATGGTCAGGTGCTATATAATTTATAAAAAGATGACAAACAAACAAATGAATATACTAATTTTTTTTGGACAAGTAATAACTAAAAAAAAATAGTTATATATTCAAGACTCATTTATGAGTAGCTATGATTAAAATGGATTTAGGGAATTGCACAATTCTGTATGTAATTTAAAAGAAAGCAACAAAAAGGTAAAAACAAATAAAGGCTTGACCTGGGATCGAACCCAGTACCAAAGCCGGTTTATTAACTTTCAATCCAACACAAAGACCAACTGGGCTACAAGACTTATTGGTAGTCAAGTGGTCTGGCTATTTTTTTAAAGACCAGTCAAAACGAACCCAATCTCCAAATCAACCATTACGAGCCCTGAATCCTACAGTCCCATAATTGAACAAAAAGACGCTTACGATTACAAAAACAAATAGAGGACTTCTGACGCATGAACAATTTTTACAAGAATGGTATATACAATTACCCGGATGAGATCGCTAGATTTAGGATCTTGAGGGCCAAAGTGTTGACGGTTTGTAGGTGTAATACTCGATCCTCAATGCTTATTTAGGTGGAGTTATTTGATGAAATAAGTGCAGATGGTGTTGCTAAAACATTCTGAATGACTTTCATGCTTCAATTTATACATTGTTTTACGTTTTGAAGCGGTTCATGATAGTCATTGGACGGTTATAAAAGTTAATCAAAATTGATGATCATTAATCCAAATGGAACGTTTAAACTATTACAGAACCGTTAGGAATGTTCAATCGACATCAAAGGTAAGTATTAATTGGATTAAAATGAATAATTAATGTGTTAATTGCACGGTTAACATGCGGGTTTTCGGTTTCGGGTCAACAAGCGGGTAAATGGCTAGGAGATGATGGAAGGTTTGGTTTTAAAGTTTGAAAACTTGGCAGGTCTTCCCATGTACACATCCAATCTATGTTGTTTTGTTGAGAGACCATTGGAGTTCCAAAGCCACAAGTGACAAACACCACATGTACCTACTCTATAAAATTTTATCCATATATTGATTGGCATTTTCGTAAATAGTTTAATGCAATAGTTGTAACCAAATATTTAATATGCAATTAGTAAAAGGCAGTTTTTTTTAACTAACCTCACTACTATAAAAACTAAAAATGTTCATTATAAAGATATTAAACATATACATAACAGAACTCGATTAGAGAGCATTGGGATAAAATGTAGTCATTCCCAAACAAAAAAAAATGTAATGGTCAAAGAAACTCAAAATTTTACTATGTTCGAAAACAATGGAAAGTACAAGGACTAGAATTGACAACTTGCTAAAAGATGAGGGTGACGGTTGTCACACGTTTTGACTGCGATATTATGCAATGAATGTTTGTTTTTGTGTTTTTTTTTATTGTTGTCCTTAGTTTATTTACAATTCATAAATTTGTAGCGTAGATTTTGTTTAAATCATCAAGCTTAGCGGTTTGTGTAGGACTTGCAATCATTTTTTTAGCAGTCGCTTGAACACTTACCTCATTTTTTAGCGCTTTACTGCGCCAGTAGTTTGTGAAGTCACCATGCGCCTTAAAGCACGGGCGCGAGGACCTCTGCGTAGCTAAGTCTAGTGCTTGAAGACTTCCCTTAGTTGTTTTGTTTTAGGTGTGTTTTACTATATGACTAAGCTTGTTTGATATCTGTTGTATTTTACTATACAACAGGTTGTGTTTATTAGTGTTGCATTTTACTATACAACTAAGTTTATTATTGTTGTACTTTACTATACAACTGGGTTATTTTGTCCTCGGCACATGTTTCTATGAGTTGGACTTGTTTTAATTTTATTGTGCTTCTTACTACACGACAAGTTTAAATATTGATTGCCTTAAAGCAGTTTCAAACAGTGCTATAGAGTAGTTTAGGGAAAAGGGTAACGATTTCATTCATATACGGTGGCACAAAAGCCTTCATTACAAAGTAAGGCGAACTACGTATAACATTTTCTAAGTTACGACGCATTCCATGTGAGCGACACAACTTTGTCATCCAATGTTTTCAACTTGTAAGCTCCTTTTTCCCAAAACTTCAGCAAGACAGTAACGACCTTTCCAATTTGGCGTTAATTTTCCTTGCAAGAGTGCTGATAACTCACATTATAACATATAAAACAGGCATAAACAATCTCATAATAGGATACAATTAGGATTATATTATTAATATTTGATGCTTAGGTCGTTCCTATTTGTATTTCTCAGGAAACTGGACCTCAAATACGAAAACAGGGGATTTCCGGGCAAAAACAAGCAAAAACTGAAGATTCCTGAAGATACAAGACTTGCAGCATGTTCACTGTATGTTTGAAGACAATCTCGGGACTTAAACAATGATAAAACCATTCCGGGAGTGACCCAGCATGCCCACGCACACGGCACACTTGCACGAACACCCTGCACGCTAGAAGACAACGCAGCAAACCTGGAAAACAACGAAACTTGGGGAACAAGGCAAGCACGCCCGTGCTTCACTACATGGCACGCCCGTGCTCAGGCTGGTTTGCCTATAAATAGCAAGCTACCCCTCACCATTTGATCATCCCTTCTTGTGCTCTCTTGGGGTCCTTTGGGAGGCCTTATGGCCCTCCTAACATCCGACCAAGGTTAGGCCTCGTTCTACCTTGATCAAGTTGACCAAGAATGGGATAGAGTAGTTCATCTGCAATAAAACATCAAGGGTCATGAAGTTGTTAGATGCATAGCACTTGAAGATGGAGAGCTTGTCTATGAGCAGCCATGTTCTGATGGCCCCGAGCTAGATCCAAGGCGAGGAAACCGGTAGTGAGACAGATCTTTCGAGCTTCTTATATCCAAACCAGATTCTAAGCAATGGCTTCTAAAGTGGACCAGATATGAGTGACACATTTCTGGTACTTACCAGATGATTGAATGATGTTCTTGGAAAAAGACGGTTTCCCTACGGGCGCACCAGTAATCCTTGGATTGCACGCTTTTAGGATTATGTGCCACCTTTACCAAGGATTTCATTCAGTTCGGGAGGTTAAGGGTTGGGTTAATTAAGTCACCAATTATCAAACCAACTTTATATTTGTCAGGCCTATAAATATTAAAGTGTCACTAAGATAAATAAAATAAAGATTATATTTCTAGTTCTCGTTAGTACAACGCCGTTAGCCAATGGGGGCCCGAGTTGCCTGAGGCAGCAATAAGAGAGATCCTTCAGTCTTCATGACCATTAGCCTATTAGGGGATATGAGGTTGCCAGGATTGACTCCTTAGAGAGACCCTTCGGTACGGAACGCGAGAACTAAGGGAGGTGTACGGTGTTCCGGTTCGGAAGAGAAGCCTCCAATTTAAGAAGAAGATAAGTTCGAAGACCAGAGACTTGACCGCGGTTTGAGGAGCCCACTATATGCGAGGCCCTGGCGGAGTACCCCAGGTGGACGCACACTGGAGGGGTTCTGCATTCTGCTCAGTAGTAGCCTCCACTTATTTATCAAGGAGTCAACACTTCAAGATCCCTCTCGTCTTCCTCACAATTAATTAATCTAAATTATTAATTTTAATAATAAACTTAACTACTTATTTGGAGGGTCCCGAGATGTGCATATTACATTACTCTACTATTTTATCTTTTTCTTATAAAACCAAAACCTTTTTCAAAAACTATTTTCATCAAAAGAACCCCTCCGTTTTATTTTTCTTTTCAAAACTCGGTCAGTTGATGTATGAAAGGTTGAGTAGGGGAAAGTGTGAACTCTGGAATACGATACTCAATACTTACCCTAGAAGCTATACTATGCACGGCAGGTTCTCTGCCTATGTGTTGGTTTTAGTAAAAATCAGTCGTTTAGCCCAAAACCAAAGTTTCAGATTTCAAACATCAAGTTTTTGGCATCGGGGAAATGACATATTTTTAATTTGCTAAAACCACGCACATCAAGCGCATTGATTGCATCGTTACTTCTGAATACAAAGTTTCCCTCCTTGAAAGCATTGAGTTTGACTTTGGTGTTGTAGTATCTTTCAAGTTATTTCTTGTAGTTGGCTTCTTTATCCGCGACCAACTCTCTACGCTCCTCTACAAGGTCAAGTTTAAGTCTTAGCTACGCTCGTTGTTCGTTTTTCTTGCCATCAGAACTCTTGCGGAGGGAAGTCCTATTTCGGCTGGGATCATGGATTCGGACTCAAAGGTTAGGCTGAATTGGGTTCCCATTGCTGGTTTTTGTTAAAGTGCGATGAGCCACAATACGTTTGGTAGTTCTTCAGCCCATGCACGACCTTTGGTTCCATGCCTTGCTTTGATGCCCTCAACCAAACTCCGGTTTGCTCGCTCCACTTGGCCATTACCCTGCGGATGAGCTACTGATGTGAAGATTTGTTGGATGTGCAGATCCGCGTACCATTTCAATAACCCTTTATCAGCAAATTGTGTGCCATTTTCGGTCACAATGTTAAGTGGGAGACCAAAGCGACATATGATGGATTCCCAGATGAACTTCTTCACATGCGCTATCGTGATTTCCGCCAATGGTTTTACTTCAACTCACTTTGTGAAATAGTCAATCGCCACAATTAGGAATTTTTTTACCAGTTGTCATAGGGAATGGGCCGACAATGTCCATCACCCATTTTTGAAATGGCCAAGCGGAGGTGACATGGATTAGATCATTCTTGGGGTGCATGGTGTTTGGCGTGCGGTGTGGCATGAATCACAGCGGCATATGACCTTTAAAACATCAAGGTGCATGCCCGGCCAGTAATATCCCGCGTTTATGATTTTTTCCACAACCATGCATGGGCCTGCATGAAGTCCACAAATTCCTTCATGTATTTCCCTAATCAAGTAATCTGCATCATCTGCATTCACACATCTCAGCAACAGGCCCAGATAGGACTTTCTGTACAACACTCCATCATTCAATTCATACTGTAAGGCTTTGTGTTGTATTTTTCTTGCTTTGGCGCGCTTGTCTGGTAATGTGCATGCGTTGAGATATGCCTTGATACGTGTCATCCAACTGTTTGACCCCGTTTGGATGAGGTTTACTTCTTTGTGTGGTACTGATGGTTGATTCATGACCTCTACGCAGACCTCCTTCGCGAGATGGCTGAAACTAGTGGACGCCATCTTGCTTAGGGTGTCCGTTGGTTTGTTTTGACTTCTACTGATGTGGATGATAGTGCAGGACGCGAAGCGCTTCATGAGTTCTTTGGCTTGCTGTAGGTACAAGATCATGGATGTGTCCTTTGCTTCATAAGTTCCATTGATCTGCCCAGCTACCAACATTGAGTCAACATGTGTGGCTACATGCTTTGCGCTCGGTTTGTGAGCGATCAACAACCCTACTAGTAAAGCTTCATATTCAGCCTCATTGTTTGTGCTTTTAATCTCCAGGCGGATCGCATACGTAAATTCGGCTCCTTCTGGGCTTATTATCCGCAGCTCCGCACTAGCGCCGTCCTCGTTTGATGCGTCGTCGGTAACAGCAACCAAAGAGATTTGTCATCACCAACCACTTGTACCTCCTGCTCAGCTTTGCATTCTTCAACTTTCTCTTCTGGTAACTCCACAATGAAATCAGCTAAAACTTGACATTTCACGGTTGGGCGAGTTTTGTAGTTGATCGTGTGTTTGCCCAACTTAATGGTCCATTTGCTAATCTGCCCGACAGCTCTGGCTTGCTCAAGACATTATTTAACTTGTAGTCTATCAGCACATTGATTGGGTGACGTTGAAAGTATCTGCGCAGCCTGCGTGAGGCGTGCACTAAGGTCAAGACCAGCTTCTCCATCATTGGGTACGATGTTTCCGCATCAGTTAGGACTCTGCTGATGTAATAAATGGGAGTTTGGACGAGCTTCCTGTCAACCATCAACACCGCGCTGACTGCCTTTTCTGTTGTGCACAAGTAGAGTGTGAGCGGCTCTTTTGGGAGCGGGGAAATCATGGTTGGCAAGTCCATCAGACATTTCTTCATCTCTTGGAATTCTTTTTCAACTTCAGGAGTCCATCTGAATTAGTTCTTCTTCAAACAATTCTTTAAAGTTTCAATGAATGGGATTGATTTGCTAGCATGATGGGATAAGAACATGTTTATTGCAACTAAGCGCCCATTCAATGTTTGAACTTCTTTCAGAGTTGAAGGGGACGACATGCGCTCGATGGCTTATATCTTTTTAGGGTTCGGGCGGAAGCCATCCTTATTAACGATCACTCCTAACAACTTGCCTTCTTCCATTTTGATGTCACGCAACTGCTGGAATGTTTCCTCTATGTCCTTCAACATCTGATCCTCTTCTTTGCTTTTAATGACCAGGTCATCCACGTACATGTAACACCCCAACCGATGGCGGAATCATCGAGGTGTCACGTAATGACGATTGTTCAATAGCACATGGACTAAAAATATAAATAATAATCGCAACAACTTCCATTATTCAAAATGAAATACCAATAGTCTCAAAAGAAATTCCAAACATAGTAAATAAATGTTCAAATTTTATTAAAGCACTAGGTCCATAGCCTAAGCGTGAAAAGCAAGCAAGATCAAACTTCACCTAAAACATGTACAAAATAATTTGTCAACACATATGATGTATTGGTGAGTACACCCATTTGATACATATAGTACAAAAACGTTTCGCAATTCACGTGTTGTATACCGTTTGTAATTATGCAATTTAAGTAATATCCGTTCAAAATCAACCCTAAGAATCAAGAGTCAAGAATCAAGAATAAAACCATTTTTTTAGTATAATGAATCACAAGACAATGACCAAGGTCTCTCAACAGAGTCACAAGGGGTATATATCATAGTAGTATTCATTGAAATTCTAGGCCCTCAAAGGTTAATGATTTTAACAAGTTACAGACACACAAAATTAACATGAAGCAAACACACATGAGAATTGCATTAAGATTAAGAATAACATTTGATAATAGTGTATATGAATAGTCCCAAAAGTGTAAAACATGAAAAAAGGGCAAAGATATACTCACAGTTTCGCTAAGTGTAAATTCCAAACAAGTTCGTCGTAAAAGGCTTAAGAATTCTGAAGAACTCAACCCATATATATATATATATATATATATATATATATATATATATATATATATATATATATAAGAATACAAATAAGGAAAGTGACTTAAAAAGTCTAAGGCATCCAAAATCTAAGGCATTAGGGTTTGCTAGACTTAAGTAAGGAAGATGAAGTTTTATGATAACTCGAAGTTAATAATAATTTTGAATAGGAATATATCATGTTTTAAGATTAAATATATGATTAAGAAAACAATTATGTTTTCCACACTTAGAAACATTTCTATTTTATAGAAAAATATCCATAAAACAAATTTTTATAATTTATATGTAACTAAATAATTTATTATGTCTAATTAAATATAAATAACTAAAAATACAAGATATGATCCAAAAATAATATTTTTATGAAAAAATGATTATTTTCCGATGTAAAATAGTGAAAATAATTTTTCCATAACTTTTCTCAAATTATTTGCATTTAAAATAGATTTACTGAATTTAAATAGTATTTTAATGATTAAAAATAGTAAAAACAGCAAAAATAACCATTTTTGAGAAAATAAATTTTATTTCAGTATAAAATAATTAGAAATAATTTTCCATAAATTTTGAGAACAAAATCATTAAAAACGAAGTTGTAATCAATTTATTATGATTAAAACAATTTAAATAAAAAAATACGAAAATAATGTATTTTCTAGAAAATATAAATGTGATAGTTTTCTTTAGGGTGTAAAGAAGTTACACCTAAATTTTCATAAATTTTTGAGCAAAAATGAATTTTATATGAATATTATAAGATTAAAGCATATATATAAGTTTTATATAAAAAAAAATTGTTGCTTAGTATGGGGATCGAACTCAAACCCCTATCCCAACACCAATCTCTGATTAACCACTACACCACAGTGTTACAATGTTAATAATATTCAACCATAATAATATTTATACAATCCTTGAACTTAATCTTCTTCCTGAACCAATAAACCCTAACCATAGATTCTTAGGACCCTTCAATTCGTAATGATTAGAACCCGATTCAAGAGGGATTTCAAAGAGTATGATTAAAGGAGTAAAATGGCACCAAAAACAAGAGCTTACAATATGTTTTGCGATCGGAATTGGAGCTTCAATAGCCGAACACAATTTCACGATTTTGAAAGCTTCTGTGCGAATTTTGCTAAGGTTTTGTTGGGGTTTGGAAGAGAATGAGTACAAAAACAGATTGCAAGGCTTGGATTTTATAATGGACAATAAAAAGTTGCGATTTAATAAGTCTCAATAATTTCGGCGGTTACACACATGAAACCCAGATTCAATGATGATAAAAAAACGCGTTATTGACCCAATTAAGAGAGGTATTCGTAAGATTAAAGTGGAGAAACGTAAACCCAATAATTATAACGAGTTGAAATGCCTTAGAACCTCTTGTTTGGACTTCGACGGAGTTTATTCCGGCCGTCGGAAAAGCGGCCGGTGTTCAGGGGCCAAGGAGGGAGGTTTCTTTTGTTTTAAAACTTTTGATAAATGATGAAAAATGTCCCCCTAGTTTAACTTGGTTAATTATTTGTTTGTTTTCTTATGAAAAACTTAACCAAGTTAAGTAATTTTAACCAAAAAGTTTTTAAAACTTTTAAAACTATATTTTTTACAACTTTTATAAACTTTATATAATATACCTTAGATTTTATCACATTCCATTGTAAAACTTTGACATTTTCCAAAATCCTTCGACAAGTTTATTATGAGTTTTACAAGAAAGCGTACATAACAAGGTTCACAATAGAATCTAAAATGAAACTATTCGCTTAATTGCGAAAACACGGCGTCTTTGAGTTGTGATACAATATATGTTTACGATTAACCATGGAGTACAACCCGAACAAGAATTTAACGATTAACGAAATCACAAGCTTTGTTAAAATTCCAAAAGATCGAAATATGAGGATTAAAATGTAAATAAAATAAAGTTTAGGAAACATGCAAATGTTACAGTACACTTCCAGATTCTTACCAATTTGGTTGACGAATGCACAATCCATCATCCTTTGGTACGTGGCGCCCACATTTTTAACCCAAACAGCATATTTGCGTAACAGAAGATACCCATGTAAGTCCTGAAAGCTGTTTTGTCTTTGTCCTCTAGCACCATTTGTATTTGGTGATAGCCTTTGTAAGCATCAAGGCAACATTTGAATCGGAATGGCCCTAGGTAGTCAAACTTCAAATCAATTTCTGGCAGTGGGTAACAGTCTTTCGGACAGGCTTTGTTCAGATCTTTGTAATCCACACACATTCTCCAACAACCATTGATTTTGGTGACCATGACTGGGTTTGCGCCCAAGTCTGCTACCTTGTCTCCCGCAGGATACCTGCCTTTAGCATCTCTTCGACCTATTCATTGTTTTTATTCAAATCACTTAATCAACTTTTGCAAGCACGATAGCATTTTACTTCATAAAATATTGTTTTTAATTAATTAGTTTAATTGACAAAATTGCTATTAACACTTTCCACATGCTCCTCGTAGTTCGACAACCCTACTCCCTATACTGCAGTCCTTGTAGCTAAGGAGTTGTTTTTAATATAATTTTTTATTAGCACTCGACACGCGAGCACCTTCTCCTTGGGGAGAGAGGTATTTATAGTGCTAGGAAGTGTCTTGTGATTAGTTCTCTTCGGAATGACAGTTGTCTCACGCGGGCCCCTCACGGTTGATAACCGTTGGGGAATTTAAAGTTATCACTCTGTCATTGGCTGAGTATCTTTTTCAATCGTCCTTGTTGTCCTTTTTGTCTTTCGTACCTGCGAAGATCGTGGAGCAGGGAATGTTGCTCTTTGATGGGTTGAATGTCTCTATCATTGTCTGCTGGCAGTTGGCACGGACTAGGATTCGTACGCGGCCTTCTATAAGCTTCCTTTGACTAGTCTGATGACATCATAGGAGATGTGAGTCTGTGTATACGCGCGGGTACATATCTCTTCAACGCATACAAGACATTGGATTAGGAGGACTTGAAGTTAGGGACATTTAAAAACAAAAGTATAGCAATAGGGTGTCTAAACGAAAAAAGGATAAAAATCTTGTTTTATGGTGTATTTTTTTTTTTATAAAAATAATGTTGTATAAAATGTCAACAATTATAGGTTATACCTATTTTGCCCTTCCTCTTCTGTTTTAAAAAATCCAATGTATATATTCCCCATTTAATCTCAGCCATTAATTCTTTTAGCTCAAAAGCCAAAATCCTCTTATCCTTTTATCCTTTTGTATGTTAACACTTTTTACACAATACTTTCTCGTTAATTATTAACCATGATTAAAAAGTCATCATCATCATACCCAGTTAATCCCACCTATAGTAAAGCTAAGGTAGGATATGAGGAGGGTAAGATGTAGACAGTCTTACCTCTACCCCTAAGAATAGAGAGGCTGCTTCCAGTAAGACCCCCGGCTCGATGTGGTTTAGTATCAAGCCTTGGACATAAGGCACAGAACACTTAGCAATCAGGACAAACCAGATCGGTGCATGTACCCCTTTGTCTTTTGGCTATCCACGCCACCACATGATGCGTGATTAGCCGTTCGTCGTTTTTAACGTTCTTTTCACGAAATTAGTAAAATAACGTTAAAACTAGTGCAACTTTACTTTTACCCCCCAAGGGCCACGCATATATATACACAACTAAAATAAGTTAGTAATAATAGAGCCCTTAATTTTTTTAACTACAAATGAAATAAAATATACCGTACCGAACCGATCCTGATACCGATTTTCACTAAAACTTGGTACATATATCGATACCAAAAATTGTCAAAACTTGGTACCGAAAATGAACCGATATCAGGATTTCCGGTATCGGTAATTTATATCGAAATGCTCATCCCTATTAACAAAGTGCTATAAATACCCAGGTGCACCTAAACAAAAACTGAAAAACCAATAGAGATATCACCAAGAAGATCCAAAAGGACTACGTTAACCGGTCATGGAGGATCAGCCAGAGGAAACGTAAATTTCCTACGAGGGGAAGAGGCTCCAACCCCAAACCATCCTTTTCCTTACAATGTAACTAATGGCAATTGTAATCATCAACTGATACATTCTTTTATAGATAGTTTAAACATTGTGATGGTTTCATACCTATAAAAATGAAGTGTTGGGTTTGTTTAATTATGCAAATTGCAACTTCATTATTTGTCTTATCCGATCAAGATTTCGTACCCATGATAAGAAAAGAAAACCTAAAGTGAAAACAAAACAAATTATTAAACGTCAATATCTCGTACAGTCCATGGAACAACGATTTAGTGCCAATCAAAGAAAAAACATCAACACATGGTTGCTAAAATTAATTCATTGTACCCATAATATAAGTGACTTTTCAAAGATAGGTTATCGTCTGGTATGCGACTTATCAATATGATAATAATACGGAAAAATTACAGAAAACGTCCTTTATGTTTACCTATTTTTTCAGTAGATGTCCTTAAACTTTAAAAGTGATGAGAATCGTCCTATATGTTCTAAAATCTTTCAAGTCTCGTCATTTAGAACTAACCTGGTTAGTTTTTTTGGTTAAGTTATATCACGTGAAAGTCACATGAGGGCATAAAGGACATTTCACCCTCGTTTTCATTTAACCTCTTTTAAAATCCTCCAAACACTGCAACCCATCTTCCCCAATTCAACCAAATTAGGTTTCCCTCACCCCAATCCACACAATTTAATAAGAGTTAGAAGAACTACAATGGTGGTGACCATTGAACCATTCAAAAACATAGACGGTTGTTGTCACCCACTGAATTCAGAAGGAGAGAGAGGGGACAAAGCAGGAGGAGCCGGATGGTGTCCGACCGCCGCCAGCGGCGGAGCACCTGTAACATTTCGCATTTAAACTTGTACGTTACACCATCATATTTAATAAAACGTCAAGATTCTATCGATAATATTCGCATTTAATTATTTTGTCGCATTCTTGAAACCCTAATACTATATATATTATAAATATAATATGGATAACCTTGGATATTATCAAAAAATAAAAGGTGCTTGGGCCGGGAATCGAACCCGCGCCCAAGACCGGGTCAACAACACAACAACCATCAACCAGCTGGGCTGGCCTTGATATCTGTTTCAGATCTGGCGCGTTTTAATTATAACATCATTTGAAACCTTCACAGTTGACTTGAAAAGTCAACTGTGATGAACGACATACCATAATCAAACCCCATAACTCGTGATTTGCATAATTTTTGTATCTATACGTGATTACCGCCCTGTCTGACTAAGCTACACGATAATTATCAAACAATTGCCAAACAATTAACCAATTACGCGTATAAACTTCAATGCTTGGTCAACTCTTGCCATTTCATCAATCCAGTGTTAAACACTATAAATTGATCATTCACACGTCTTCACAACTCGCCATTACATCTTTCTCCACCTCTATTTCTTCATAATTACACTCTAATCTTGATCTGCGATCGTACTTTTGACTTATTGAGTTGACCGTTAAATCGAGCTCGAAACAACTTCGTAAGTTTAATGTTTTCTGTGGGTTTTGTTCATCGGCGTTCACACATCAATAGCCCCATGATTAATTGGGCTATTGATGAGTGAATCAATCAATTGCAGAATCTAGGGTTTCGAAGGTTTGAATTGGGGATAAACTAAATCAGCATAGTGTATTTATTTTTAAACGAACAAGAATAATCACAACCACTGGTCTGGACCAAGTGTTTGTGACTGTTGCTTATTACCCCAGCCACCCGGGTTCGAGTCCCGGCTATGGCACCCCCTTTTTGCTTTATTTTTTTTTAAACAAACAAACCAATTACATATATATATATATTATACATTAATCTTATAAATTCGTTTTTAATTATTAAAACCTTTTTATAAATTCTAAAAAAAAATTATTTTTAACAAATCTGATGTAAAAGTTTTACCCACAATTTTTAGTTTTCTGAAATTAATTTATTTAATATATATAATAATTAAATCAATTTTATTCTATTATATTTATAAAAATCCATTAAAGTATCAAAACAATTTTATAAATTTTCACAAAAATTATCCTGAGTTTATACAATGATAAACTTTACTGAAATGATTTTTAATTCTGAAAAATCATTTATTTTATATTTTTAATCAATTTTTGTTAGTTTTAATAATAATTAAATCATAATAAATTCAATTTTTATTATTTTTGCACCAAAATTTTATACAATTTATTTCTGAATATTTAGAACTGAAATATAATTTTTAAAAAATAAAAATTCTTTAATTTTAATATTTTTTAAATATTAAAGTTAAATGTTGGCAAATTGTAATAAATAGATTTAAAAATCTATTTTAAAGAAAATAATTTTATAAAAATCATTTTCTTACTTCAAACACATTATTGTGAACATCCTAAATTCAAACTTTATAAAAAGACTTTCATTTATTTAATTACCAAATTTCCCTTTATTTATTTAAACATTTTATTATAAACTTAACAATTGGATATCCCCAAATCGAAACCCTAGAATATACTTATAGACTAGATAGACTTAGACTTATTTGTTGCCTTATACATAGGGTAATACTTGGCAATCTATTGGGCTACACTTAAACTATTCCTCAATACCTAATACTATACCAAGGTGAGTTTACGTAACCATGTTTATGCGATGCTTTATACTTGCAACATTTTATTTAAGCAATTCAACATGTATGTCTAGTTGTAAACTTTATTGCCTCATGAATTAGTCAACAACAGTTTCAACGAGTTTCAACATTACATAATCATTAGCTATGGCCAAGCCGGCGATATTCAATAATAGATCTATTGGATTGACAACCTCACTCGGATACGCGTACCTCCTACATAGGTAGCGTGGGTGATTGTTATCGTTCCAACATATTACTAAGGTGAACCGTAGATGACGGGATGGACCTAAACTAGTCGGAGGTTTGATTATGTCGATTCAACATATTATGCTATTCATGTAGACTTAAACTTACGATTGACATATGAATTGCTAGACTTTTATACTTAAACTATTTGCTTAACATGGATTATGTATTCTCACCAACTTCTAGTTGACCCCCCCCCCCATTTTTACAAACTCAACAGGAAATAATGATGCATGAAGACTAGAGTATTTTATGAAGACAATAAGAAGTCTATGCTTGCTTGGTTCTTTGTGATGTATTAGATTTCCACATTTAAAACTCATTTTGTATTTCTATTTTTGGATATTTGCAATTTAAATTTATTTCAATTAAAATTTGGATTACCATGTGCTACTGTATACTCATTCTTACGTGACACCTCGATGTTTCCGCCATCGGTTGGGGTGTTACAGCACCCATCTCCATCACCACCTATCCACACACACCTACCCCCAAACTTCTAGAGAGAGAGAATCAAGCAGAAACGTAGAGAGAGAGAGGAATGAGAGAGAAATCGAAGCAGAGGAATGAGAGGGAGACGGGGAGGAAGAATAACAAGGGTGAAGGGTCACCGGACCTGGCCGGCCGTTTTACTCAATCGACGAAGGAAGACGACGGTGGTGACGTTGTAGTTTCGTTACAAGGTAACCTGATAACTCTGACATTCGATAATAACCATAAATGGGTATATGTTAAATTCAACCCACCACCAATCCACACCACCGTCCTCCGCCGCGAGATTCGTTATGAAAAAAAACCCTAAATCTATTTGGGGGTTAGGGTTCAACAGTGGTTGTCGAATTTGGGGTGTTTAGAGGTTAGTGGTAGGTGGTGATTGTGTGGGGTGGTTGGTGGCATGTTGTGGTGGTGGGGGGTTGGTGTAGGCAGCTTATGGTGCTGGGGGTTGGTGGGGCAGGTGTTTGTTGTGTTGTGTTGGTGGTAGGTTGATGGTGGGTTAGTGGTGGTGGCGGGTGGTGGATGGTGGCGTACGTTGGTGGCGGGTGGTGGAGGATGGGAGGGACAGGGGGTTGGTGAAGAAGCTAGAGAGAATGAGAGAGTGAAAAAAGATCAGGGGGAGAGAGATGTAGTTGAGAGAGATATATTTTTTAGTTTTAAAAAATAATATAGGATTATTTATTAAGTATATATTAAATTAATGAAGGAAATTACGAAGTTACCCTCATGTGGGGTTCACATGACCATTTTTAACGTTAAAATGTAACCTCGTTAGTGCTAAAGGACGAGACTTGAAAGATTTTAGAACATATAGGACGATTCTCATCACTTTTGAAGTTTAAGGACATCTACTGAAAAAATAGGTAAACATAAAAGACGATTTCTGTAATTTTTCCTAATAATACTCAATAGAGGGAACACAATAATTTTATATGGAAAGTAAAATATTAACATTCCTTATTGATTTACGTTTCCTCCAGTTGATCCGCCATGACCGTTAACGTAGTCCTTTTGGATCTTTTTGATGATATCTCTATTGGTTTTTCAGTCTTTTTTCGTGTTTATTCGTTTATTAAATAAACAAACATAGGCAAATTTCCTACCAAACAAGTTCACAAAAAATTTATAAATGTTTGGTTCACTTACATGCCTACCAAATCGTGATATTATTTCTCACAACACAATTTCTTAAAATCTAAAGTTATCTAGTGGTCACACAACTCACAAATATAGGTCACGAGTCTCAATCATGGAATAAATCATACATTACACCTCACAAAAATCCAAAACCAAAAAGCAAATATCCAGATATGCCACAAGCCAACCACACGCCACTTTCTCTCTCTAAATCCCATCCCTCCACGTGTCACTCCACCAACGGCCACAGATCAACTCCAATCCTCTATAAAAAAACACACTCATCTTCTTCTTCCTTCATCACTCTCTTAAAACCAACCCTTCACTTTGTTCTTATTATTTCCTTACGAATTATGTTTCTCAGAGCCCCTATTACTCCCACTTTATTAAACGGGCTTACCGTTAATGAGGGTTTTAACAGTGTTCTGTTTTCATCCCCTGATACGACGTCGTTTAGCACCGTTTGTGCTGCTGTGAAAGGTGGGTCTTCGAACCATCGACCACTTACTGGGGTTGTGTTTGAACCCTTTGAGGAGGTGAAGAAAGAGCTTAATCTTGTCCCTTCTGTTTATAATCAGTCTCTTGCTCGACAAAAGTATGCTGATGAGTCTGAAGCTTCCATTAACGAGCAAATTAAGTGAGTTTTTTGTTAATTTTTTTTAATTTTATGTTTTACATTTGATGCTTTAGCTATTTAAAAGTTAAATTTATAGTGAAGCTAAAGTGCCCACCATGTGTTTGATAAAAGTTGTAGGAGAATATGTGTTAAAGATGATTGCCCATTATGTGTATTATAAAAGTTATAGCAGAACATCAATTGGAAACCTATTGGGCCCAAGGTTTAAAAGAACGGAATCTTGTCTCGAGGGTAACCAAGGCGCCGGGGCGGAATTAAAAAATATATAAAAATAAAATAAAATAATAACTAATTTCATTGTCAGATTTATCAAAAAAACATCAAAGACCCTTGGGCACACCTAGGATTGTAAATGATACTCGGGATCGGATCGGTAAAAAGCTCGAACGAGCCAAGCCTTAACGTGCCCGAGTTCGAGCCTGAAATATGACTTGTTTGGTTCTCGGGCCCGAGCTCGAGCTTTACAAAGCCTAAATGAGACCAAAAAATGTTATATTATTTTTTTATGTATGCGATTTTGTACTTTGAATTTGTTAAATTTTAACTAATAACATTGGTGTGCCGAGCTCGAGCTCGAGCTCGAGCTGAGCTTTTGCTTGTTTAAGCTATCGAAGCGATCTCAACCCTAGTTTTTACCTTGTTTAAAATTGTTTTCAAATTACCTCGAGCAGAGACGAGCTTGAGCCTTTAGGTTTTACTTTAGAGGCAAGCTCGAGCTCAAAATAGTGGGGTCAAACCGAGTCGAGCTCAAGCTCGAGCTTCATAAAAGCATGACGAGCCGAGCTTGAGCCTAGTCAACGTGTGCTCGGCTCATTTACACCCCTAGGTGCGCTTGATGGCGCCTAAGCCCTACGAGGCACACTTACAAAAGAAGCCCCATGAGGCGCGCACATACAAAAAAACCCATGATGTGCACCTTGGCCGTTTAAATACTTGATATTTCATTAGATATCTGTAAAGGTTATTTAATGGGACTATTAGACCCCATGGGGGAAGGGTCCTGAAATTTGATAGAGGCGAAAGGTAAAGGGCTCTTATAGAATATCTATATTTCTTTTGATTTGGATTAAATAAATTATGTTTCTTGTCATCTTTGGTTTTGAGCTTTTGTTAATCCTGATGATTTGTTTGGTCTGTTTACAGTGTTGAGTATAATGTTTCCTATGTGTACCATGCTATGTACGCGTACTTTGATAGGGACAATGTTGCTCTCAAGGGCTTAGCCAAGTAAGCTGCTACTACTATTTTATATATCCATGTATATCATTATAATCGGGTTTATTCATTTATAATACGTTAACCTTTATAGGTTCTTTAAGGAGTCTAGTGAAGAAGAAAGGGAACATGCTGAAAAGTTCATGGAATACCAGGTGTTTGATCATTTATCACCCATCTTTATTAATATTAATAATTTGTTTTATATTTGGAAACCAGTCGAAGTGATATAACGCTTTTGATACATTTACAGAACAAACGAGGTGGGAAGGTGAAGTTGCAATCGATTATAATGCCCTTGTCTGAGTTTGACCATGAAGAAAAAGGAGATGCATTGTATGGTAAGTTTTTGTACTTTTGTATATCCATGATTAGGTCATGTTTGTGAAATTTGATTAATCAATTGCTTCAGAGTTATGGCACAATTCGAGTTCTTAACTTATGCTTAACTGATTTTGATCCTAGCAATGGAGCTTGCGTTGTCATTGGAAAAGTTAACAAATGAGAAACTTCTGAACCTTCATGAGGTATGACATACTTATTGCCTTTTGTGTTCATTTAGTACACAATAAAATGTTGTTTACATAGAATGCTATTGGATTCAAGTTTCTGACATGCAAATTTGTGATGAAAACAGGTAGCCAACAGGAACAATGATGTGCAATTAGCTGATTTTGTAGAAAGCGAGTTTCTTGGTGAACAGGTGCATATCAAATATTATTTTTGAATCAACCATTGTGTTTACAGTGATACTGAATTAACCCTTGAGTTTACAATGACACTGAATCCTGTTTTTTCTCATATAAGGTTGAAGCTATCAAGAAGATATCTGAGTATGTCGCTCAACTGAGAAGAGTCGGCAAAGGGCATGGTATAGCATTCAAAAACCCATTGTTTAAATTCTCATTTATTTTTATGAATGTCATATGATAGTTGCTAAATTTTGGATGTGGCAAAGCGAGTGGTTTAGTTGTGTTGGGTAATGGGTTCAACGGGTTGAATCGGGTTGGCCTGAAACAGTTTTTGCCTAATTTTACTTGATATATATAGTTATTATTGTGTCAAAAAAACTGCGACAAAAGTTACATGATTTAATGCAGTAAAAATATATTTTAGGACACTTTCGATCCACTTACCCGTCTTATAAACGAACTTTTCTTTTTTAATTTTACCCGCTAAAGATAAAATTAATCCATATAAAGCTAAAGCTGGTCACTTTTTTTGAATTCCAGGTGTCTGGCACTTCAATCAGATGCTCCTGAATTAAGGTGCTGCTGCCTGATGGAGGAAAGCTTTGTTGATTCTACATGTTATGCTAGTGGTTGGTTAAACCATAGTATAAATGTCATGTAAAATATTGTGGGTTCAGTTGAGTCCATTTTGTGTTAGGAAGTAAACCTGGTCTGGTTTTCGTGATGTTATTGCCGGGTTTTTTTTTTTTTTTTTTTTTTTTTTTTGAGTCTTTTAGAGCCAGGCATTTGGTTGTGTTTAGCCATATTGTATGGCTTTGCGAGTGGTTGGTGCAATTAGGAAGGCCCCTTAAAATTAAAATAAAATACGACACTTATCAGTCGAATTATTAAATATGTGTACATACTGATATATGGTATGTATGTGGTTAACAAACTATTGATTACATGGATGGTTCTGTTAGGGGTGTTTGTGGCTAAATCCGGCCGGTTTTGATGAAAATGTAGGGCCAAACTGGTACTTACTGGTTTAAAAAATTGCAAACTAAACCGAGGAGGTTGGGTGAGTTGGCTGAACGGGTCCATTTTACCGGTCTAATTGTTATGTTTTGGTAGTTTGTTCGATTTTTCAATTTTATTTTTTATAAAATGCTAAAGACTAAACGGTTGGTGCGCGAATTTCATGTTTAAAATGTGAAACCATCATGAAAGCCAAGCTAATTTGGTTCAACAATACCCATCAACGATTAGCCCTTCCCTTTGACCATCGTAGGCGACAGTAACACCATCACCAAATTTCCTCGTCGACATGTTACTGTCAGTAGCTTCTGTACAACACTCCAAAGGACTGTTGGTTCCTCTAGCCAAAGAAATCTCTTCACTCTAAAAAAAAAAAAAGGGTGACCAAGATGAGCAAGGGAATTACGGACAAATTGGTTGGCCCTCTCATATGACATATCTATTCAGGCATCTTCAATTTTTGAGCTCCGACATCATGATAAAGATATTCATTTTAGGTCTTTAGATCATGCATTTGAATCCTACCAAAAAAAATTATTTTCTCATAACTAAAAAAGCTACTGAAAAGGTTGGCACTTGACACACTTGGGGCTAGTAGGCACAACAAGAAAGTTAAGCAAGAGAGGAAGTGTCCTTCACAACAAGGCGATCGTGAAGCCCACAACTAGAGTTAGTTGATTAAATATAACATATATGTTCGTAGATTAACATAGTCACAATTTTGTTCACAAAGAGAATGTTCATCTCCTGTGCGCTTATTGATATTTTCTTAATGACAAATGATATGCAATTTCTCTAATGTAAACACAAAACTGGCTAAGCCATTGATTATAAGAAAAAGATGTTTGAAATATGGGGGTAACAAAAATTGATTACGAGAACTATAAGAGTAATATTAATTGTTCATCATATAGTTTGAGTTGAGTTGGTTATTCATAGGCGAATAAGCATAAAGTAGCATCTCACTTATTTCTTGTGCGAGTACATTGTCGGAATGAGTGAGTTCTTGGGTTTGTTTTGGGATAAATGAGGATGCAAAGATGAATTATTTTACATTTGATGATGTTGTTTCACTTGATGCAACGTTCCGGTCCAACAAATTTATCATTTTATATTATAACATCTTAACGAATAATATCCCAGCGCGAAAATTCTAACGTGCTATTATTATACAAATCATAAAAAATACACAATTTATAACTAAAATAAAAACTTAAAGATCCCAATATAAAGAGTAAAGTACATAGATAGTCAATGTGATTTTCAAAATTATGGAAATCTACACTAAGGATGAGAAATTACATAGATAATCTAATTTTTACAATTTGTAACACTTTTAGTTCCCTTATGTTTCCAGGGATAAAGGTGTTATAAATTTGCACAAGTTTGAACTAAAAATATTACAAATTGCAATATTTTTTTGGCTATTTATGTGACTTCACATTTACATGATAATGAGCGAAAGTTATACCTTGGTTTGGTTACTATTGCTCACTTAATGAACTTGCCCCCACAACAAAGACGTTGTAATAATTTTCATTTCCAGGTGACGATGATAAAAAATGAGCCATATGTGTTTATATTAACGTCATGTTTTAACTCTTTTCGGGTTTGTTTTCATTGTGGACAATAGCAAATGCAAATGAGATTCAACTCTTTGAGAGTTTGTGAAAATTGGTGATGAAGCCACATAAAATACGACTGGTGCATCAATAAAAAATCACCAACCTGACGGAGAAGGTTGCGAGTATCCGTCAAACCCAGTTGGACCTTCATGCAGCAATTGAAGCGCTTTACGCACGTTATGAAGCTAAACAAGAAGTTGAATAACTAGATTAAATGTTACTGTATAATGTTATCAAGTTACATGTTATCGTAGTTGATTGTAGATTTTGTTTGAAACTATTATACAATCAATCGAATACTTACTAGCTTTTAAACATCTAAAATTATCGTCCATGTTCGTTTAGAAGCGGGATTCCGCATCGAAGCACAGGTTGACATGGTAGTTGTTAATTTTTAGACACCAAACACAAGTCAAAACACATGTGCTACTAAGATACAAATATTATAAGACAACGGCAATATATTTCATCTCATTTTAAAATGAGAATAAACAAGTGAAGCATGTCTAACTTGACTGGCAATAAGGTATATGTGCTCAAACAACTTGTATCATAAGAGCTGACAATGATCGTTGTTAATAAGATGAAATTTATTTTATATTTCTCTAACACTACTTGTCAATGTATGACCATGCTTTTATGTTACAATATACTATATGATATTATCAAGATTCTTATGCTTACCACTGAATAATTCATATAGAGAATGATCGTTGTTAATAAGATAAGATAATTATATTATGCTTGAACCAGTGTTGCAGAATCGCTAGGTGCTCCCTAGTTGGCTAGGAGTTGAGAGTACTCGGACATAATAAAAATTAAGAAAATTAATTATTATATATGTGTCAAAATAAGCTAAGCCGATTTGCAAGTATTCGCCGAGTTGACTGATAGTTGACCGAATTAACCGAATCCGACTTATAAAGGCCGATTTGCTATTACGCTCTAATATTAAGGGTTGACTATCGAGTATAAACAGAGTACTCGGCCGAGTTTCGCAACACTGGCAACCCGGAAGAACACCATTTGTTTTTTTTTTTTTATGGCATGTTGATGGATTGATGAGTCATTTTACATTTTTACTTGCCATATATTACGCGTAACATAATGTCTTAACTAATTAATATTATTATTACATTATTATATGATCATCTCTAACACTTGCAACTTTCTACTTCCTTCGAATCTCATACTCTGTAATTTAATGGCGAATATATTTTTCATAATATTATTTTTGCATTGTCTCTTATTTACTTCAATCGCTGAACAAACCTTTGATGTTCGTCAACACCTGTCCACCGTAACACGGTAATCTTTTTATCCTTTCATCTGATTTCATCGCTGCTTGATTTAGGGCTTTTTTTCGTTTAAAATTATGTTTTTTTATTAATTAATTAATTAACGAATGTGTATACGGAATTTGGATAGCTTAGGTTATTATATGCTCGTTTTCAATGCCTATCAAAGTAATATAGAGACATTATATATATTAAATTAGGGTATTGAGCTATTGATGATATTTGAACCTTTTAGGTATTTACTGAACTGGAATAAACCTTTTAGTTTGAAATGTTTTGATACTTTTTTTATGAAATGATTGATGCGAATAAATGTAATAATAATGTGTTGTGATTTTGATGTACAAGCATAACATTACATTTAGTTTATGTAAATTTGTGTTCATGATATTATAAGTGCACAACACCCTTACATGAATTAAAGAATTCTAATTGGCTGATGTATCACTTAAGAAGTGGTTTATGTTTCGGTTGCAGATACGAGGTTTCGAAAGACATTAAAGAAAACGCGTTTGATTCTTCGAAAATTCCTGACCAGTGTTCTCCTATTCACCTAAATCTTGTGGTATTTATATTGTATATTTTGTTTATAATATTACTTCATGCTGCATTTAATCACTAGCAATGAGCCATGGCTGAAGATTGTATGTAATATAATATTTGCAGGCGAGGCATGGGACGCGTGCACCTACCAAGAAAAGAATGAGGGATTTGGAAATTTTATCAGTTCAGTTAAAATCCCTTTTGCAAAATGCAAAAGAAAAAGGCGCTTCCTTGGAGAAACTTCCTTCCTGGTTATGGGAATGGAGTTCTCCTTGGAAGGGGAAAACTAAAGGTGGAGAATTAATAATCCATGGAGAAGATGAAATGTATCATCTTGGGATCAGAATTAGGGAACGGTTTCAGGAACTGTTTAGTGATGATTATCACCCAGATGTATATCAGATAAGGGCAACCCAGGTTCGGTTTCCATACTCTGTAGCCATCTAGATTTAGGAATGTGGTTCAGTTTTAGATATATCGTACTCTTGTTGCAAGCTTCTTGCTCGTACTCGATAGCCGTAACGACCCGATAAAATATTAAAACTTGAAATCGTTAGCCGTTGTACTTGAGATGGGTAGAAGCAATCCGGATTGGGTACGTATACATATAGTAGGGGTGTGCAAGAAACCGAATTAACCGAATCATAACCAAATTAACCGACAAAACCAAACCAAATATAAAACCAGTGGCTCGGTTAATCGTTTTTTCTAGAAATCGAAAGTAGGGGGTCGGTTATGGTTATCAATATTTTCATACCCACCGTAACCGAACTAAACCAACATGTAGTCAAATCTTTGTCGGATTTTGGCTTTTCACCATAAGCGTTCGTTTATATTTATAGGCTATATCATATCATTTTGGTTGATTGTTTGTTTGAATTTATAAGTTATAGCATATCACTTTGTTTGAATATTCGGTAGTAATCAATATTAATAGTATACATTATATGTAATTTTAATGGTTTATAATATACTAATATATAAAAATGAATACTAACAATTTATTCAAAAATTTTCAAACCCAAACTTGTAGAACCGAATAATGCACAATTGTATTGTTATGAGCAATTTTTAGCTAGGCCAAATTCATGGTTAACCGACCCATAACCACCCACTATAGCATTCATAACCGATTAACCGAAACCGCCATAACCGACTGGCTATGGTTATGTAGATCCATTAACCGACATCTCGGTTATGGTTTTGGGGCAAAACCGACCCAAACCAACCCGTGCACACCTCTAACATATAGTAGTTGGGTTGACAAAATGGATAGTTGAAGAAGTCCATGCAGAATCCATGCAATCAAGTCCACTACAATCAATTGTGCTGTCTTTTATTGCAGTTTTTCTTTTATGCTTATTTTAGTTGTGCCTTGTGCATTTTTATTAGTACCTTAGCTTCTTTATATTTTTTAAAGTAGTTCATGGGTAGTAGTCTACTAGTGGTTAGTTGTTTCTTAATTTCCTTTACGTAAGTCGACATAATGAATGAGAAGTTAGTGTTTTTCGAGTTTGAGATTTTTCTTTTTTTGGTTAATTTTTTTCAATGGATTTTGAGATGAATTATTGGTTTCCATAGTTCAAGCCCGTCACGTTTGAATGGTGTTCTTGGAACCTAGACTAGATTCAAGTGGTGTATCTATATCTTGATCCTCGTTTAGTTTGTCTTTATCGTTTCTTGTGTGGTGTTTCTGTATCACAAGAGACCGTTGGATCTATCAGTTTCGTATTAATTTCAAATTATCTATCCGTTGCGTATTTTATTTCCTATTAGTACCTTACTGAAGTGTGTAATTGTTTACAAAAATATCCTCTTTCACTCAATTTTAGTATATGTGATAGGAGCCAAAGTATATTTTATTGAAATGACTACAAGAAAATGAAATGTAAATCAACCTGCTTTTGAGGAGCAGCTATCTCTCCAATATGACTTACTTTTCGAAAGGTAGGTTCTATCCAGCAATGCTAAGTGCTTCAGCTTAACCCTAGTCAAACATTACTAAACCCTACCAAATAGTCCGTATTTATATAGTTTTCTAATTATGAATGTCATATAGTTACTGTATTATCGTACTACCATTGCTGCATATTCTGACTTATTTTATTATGTGGATTGCTGTTGTCATGCATGGATCTAACAAGTTTTCCTAATGATGGGAAGCTTGTCTATTAAACTGGCTACTTTAACTTGTATTGGGTTCAGTATGCTTTGAAATTTAATAATTTAATATCTTTTCTAATTATGAAATAGATTCCGCGGGCGTCAGCTAGTGCTGTAGCATTTGGCATGGGGATGTTTAGTGGGAGAGGAAAACTTGGAGCAGGAAATCATCGAGCTTTTGCAGTTTTGAGCGAAAGCCGTGCAAGTGATATAATGTTGAGATTTCATGATTGTTGCCAGAACTACAAGGTACATAGTTAAGCTTCTTTGATTTCTTCTTATTAGATCTTGCTTGTACTATGGGTGTTTTGGCAGAAAGAATGAAAGGATGTATCTCAATTAGAGGTGGCAATTTTGACCCATTTACTCATAAATTGGTCAAATTGGGTCAACAATCTTTAGCTAAAACATAAAAAGTGAATGGATCAAATGGGTCAACCCGCGGGATGAAAGCTGCATAAAGTTCATTTTATATTTCATATAACCTCGTGAACCATTTTTATTGAAAGATTGCAGTCATTATTATAATAATATTTTTTTTATAACCATAATTAATGCGTTAGATGTAACTTTTTTGCAAAAGAAATGGAAAGTTGTTAGTTCATCTGTTCATGTTAAAATATTGAAAATTTAGTCCATGTAAATGCATAATATGAACTTTTATTGAATCTTTAAGAGTCGCCAATCCTGCATAGTGCTGGTCGTTATTAATCGCTTTCATTTTGTTGCAGGTTTATAGAAAACAACAGGAACCTGCTGTATATAAGCAAAAAGAACCTGTATTAGATGAAATTACACGTTCTTTGGCAGCACGTTATGAACTTAATTTCACAATAAAGGATACTTCCACACTTTGGTTTTTATGCAAGCAGGTAATTTACTGTTTATTGGGGCTCATGTGATAGAAATTTACGTTATTTAGGTATGATTTTTTTGGTATCAAATTCGCAGGAAGCATCTTTGCTGGACATAACCGATCAAGCTTGTGGCCTTTTCAGTAATGATGAGGTACATCTGTACTTGTTATGAATTATCATCAAATCGTTGGTTATGTTTACGAAATTTTACCTAAATGTGTAGATGATGATTATAATATTTGGACGACACTTCATGTTTGCTATAATATGAACTAACATGTTGACATGTTTGATGTTTATCAAATTCTCTATATAAAAAAGCTGATGTAACATGTGCATGTGTAGTTAAGTTTGTTAGAATGGACGGATGATCTGGAGATGTTCAAATTAAAGGGTTACGGTAATTCACTAAATTATCGAATGGGAGTGCCATTGCTGGAAGACGTCCTTTTGTCCATGGAGACCGCCATTAAAGCAAAAGAAGGTAATTTGGCCCTACTCCATCTCAAAAAAGAGGTTCACATTTGGTAGTGAATGTTAATAGAAAGTGTTAAACATGAGCAGTGCTGTAAAAAGAAACCATGTATACTAAAAACTGTTTTGTATCTTTTTATTTTTAAATCGACTTATCCTTTTCAGAAGGACATGCACCTGGCAATTATGAGAAGGCGAGGTTACGGTTTGCTCATGCAGAGACATTGGTTCCTTTTTCATGTTTGATTGGGCTCTTTCTTGACGGATCTGGTGAATGTTTTCTCTGTGTATCAAATGACTCAGTATGTATTTTGCTAAATTCACTCTTTTAATATTTCATTATTTTCTGTTATACTCAGAGTTTGACCAAATACAAAGAGAAGAGGCCTTGGAAACCCCCCCAAAACCCCCACTGAAAAGAACATGGAGGGGCAGCACGGTAGCTCCGTTTGCTGGAAATAATGTTCTAGTTTTATATAGCTGTCCGGAAAATGACACAAGCAAATACTTTGTGCAAGTATTGCACAATGAACAACCGATACCAATGGCCGTAAGTCCTTTCTTTCTGTTATAGAGGATTAGAGATAATGTTTATGTGTTGGCATTTGAGTTAGTTTCTAATTTTATCCTTGTATATATATAAATGGAGGTCATTGCACCCTTACAAATACACAGAACCAGTTCCCCAGTTATATTTATTGTAGTACAGCCTTATACATCAACCATAACTGATTAATCTGATCTGTAGTCGATCGTGCCATTTGTGTCTTCTATTGGTCACTCGATCCAAGTCATATGGCTTTACTTCTGGGTTTTAGTGGGCCATATTGTTTTGAGTTCATTTTCTCTTTTGGGGTCCAAAATATATCTTCAAGATTTGGTTTTCCGTGTCTCTACTTTGTGTAGTTGAGGATTGCAACTAATGCAATCACTTTTTATTAGATAATTTAGGTTCATTCCCTGCATGGGGTTTTGTTGTTTGCATGTGGCTCAATATTATTTTTTTTTTGGATTATTGTTGTCGTTTATATATAGATCCTTCATCCTTGGCCATTGTGGGACTAGTCGTCTAGCCCAGATGGTAGAGTTACAAGCCTCTTAGTCGGGAGGTCTTGGATTCAATCAAAGGCAAGGAGTAGATTATTATTATTATTAGTTTGGTGTAATTTAGGAGTGAGTAGTGCTAGAGTCATGTTCTCCGTTTACAAAGAAAAAAGAAAAAAAAAACACCTAGTTTAATCGAGATTCCTGCCTTGGGTACAAGTTCATAATGAGAAATGAATCAAAATCAAGTGATCACAATTCCAGGAAAAATGTTCCAGTTATTCTAAAAGTACTGGTCAAAGTAAAGTTCGCGAGTCCAAGATTGGGTCAGTGGATTATGTTTGTTCAAAATGTTCAAACGTGATGTGGGCATGAAGAATGTCGATTTTATAGTAAAAGTTAATTAAGTGGTGAAAGTATAGGAACTAACCCAAATGCTTGTACTTGTTTTACTATAGAATCACATTAGTTGAAATATTCAACTTTAACCCAAGTTTTAACACCACCCTTGACCCTTCATACACGCGGCTTGGAGGAGCAATTCAACTTTAACCCAAGTTTTAACACCCACCCTTGACCTCATACACGCGGCTTGGAGGAGCATGCGGGGCCCACATTTCATTTTTTTATTGAACGTTTTTAGAGGAGTTAACTTTTGCATGTCATTGTTCTCTTTTGGTTCAAAGTCCAACTCCATCTTCTGTGAATGCCACTTTGGTGGCTGAATGCCACTTCCTGTTTGACACTAGATGGAGAATTGGAGATGCAGGAATGATGCTAGAGCGAATACGGTTGTCAGATTAATGGGCATGTTTTGGAGCGGCCATGGGCTTTTGTGTTCTTAGTAGTTAATACCAGTTGTTACATCAGTTTAGTGCTACTGCTAGGTGTGTGCTTTAGCATTAGTTTTCAGAAACTATCAACTTCTCTAGCTAGTTGTCCTTTTTTTGGGATTTTTGCAACTACAATGTAAATAAAAGAAAAGTTTAATTTGAAATCGTATATCTCAAGCTTCTAGTTTGAATTCTCTTGTTGATACTAATTATTCCCTTGTTAACAGGGATGTGGGGGTACCGATTTCTGTCCATTCCAAGTTTTTAAGGTACTTTACTCCCATCAACTCTCTCTTTCTGGCTTGTCAAATTTGTTTTGTACGGTTGAATGATTTTTTTTTCCCTTTTATCTCTCAGGAAAAAATAGCAGCTGCACACTTGAAGCACAGCTATGATAACCTATGCAATGCCTGCACGGAAAACGGGCCAGGAACCAAGTCCTATGCTAGCCAGTTATTTGAAATGCTGAGTTGGATTCTGTCAGGAATGAACAATGATAAGGTTAAGGCGTCTCCAAAAGTAGAACTGTAAACGACCCACTCATCAGTTTTTATCTTCCAAAACCAGCGTGCCGTTTTATGGACCCGTATGCCTCCCATTGAGTTCAGTTTTCTTTTATTTGCTCACTTGGGGTAATCTAAGAAAAAAAACTTTAATTGTAGGATAGACGAATAATTTATTCATGTTTATATCAATAGAATGCTTTCGTGTGTCGTAGTTATAAAGGCAATAGTTTTTCAGTCAACCTGATTCTTTTTCTGTTTTAACATTAACCCATTTCGACAACAAGACAACCGTAGAACAAATCTTGGCAAAGAGAATATTGAACTTATATAAATTTGTCTTATATAATCAAAGAAAATAATGTATAGATTCTGGTCTAAGAACTCCACCTGAACAAAAAATATTGCACAATGAGTGCTTGCTCTACCTGACAACTATGTATCAATTGTACAAAATCTTCTTGCAGCCCAGCCAATCAGACTACCTTACCACGCCTTTCCGTATAAGAATCTTTATTGCCAAGGAATAAAACCATATTAAATGTGGGTCGGGTCGGAAAGTGAAGAAATAAGGTCTTCTCTAGATTGTGATCGCCTGCTTTGCAGCCGCATCTGACTTCTGTGAGGAGCAGGGTAGAATGCACTGTCGAATTGCATCTGTCCCAAGTTACTTAATGAAATGCTATGCATGATACTGCTACCGCCATTGCTAGACGACGCATACAGTGCTGACTCAGCAACCTGCATATCACTGCCAAATGGCCTCTTTTGTGCACGCGCCACCGGGCTAAGTGGTGTCTTCATTCTTCCCTCTCCTAAGACGCCATAAAACACATATTAATTCACTAATTTTTTTATTAAGATCTTTGAAAAAAGATTTCAACAAAGCTATATACCTGAAATGATGGGACTCCAGCGTCGATAACTAAAAGGACTTGACATATTAAGAACAGAAGTCCCTGATGCATTTCGCCTATGAAACACACGAGGAAAACACCTACCGACACGTGCTAATGCACACACTAATAAGCCCAGAGAAACCACAAAAATGGCAGAAAGAATGAAAGGGTGTATCTCAATCCGAAACAATTTATAATTATAACCCCTCACTTTGGTTGAAATTACTTTTCCACCCTCCAACAAAGCAACCCCAGTTGCCCATGTAATCCCTCCAGAACCAATATTCACTTGACTGTCTTTTATCTGCAACCCTTCTCTCAACAACAACACAACATATGGTGCTCTAAAACAATACTGTTCTATAAAAGGCTGAGCTGGCACACTAACCTTAGCCACATCCCATGATTTTTCACAAAATTCGCGACCCTTTCGTAAAACCTCGTCAAGTGGTGCATTACCACTCAAGTTGAAAAACCGGTAAACGACAAAAAAGCCTGACATGGCGTAAAACTGTCCACGTGGACGAGGTAAGTTGTCTTGGAGAGCACATGGGTTCGAACTGCAATCGATTGGTTTGCCTTTATCTGACCATTCTGATGAATTGACACTAATTCTTGCTAGTTTACTACATTCTTCCCAATTTGGGGCACCAATTAACCGAACCGGAATCCCAGGTTTCGGGCTTTTATCAGCACGAAAAACAGACCCACACATGGGACAAATGTAGTTCTCGTTGTAACCCGAGTTTAAACACGGATGTTTTATCACGGCTTTTCCGTCAGCTATATCGGTTTTAGTAACATCGCGACTCGTTTTTAATATATAAACGACTGATTTATCAAAAGCGTCGTTAAGACCATAACCTGCTAAAGAATAGCCGCTTAAATGATGCTTCACCGGTCCAATGTTTAGGTCCAAGCTAGTCTCATTGTTGGCATGATCATGGCTCTCAAATGTGACCTGTAAAGATGAACCACCTAAATCAAGTGCACCATATGTTTGTTTTACTGGGCTAGCCCCCAGCATATGGGTATGATAATTTAAAGCAATCCATCCATAATAAGCTTCCTCAGTGCCACTAATAATCTTAACCCACTCTCTTTTACACACAAATGATGATTGTTTCATAATCGACCACGCGTTGTTTAATATCCAGTCTGAGTCCGCAGTAGGTAACCGCCGGACGCCAGCTGTCGCGTAAAGAAACAACGAGGTGGTCTCATGTGCGTGTTTAGGGATTTGTTTTTCAGCCCAGCCGAGGAGAGGGTTTATGGCTTGGGTCAACCCGGTTACATTATGAACCAGTTTGTCAAACCCAGGCTCGGTTTCTTTACGTTTATAAGCCCGTCCACTTTGAGAACTAGGTCTACTTTGAGGATCTTCAGGTAGCGATTTTAATAAAATAGGAAGATTTCCATCTTTTTGGTGGTTAACGGATGCTTGATATACAAAAACCCGTGTTCCAGTGCTACCACAATCGAGTACAACAAAGAAACGGGTCGACTGTTGAGACCAACTGGAGTATAAATGCAGGAACCCATAGACAATACAAGTAAACAACAGCAAGCAGAAGAGAACCGTTGCGGGTCGAACCCACTTTCTTTTTACAGTTGCCCGTGGTGGCGATCTATCCTTTGAGAAAGTCGAACTGCCATTTTCTCGTAATAACTGAGGATTAAGATTTCCTTCCTCCGGATCAAGCTGATTATACTTGGATAAATCTTGAAGTGACGACGAGAGTCTTAAACTATTCTTGTATTTAGAGCCAGAAAAACCGAAACCTCGAGTTGAACCACTCAGAGGTGGCAACTCAGATGATGGCGCGTATGTATTAGTAAACGATTTTGGAGATGAAAAACGACTTGCTATAGAGGAAAAAGCTTCCTTGATTCCACTAAATCCCATGTTTGCAGCGATTTATAAACTTCTAAGGCAAGTAACATGCCATCCCAAAATAAGTACAGATACTTACCTCTCATCTTCAAGAAACATGATAGAACTTACAAGATGAAAACCTTTCATCTTTTTACGAATCGAATGCGAAAGATTAGGGACGTCAACTATCAGATACACCGATTGACCTGCAAAAGCCATAATGTCAAAGCTAAGTACGCATGCCACCTGAAAATTATTAAAAATTACATCGTAGTTAACATAACCAGTGGCGGATCCAGAGGGGGTTCCGGGGGTTCCTAGGAACACCCTCGATTTGGAAAAAAAATGAAAATTTTAGTGGAAAAAGTTGAAAAATCAGTGAAAATCTACGAAAGGAAAACCCTGGAAATTATTAATGGATTTGCCACTAAACATAACATATAACATATGGTCCCTTGTACTAACTAATATTGTCCACTTTGCCACGAGGAAGTCATGGCTTTGTTTTTGGTTACATGAGTGGAAACTTAACGTGAGATCACCCATCATGGATTGCTCCCACTCAAGCACGCTTAACTGTGAAGTTCTTTCATAAATAGCCAAGGCCCCCAAAACGCGTCGGCGATACTTGAGGCAAGCATGGTTTAAAAAAGGGTGCCTTAGGTGTGCCTAGGCTCAAGCCCTTGCGCTTTAGTAGCATAAGGCGTGCTTTTCAAAAACCCACACGAGGCGCTATTTCTTGGCAAAAAAAAATGACCCTAAGGTTCGCGCCTCCCATATTTTGTGCAGTGGTAACAAGTTGTACAACATGCTTTTTTCAGGTCGTACATGTATGTAATTTACAAATTTTCATATTAAAACATATATAAAGCTTACTTGTCTCTAAACATTGAGTAAATGATGCTAAAAAGCTATAGGAATAAGAAAACATATAAAAAATTATATAATTACTTGTGCATCGGGTACAATTTGCGCCTTGGTTTTAGACCTTGTCGCTTTTTAAAACCAAGGAAGATACGAGATTTCGTCTAGGTGTGACATAACATTAAAGAAGTGGTTGTGCATACATGTTAAACTCCTGTACTTAAAATATTACAAAAATGATATGATCTAACAATGCACCTAAATTACTCTGACTCATCCATAACTAACTTGTACAAAGTAATAATTTTATATTTTGTAATGGAAAGTTTTGTAATAAGAATTGGGAGTAATAATTGTGAATCTGTTTCCACATTTTGAGGGACTAGAAATTAAGCTCCAAAATGTGCAATAATAATATTAATAATAATAATCAAAAGTTCAAAATATGATTGGACAGCTTTGTAATTATAAACATACTAAACAGCGGCGATCTCAGCGACGAGAAAGCAGAAGTAAGTTGAATAGATAGATACTTACGGATTCCAGAGCAATGAATAACAAAGTAGAAGATGAGTTTAGATCTTGAGCCAAGAGTGTGATATTTGTGAAACACAGTAAGATAACATCCAGAAATGGGTACTTGAAGAAGAATGGAAATGAAATGAATCGTCGGTCGGTGATAGATAGATAGATCGGATCCAAGATGGCGAAAGAAGAGATGTTTAATAGAGTCGTCTTGATCGTCTCCAACACGTCAAACAGACCTACGTAACGCAACGACTCCTTTTTCTCAATAAAAAATAGTTGACCAAAACCCCAATACTTAAATCCAATGAAAACTCTCATTAAGAGTAAAACGTCCGCATCCTGATCATGTGGCCTAGTGGTAAAAGGGCCGATTCTTTCTTTGAGGGAACCGGGTTCGATTCTCACGGGAGGCATGTGATGGATACCCCCACCCTTATGGTGGGGTAGGTGGTTGGGAAGTGATGGAGAGACCCTTGACCCTTGTGGTTATTGGTTCGACTCCTGATCCCTCCAGGTTTTACCGGTTCACTACCGTCGTGCCTTCGGGCGGGTTTGTGGGCCGGGTTTTCCCTGGAACAGGAGACGGGTTGGCCGAAGGGCTCTCTCCGTACGGACTAGAGGCCGTCTGGGGCCCCTTTCGGCCATTGGGGGCCGCGTACAGAGTACCCGGCAATACTTTAGTTGATCGTTCAAAAAAAAAAAAGAGTAAAACGTCCGGATGGTCCTTGTGGTTTGTACGAATTACACAGATACTTCCATCTATTTTTATTGGTCCCTAACGTTGACGTTTTATAATACTTTGGTCCTTACCAGCTAACTTTGTTAGGTTTTGTAAGTTAAGTCATGTAAAATGACCAAAATACCCTCACCATATAAAAAATAAAACCTCCTTCTTCTTCAACTGTGCAAATCGACTCCATCACCACCACCACCCCCTCTTCAAACCATCAACACCGCCTCCTCCTTCAACCACCACCACCCTACCTGAACCGTCTCTGCCGCCGTCTCCGGCCTCCAATACCACCACCAAACAACAAACACAGATCCACCGAATACTATCTCCACTATCATCATCGCATTGGCCATCTCAACCTTCACCACCCATCCACAATTTCCACACCATATTCATAGAACCTTAACCTAGTGCATCGTTCCACCTTTGATTTGGGGATTTGATAACGAAACTGTGAGTCTGAGTTTTTTGGGGTTTTAGATCAATTTGGGGCTGTTAATGGTAGTGGTGGCAGGTGGAGGGGTGTTGATGGTGTGAACGGTGATGGAGATGGTGGCAGGTGGTGATGTCATAGAAACCTTAACCTACTATATCTCTTCACCTTTGATTTGGGTGTTTAAAAAAATTAAACAGTAAGCCTAAGTTTTTGGGGGTTTCAGATCAATTTGGGGATGTTGATGTTACTAGTGTCAAGTGGAGGGGTGTTGATGATCGGGCCGGTGATGGCGATGGTGATAGATGGTGTTGGTGGGGGTTGGTGGGGATGGAGGTGGTGGTTGTGTCATTGTGGTGCCATGGTGGTGTGATGGTGTTTTAGGGATAGAGATATAAAGATATACAGAAAGATAGGGGGCGGTGGGTGTAGGTTCGGAGTGGATTTTTAAAAAAAACAAAATTACAGAAATCGATGGGATATGTTGGGTGGATATGTTGTCAGGTCTCTTGGGTTCTGGCAGGATAGTTGGTGATGGTAGATGGTGGTACATGGTTTATGGTAGTGGTGGTGCTTTGGTTGTCATAGATGGTGGTACATGGTTGGTGGTAGTGGTGATGCTTTGGTTGTGCTTTGACAGAGACAAAGAGAGGGTAGTATAGTAATTTCATATGGACTTAACTGATAAACTTAACCTTCATATAAGTCAGGTACCACCGATGCAATAAAATCCAAACCACAGATCCCATTGAGTTTGAGGTGCACAAAATTCAGGTTAAATAATTGAAACTGTAGTATGTTTTTTTCTTAAGCATAGGTTTGTAATTAGTTATAGTTTTTACTAGCTTATACCCCGGGAGCGTCCCGGGTTGATAAATCTAAGTAAATGGAATAAAATTAAAAGTATCTAAACTATAAAAATAACATCTATGTATCAACTTACATTAGATACTTTAAAATATCTAATATGACATAATAAAATATCTAATATGACAACATAATTAATGACTTGCCAATATATGATTAATGAATATTATTATTATTATTATTATTATTATTATTATTTTAGACAAATCTCTGCAATAAGTTATCATATTCTAATATAAAAAAAAAGGGTAATTGGGTCGGGTATCACCTAATCCCAGGCCCGACCCAAACCCACAAATTTTTTTAAACTAATTCCAAACCTGACACAATACCTGTCGGGTTACAAAAAATAGTCATTTTTTTCTCCGTTTTTTATATAGCACTATGGTACTCGTTGGAAAGATAATAAAACGCTCGTTAATTTGGTGTAATTTTTTTATTTAAAAAATCTCGTATATAAAAGATATTAACGTTTAAAAGTTATGGAAGGTAACATGAGAGATAAAATAATAAAGTTTTAATATTTACATTTAGTAAATTAAGTATTTAATAGATTACGTTAAATCATATTTAAACTATATTTATTCCTTTTTTTAATTGGTCTAGAGTTGCCACATCCTCTCAAAAGAGAGATTGCATAATATTATGACATGTCATAAAAAAATGCTTTGGTTTATTATATACATATTTATTCCTTTTTTTAATTGGTCTAGAGTTGCTACATCACATCCTATGTGGCATCTCTTAAAAGAGAGATTGCATAATATTATTACATGTCATAAAAAATGCTTTGGTTTATTATATATATAGATATAGATTTTTTAAAGGAACTGGTTAATTAACTAGGTTTTAACTGAAACACCAATTAGGTTAAAAAATATAAATAAAACGTGTAATTAACAGGGGAAAACCAATTATTTAACGATCCAGTTAAAGTAATAACCATTTTTTTTGTGTGAAAAATAACTGTTGGTTCAGTTAACCGAATTGGTTTCTCAAAATAATTGATTTCTACTCTTCTTAATGGTATCGAGAAATATTTTTTTAAGTACGAGGTTTACATACTAAAATCAAACCCTTAAAAGTTTATAGATATTCAAGTTTGATATGGTAACCGAAGATTATCTAGTTTAGTTCTCGAGTAGGAAGGTTGTGGGGCGGGTTGGTTACCAGTGATTCTAGTTCCCCTTGGACGAGTTAAACTACTCATACCAACAGATTAAGCCTGTTGCTCTGCCTTTGTTCAAGGACCTTAAGTTGGTCTAGATAACGAGCAACATTTTGGTTTCATTTAGAAAGAAAAAAAAACATATGTTTATGACATCTTAGCCTAATGACAGCAAATGTTTATCTTTACTAAAGCGTGCAAGTTCAAGTACTACAAAATGAGTAACATATGGATTTTAACAGTAGATTTTAAAAGGGGTGTTCAAAAATAAATATTAATAATATATAATTAGTATATATTGGTTTATAAATTATAATTCATTTGAGTTTGACTATTAAAACAAATAATAGCACGTATGGTCGCTCTCATATGTTTATGTTTTGAATTTATCGACATTTTGTATTAAAAGTTTACGACTTTGTATTGT
Organism: Ambrosia x helenae; assembly: GCA_030844895.1. Taxonomy (NCBI): domain Eukaryota; kingdom Viridiplantae; phylum Streptophyta; class Magnoliopsida; order Asterales; family Asteraceae; genus Ambrosia; species Ambrosia x helenae. Next base: position 81,501,097 of record CM061225.1, read on the forward strand.
AACACGGTTACCGTAGTGTGGATAACGGTTTGTTTTGTGCGTTATATAGTCACAAGAGTATAAAGTAGAGAAAGTTTCATTCTTAATTAAATATGTATGTAATAGACATTCGTAATTCGTAGACTTACTAAAATCCCCGATTCACCTTGCTAATTTGTTTTGCTTATTTTTTATGAAGATGCGTCATGGAAGGGTAGCTTTATTCGAAGGACAAGGCCGTCTCCGAGAACGCTAAAAAAATTTTGGGCTTCAGCCGAAAAAAAAATTTGGGCCCAAAATTTTGTAAAGAAGAATGAATAAAAAAAAAAAAAAAAAAACCTATATATGGTGCTAGAGCCAATGCTTGAACTTAAGACCTCTACATTAAATTTGCATGGTTTTTCCAACTCCACTAACAAGACTTTTATTTATAAAACACAAATATATATATATATATATATATATATATATTAAATATAGAATTTAATATGTATATGTATATTTTTTTAAAAAGTTCGGGCCCATTTGTGGGTCGGGCCCTGAGCCGGTGACCACCCGGGCCATGCTCAGGGCCGGCCCTGTCGAAGGATATATGTGTGTTCATGGCCAAGTACATTAGTTTGATTTGTAAGATATAATCGACTTTCGAGCTAATACGAGTTTTATCCCCCAGTATTACCTCAGAGAATATAGTTAATGTGGGGGCACAACAGCTGTCATCCCATCTAGTATAGTAGAATAGACATGGTAAGATTCTCGTGGAACGCCAAGCCCCACACCGATGCCAACGTGGACCCAGTTAAGATAACATAGTCTGACTGGATGTGGGGTGACGGGGCAGGCGTAACTTACTTATCTCCATAAAAATATAAAGGAAAGTCACTGTAAAAAAAAAAAGAAAAGAAAAAAAAAGGAAGATATAGTCGACTTTCTTGCATAGGCAATGGACTACACAATAAAAGAGTTTGGTTACGTTCGTGAAAATAAACCAACTGCATATGGCCATATGGGAACACTAGTTTTTATCTCGGGAGCGTCCCGGGTTGAAATATCTAATATGACAAAATAAAATATATTATTATTATTATTATTATTATTATTATTATTATTTTAAACAAATCTCTGCCATAAGTTATTATATTCAAATATTAAAAAAACGAATCTCTGCGTCGGGGTATAAATCTAGTGCCATTACAAATGAATTCGGACGTTTGTAATCGATCATTCTAAAAAGAACTAACATGAAATAAAAAAAAAGTTAATTATTGAAATATCGAACGCATTAGTCTAAGGGTTATGTGATGCGTTAAAAAAATTCATGGGTATATGATCGGGTATTTGGGTATGTTGTTTCGGGTAATCAGGTCGGGTATCACCTAATCCCAGACCCGACCCAAACCCACAATTTTTTTTAAACTAATCCCAAACCCGACACAATACCTGTCGGGTTACAAAAAATAGTCATTTTTTTCTCCGTTTTTATATAGCAATATGGTACTCGTTGGAAATATAATAAAACGCTCGTTAATTTGGTGTAATTTTTTTCTTTAAAAAATCTCGTATATAAAAGATATTAACGTTTAAAAGTTATGGAAGGAAACATGAGAGAAAAAATAAAAAGTTTTAATATTTATATTTAGTAGATTAGGTATTTAATAAAGATTATAATAATTTAGGTTAAATTATATTTATTTCTTTTTTTTAATTGGTTTAGAGTTGCCACATCACATCCTATGTGGCATCTCTCAAATGAGAGATTAGGCCTGTAAACGAACCAAACGAACACGAACACAGGTGTGTTCGTGTTTGTTCATTTAACTTTAACCGAACACGAACACATAATCGAACACATTTTTGTGTTCGTGTTCGTTCATTAAGAAATTTGTTGTGTTCGTGTTCGTTTATGTTCGTTCATTTAAACCTAAACGAACAGTTCATGAACATAAACGAACACAAATAATTAATATAAATTAACACAAAAGGATATAAACAAACACCAACTAAGACCATGTATAAGATGAGCTATAGCTGGAAAAATACTGAACTTACAACAATCAGATTTAGCCAGAACAATCAATGGTGGATGGCATATGCCTAGCTTCTAATCGTGGTAAATGATAAAACCCACAATGCTATAGAGAAAAAAACGATAAGAGAAGGTGGGTCATACTTGCGGCGCTATTAAAGTAGGAGGCTGGAGAGTGGAGACAGGGCTGTGGAGGTGGTCAGCCGGAAGTGGAAAAAGGTAGGGTTGTGGAATGTGGAGAAGAAGGGAGGTGGAGTTGTAAAGTGTGGAGAGCGGTTGATATGTTTAGAATGTTAAGGTTAGGTTTAAGTTTTTAGAATATATCAAATTATATTGTATATAGTATAATATGAACTAAGGTTACTTAACAAAAGAGAAATAAATAATAAAAATAAAGTAAAGTTTAATTAAACGAACAAAAATAAATGAACGAACATAAACGAACACAAATGAACGAACATAAGTGAACATAAATAAACGAACGTTCATGAACATAAATGAACGAACAAAACGTGTGTTCATGTTCGTTCGTTTAATTAAACGAACAAAAAATTGTGTTCGTGTTCGTTCATTTATTTAAATAAACGAACATAAACGAACTTCCCGCCGAACAGTTCACGAACAGTTCATGAACGTTCGGTTCGTTTACACGCCTAGGAGATATTGCATAAGAGTATGACATTTAGGATTAATCCCTTTGCAATATATATATATATATATATATATATATATATATATATATATATATATATATATATAGATGTAAAGTTAAACACCTACCAAACCTCACCAGAATATTCTATTTAGAAGTTATCAAGGAAATAGAATTGGTTGAGTTTAGACCCCCGTAACGGGGCTTGAAATATAAAGCCCTGCATATGTGGCACCAAAATGGCGCCCCTCACACCATTACGGGGGGCTCCATTTTTCAAAATCAAGGTTGGGCTCCATTGCTATAACGCCGGTTGTGTTTTCTTCCCTCCAATCACCATTTGCCATTTCACTCTCTCTCTCTATTTTATTATTTTTTTAATTAAAAAGATATAATAAAATATTAATAGGGGCTTTATAAATAAAGTCCCACCACTACACCCCTTTTTCACTTTATCTCTTCATGCTGACTCAGCTACCACGTGAACCAATCAGAAAGGGGGACTTTATATATAAAGCCCCCCACTACGTATGGTCTTAGTAGAAGCTCTACAAAACAAACAAATTAGATTAAAGGTCATGTTTGAAGAAATTTCTTTAAAAAGGTATGAACTAGGCATCATTGTTGGTCAAAATTTGACTGATTTGACCCTTTCTTTGAATCGAAGTTGGATTTAAATGCTAATAATAGTGATTAGGGTGAGAAGTAGTTGACAAATTATATTCAGAAGACAAACGTGAAGATAGTGATTGCATAATTGATGAAGACAATGATGTAAAAGAAGTTGAAGACGCGACACATTAAACATTAACGCGGAAGAACATTCCATAGTTGTTCATATCAATAAGAGTATGACATTCAAAAAAAAATCAAGAAATAAAAGTTGAGTAAATAGGAAAGGAGATGCACAACCAATCAAGTGTCCCATGGCCCAAAATTAAATTTTATTCTTTATATATATATATATATATAGGGGAAAGTTATTTTGAGAACACCTATATTTCGTGCGAACTGTGAGAACGGCATCTAAAACCATTCAAATTCAAAATTTCTTTTTACACTTGTCTTTATTACTAAAATACAATCCCCAAAACACAATTGACGCGTAAAAATTCAAACGTATACGAAAATAATTTGTTTTTACACATGTGTAAATTTGCTGTTTATACATGTGTAAACTGTTTCATTTACACATGTGTAAAAAGTTAATTTGAAAGTGTTTTTGCAAGAAAAGATGGATTATTTGAAAAGAAAATTCATTTATTAATGTTGTATTTTGATTATAATGGGATTTGTATTAAAAATTTTTGATTTTGATTGATTTTTGTACTTGTTCTCACGGTTCTCACAATATTTAGCGTTCTCAAGATAACCCTCCCCTATATATAGGGGAAAGTTAATTTGAGAACACCTATATTTCGTGCGAACCGTGAGAACGGCATCTAAAACTATTCAAATTCAAATTTTCTTTTTACACTTGTCTTTATTACTAAAATACAATCTCAAAAACACAATTTACGCGTAAAAATTCAAACGTATACGAAAATAATTTGTTTTTACACATGTGTAAATTTACTGTTTATACATGTGTAAACTGTTTCATTTACACATGTGTAAAAAGTTAATTTGAAAGTGTTTTTGTAATAAAAGATGAATTATTTGGAAAAAAAATTCATTTATTAATGTTGTATTTTGATTATAATGAGGTTTGTATTAAAAAAAATTGATTTTGATTGATTTTTTTACTTGTTCTCACGGTTCTCACAATATTTAGCGTTCTCAAGATAACCCTCCCCCTATATATATATATATATATATATATATATATATATATATATATATATATATATATATATATATATATATATATAGGTTTAGGTTCTTATACAAATCCATTTTTTTGTGAGAAGTGTGAGAACCAATATGAGAGTGACATGTGACACAAGGGTTTTGGGCATTTTAGTAATTTTTACATACTATTAAATAATGATTAAAATTATAATCTTGGTAAGAGATATGAGAGAGAGCATAAAAATAGGTAAAGAGAGAGAGAGAGAGAAAGAGAGACAAAAGAAAGAGAGAGATGATTGCTCTGGTCACCATCATCATCATTACTTACGTCATAGTGTTTTAACAATCAACGTGTGGTGTTTTATGTTTAAGATAGACTTTTAGTTATTTCTTTATACAACGTTTGATGTTTTATTATATTTCTTATAAAGGGTGTTAATCTTACATGGTGTTTTTACCAATCATAAATTTTTAAAGTGTTCAAAAATAAAACTAAGTTATATGACCATATGAAGATAAAACACATAAATATGAATATAAAACACCATACTGTATTTAAAACCCACAATCATATTATTGTGTTTTAAAACTCATTGTGTATTTATTAAAACCCTCCATCTTAATTGGAACAGAGAGAAAATAAATCCTTATATTCAAAGTCAAAAAGTGAAATTAATGGCTCGATAGATAACTTGACTGGGATTAAGTTTTTGAGTTTCAAGACTTTGTAGATTCTCCAATACATTTGACAAGTGCTTGCAGAGCACTATGTTGTTCCCAAAGACAAAAATCAAAATGAAGCAAAAAAATCGAAAAGTGGTTGTACAATTTTGGCAGCAGGTGGGGCGATAATCAAGGATGAACGAGGGTGAGAGATACGGTTATATTGGGTTTGTTTTTAATGGGTGTCATTAAAAGGGATTGTGTGTTTTACTATTCTACCCCTTAATGGTCTAATTCATTAATAAAATTATAAATTAATTACAAAAATGTCATCCAATTAATCCACACCATAGATTAAAATGATCTAATGGCCAAAACACCTTCTCACACTTCTCACACAAAACACACTTTGTACAGGATCTTGACCCTATATATATATATATATATATATATATATATATATATATATATATATATAGGGTAGAGATCCTAAGAGAACCAACCCCTATTTGAGAACTGAGAGAACCATTCTGAGCCACACATTTCATATAAAGGCAAAAAAAAATTTTTTTTTTTTTTTTTTTTTGCTTTAATCGCACATTTTTATGCAATGAAATTTTTTTTTTTATTTTTTTTGAATTTTTTTTTCATTTATACATATGTGTATATGACAATTATACATATGTGTATATAGCAATTATACATATGTGTATATAGCATTTTTCAGCTATACATATGTGTATATTTCAGTTATACATATGTGTATATAGCATTATACATATGTGTATAATGCAATTATACACATGTGTATACTGAAAAAAAAAATACAAAAAAAATAAAAAAAAAAAATTTCCTTACATATAAAGCAGCGATTTTTGCAAAAAAAAAAAAAAAAAAAAAAAAAAAATTTTGCCTTAGAGAAATGTGTGGCTCAGAATGGTTCTCTAGTTCTCAATTTGGGAAAAGGTTCTCATTTGAACCAAATCCTATATATATATATATATATATATATATATATATATATATATATATATATATAGGTAAAGTATATGGAGGAAACCCTCCTTATTTGGTAAACTCTGGAAACTCTGACTTTCCAACATTTTTTTTTTTGAAAAAAATAGGGTATGTAATATACATTTTCTTAAGCATTTCGGGCCAAAAAAATCGAAAAAGCGCCGAACGGTTTTTTTTTAAAAAATAAAAAACGTCTACTGTTTACATATAGTTAACACATTGTTAACACCTGTTATTAGCGCTTAACATGTGTTAGTCAAAATTTTATTTTTTTTTTTAAAAAAAAGTACTCGGCGTTTTTTTAATTTTTTTGGCCCAAAATGCTTAAAATCATGTATATTACTTGCCCTATTTTTTTCAAAAAAAAAAATATTGGGAAGTCAGAGTTTCCAGAGTTTACCAAATAAGGAGGGTTTTCTCTATAACCATTCCCTATATATATATATATATATATATATATATATAATTACATTACACTATATGTAATTTACCAACTGATTTGAACAGTGTCATGCCATGATGCTGTTCGCTGCCTTTTTTTTTTTTGTTTTACTCTGCCTATTTTGTGTTGTTAAGTAGTATATTTGTTGATTTAAATCATAATGTTTTACGCTGGTGTGGTGGATAAGATATTTTATTTCTAAACTATACACCCGGGTTCGATGCCTCATCATGCCTTTTTGCTTTTACAGTGATTTTTTATTGTGTTCCTTTATGGCACGTGTCTTTGCATTCGATGACATGTATTTTGGTTTTTGCCTCATCTTCATTGCAAGACATCTGTCCCCTTCTTTCTTCATTCCCAATATGACAAACACAGACAGACATTACACACTCTCTTTAGAGAGAGAAAGTAACAGAGCTAGCACCACCATCCACCTCCTCATCCACCGCAAACAACCCATCCCCATCTCTCTTCGCCACGCATCTTCAGTTGATTCGAACCATGTGATTCGACGGCGAAGGTGGTCGACCACTTGACGCACACTATGGTAATGGAGAACCTTATGCTTACTCTTCATGTTAAATTCTTTCTATGTGGGTTTACAGTTTTTGATTAAACCGTTTGAGGCTGTAAGTGGTTTGAGTTAGGGTTTTGAAGTTTGATTGAATTTGAAATTGAAATATTTAGGGTTTTTGATTTGGATGATTTGCAGGTTAGTTTTGGGACTATGACGGTAAAGGTCATACCGACGAGAGCAACAATGGTACTGTCGTGGAAGAGCCGACCCATCGCAAGATGACATATATTACGCTTTATCTTCATCATTTTCGTTTTATATCGTTTGTTTTTTAATCCGATCTTATATGCTTTAAGAACAGGTGTCATTTGATGGATTTAAAGCTATTTTATTTATTAATGGAAACCTGTCGGGTTGGCCAGTTCTGGTTTATTGTCTAATTAACCTTGGACAAAAGAAAATGTTTCTAACTGTTTGGTTTGGGTTTGAACTGTATCGAAGTGTAGGTCTCAAATCCGGTTTCCAAAGTGGTTTTTTTTTTTTTGTGCACATCTATGTATAGGTTTGTGTTTGTACTTTGTATGTATACTCAATGGGACATGACTCTGCTGTACATTGTTATTTGCTACTTGTATTGATTTATAATCCAATGGCAATAATATTCCATAAAGATTTGGTTATTAGGGGTGAAGAATTGATTGCAATTGCAATTCAAATTTGATTTCAGCCATTTGTCTCATTGAAGCTTTCCCTTTCTGGGCATGTTCATCTTGATTGTCCTAATTCTTGGCAGGCCACTTAGGTATGTGCTGCTTGCTGTAAATATGGGCATACATAAAATATTATGTTGCCTTTAGGTGGGGATGTCTATAGGAAGGAGTGTTTTCTATCACCAACTGATGGCTACAAGACGCCAATTAGCTGGCCAAAGAGCGGAAACGAATGTTAGTACAGGTAAGTTTGAATCTTTTGTGTATTTTCTTTTCAATCTTAAATCAAGTTTAGATTTGGCAATGATCGACATGTTGGGTATATCTTGTCATTTCTGAGTATGAGTCGAAATAGGCTCAATTATTTCTCACTTGACGTAAACCTTTTTCTCCAAATAACTAACATGGTTACTATGATTAAAGATTAAAAAAAAAATCTTCATTAAAACAGGTTCAAGTTAACAAAATAAAAAATTGACTTTTGCTGGAACCAATTTGGGTTGAAACCGACTTGAATAAATTCAAAGGATTGGGTTTGACCGGTTAGGGCCGGGCCCAACCAGTTTTAAAGTATAATATTACAACTCGATGCCAACTCTACAGTTCGGGTTGTTCATAAACGGTCCTTACTAAACCAATATAAGTAGTTTGGAACCTAATTTTTTTTTTGCACCTCAGTCTTGTAGCTCATGAAAAGGTTGGACTTCACCAAAAAGTTTGTAAAACAACCCAAATTCCAAAGTATTTTCAAAGTGACTAAATCGGCGAATTAACATTACTATGCTTTTATTGAACATGTATATTTTTGTTCAAACTGCTTTATCTCAGTTGGATCTTTAGCTAATTGAAGCCTTCTTATATATGGTAAAACATGTATTTTTATATTAAAAGATTTTTGAAATATAGCTTATGATCACTCAACTGTGAATTCACATTTCCTTTTGCGTGTCATACTCTTCTCACAACTTAATCTAATAGTTTTGTTTTTATGATGAAGTTTGAGTTCATATCTGGTTGGAAGACAACTTTTTTTTTGTTGGCGATGAACAATTTATCGGCGTAAAGGAACTTTTCATGAAGGTACCTGTTCTTTTATTTCCAGATGATTACCCGTTTAATCCTTCAAATATGATATTTGATAATGATTGTTTCATTCATAATTCATGTAAAGTTAACTTCCAGTTTTTGGTGGCCTTGGTTCAACACAGGCTGGGTTAGTTTGTGCTAACCAGTGAACATTGTTTACTAAAACTTTATTATTTCCACAGTTATTATTTTGTTAAATGCTACATTTGACTCTTTCTTCTTGTAGATAAGAAATTAGGTAGTCTGGTCTCTAATGAATTGTTACTGGTACACCTTGCTGGTCTTTCTTTAGCAATGATCAATACTAAAAAAAGAAAAATGAATAGGAGGAAGATGAGATACTGACTACCCAGATTTTACGACTCCAGACCATTTTGATTGATGAGACGAGGGTTCGCTTCTTCAAGGTAATTTTTGTCTCTCTATTCACACTTTTGACTACGGATGCTAAATCTTGATAAATCTGCCTCTTTCCATTTGGGTATTCCAACAAACACCCTGGTAAACGATCTTTCAACTTTGTAGAAAAATTCCAGTTGTGTACTTTAAATTTTTCAAGATTTATTAATTATTTAAAGGGTATGTTTCTTTACCTGCTAATTCTATTGGGTGTCATTTATCTCCAACCCATTAACCCATTAATGGGTTAATGGGTTGTAATGAGCTACCACAAAGGGAACACGTGTACAGAAAAAAATGGGGTAACAAAATTAAAGATAGGATTCGAACCGGTGTTTTACAGAACCCCTGGAGACGCACCAACCACTTCACCAGGACCGCCGTATCAATCTTAAAACCCACATAAGATCTATAAAGGTATAAAAAGAGGGCAAAATACTGTGGGAATAGGGAATGCCTCTGTATGAAGGTAATATTGCTAATAGTTTCCAAAAATAGAAGTTAAAATTAAATAGAAAATAACAGTTTATATATATATATATATATAAGGGTCCAGGTAGGAATGTTGATAAATACACATTCAAACCGAAACAATTAAGATCTAAACGGTTAATGGCCTAGGATTTGGACTATGGAATTACAAATTACCAAGGTAGCATGTATAATTGAAGTTGCTTTAAAATCTGTATTGCCATCATCTAACTATAATGATGTTGATGTCATGAGCGAAACAACATGAGACCTTTTGATTATGGGCGAATAAATATAACGTATGCATTACAAGGTTTTTTTTACCTATTTATAAATTAGGTGCTGCCTCTCCAGGTTCATATTTTTCACACAGTTTAAAATCATGTTAAAACATCCTCTTTTGAGCTCATTGGAATATCACTTCAGCTTTGCGCCTTTTATAAATGGTTTAAATATATAGAACCATTTTTGGGAAAGTTATCCCAAGGGTTTGTATTACACTGGCTTGACTGGTTGGCATTGAACCTACCGGTTCGGGTTAGAGCATCTCCTTTTGTCGGGCCATAGATGGTTGTTGAAATATCTTTGTGGAGTTTTTCTAGTGATGATGCTTATGTTTGTAATTCTCAAATTTTTGGGTTTTTTTTTGCATCAGATATAGTTCTGTAGGTGGCTTGATGGTTGCAACACAAAAGCAGGACCGCAAGGTTTTCACTTCCTAGCTTTGTTAAAACTCATAAGCATGAATAACTATCTACTGTCAAACTATGTATGTACCTCCTCCAACTACTAATTCAACAGTTAGATTAGACAATTTTACTGGTGGGGATAGGAGTTTGGTAATTGGTGAAAATGGATTATAAGTTGAAAATGTTGTTTTTACATGGGAGAAACGGTCATGATGGGATGACTTCCACAATCGTTTTTTAATCCAATTATTGAAGTTTGATATGGATGAGAGTTAAAATTACAAAATAGTATGTTATGATCATAATGTACATTCTGAATACAACTTAGGAGGTTATGTACATTATATATAGACTTTGGGAACATTTCCTTGTTTCTCTTTTTGCTAAATATTTTGATTTGTCCTATTCCCTGATGTTTGTGATATTAACAGTGTGGAAAAATGGTCCTTTTAGCTGCTATTAAATAGCTGCTATTAAAGGCAAATACATGGAAGTGTCAAGGAACATGTCAAGCACACAAAATACAAGCTGCAACAATCTTGATTGTGTAAATTCTAACAAATTGAGTATCTGGCAAGTGGTGTTAAATCATCAAAAGGGCTGACAGATGGAGATGTTAAACATTGGAAGGGAACTTCATGGTGGCATCTTACTTCGTGTTTACCTACTTCCTAAATTTCAATTTTAAGTTTTGTTTGAAGCGCTGCAACGCGGTGCCGTGTTAAAACACTAGTTTTATTTTATGTGTTGGAAAGTCTTTAAGAATTCCGATGAAGCTAACGATATAATGAAGGCACTCGGGGCAAAGAAGGAAGTTAATTCTTTTAGAAACTAGAAAACAAGAGTAAGGGTGGTATTGTTGGCGAAGTCAACGTAACCTGACCTGGTACGATCTGAAGAGTTACACGTTGGTACACGAATCATATAAGTTTACGTGTCGGTGGATTATTATTTATGAAATAATAATAGTTTTGAACTCAATGGACTTAATATTAATTAGATTAATTTTAAGGAATATTATGATATTTAACAAGGGGGCTTAGTGTAAGTTGTTTTATAAAAGGAGGGTTAAGGAGTAAACCGTAGATGCACATTTTTATAACAAAAACACAAACCCATTGCCTCCTCTTATTGTTTGCGCCGCCACCCAAAGAAAAGGGCCGCCGCCCCTTGTTGCTTTGTTTCGCCGCAAACCACCACCATTGCCGCCATCCTCCTTGCAAAGTGTTGCTCCTGGTTGGTTCGTGCTCGGTTGTGAACTTCCTACTAGCGAGGATTCGTTGTAACCCGCGTGTTACAATTCCGGTGTAGTCGTCAAAGGTTGATTACTAAACCCTCTATAGTTGTTTCTTATTTATTTGTTTATACGCGTTTAATTGAGATCCTGATTGGGAATATTTTATTAATCGGATTAATAAAATTAATATATATATTTATATATAAATCGGCCTACATATATATTGTATATATAATCCGGTTTTGTTAAATAAATATAAACCGCTTCCGCTTCGTATATGATACCATGATTCCCAACAGGTATGCAAAGAAATTATGCTAATTGTCGGACTAAGTGGAGTTGTTGAGCACTTTAGTCACACATTTTTTATTGTGATAGTGATGATCAAAACCATTGCAAAGTGTGATCAGTGATGCTACTACCGTTATACTATCATGTAAGAAGCTTCTAAGTATACAATTCTTAGGAATTTTGGGCGAAAATATCATGTTGGTAAAACTTGGGATGATCATTGTGTGCTTGGTGTACCAGAAAAAAGTTTTACTTGTAACTTGTAAGAAATGGTTCTTAATATAATTTTGAACTTTACTTAATGTGTAATTATAACAATATTTTGAAGCTCATCTGATAACTCATGCTACTAATGTCCATAACTAATTCCTATAGGCAAATTTTGTAACTTAACTAAGTAACTTGATACCTAAAGCTGGTTTTAAAAGATTGGAAGAAACGGCTGGATATTAAAGAAGGAGAGGAACTTAATGCATTGACGGTTGACTTAGAGCAGCTTGAGACCGAAATGGAACAAAGGGTGTTATTAGAGGAGGAAGAGTGGGCTTGGATGGAGTGTAAGAAGGGTATTGAGGAAAGAGAACTTTTTCATGCTAAGGATTTGTTACAAAAGTCTCAGGTTAATTGGGCTAAACAAGGGGATGACAATACAGCTTACTTCCATAGTGTTATTAATGGAAGGAAGGCGTCAAACACTATCCAAGGTTACAAAAGGGAGGTTTTGAGGTTTTTTAGCAGTCACTTCAAAGAAAAGATTGCTAATAAACCTCGGCTTATTTGTGAGGATATAAAGCGAATTCCAGCGAGCAAGGTGGAAGCTCCTATCGTCCCCTTTATGTAACACCCCAACCGATGGCGGAATCATCGAGGTGTCACGTAGTGACGATTGTTCAAAAGCACATGGTACTAAAATGTAAATATTATTGAATAAGCCAAATTGTCTTACATGGAAATGGAAAATACAAAGTCTAAATGAAACATAAATATTGAAATAACTGATTAAAATAAAGCACTAAAAGTCCCATGCTAAAGCACTAGATCAAACTGCACCTGAAACATGTACAAAAATAGGTTTGGTCAACATATGAAATGTTGGTGAGCATTCCTAGTTTTAATATATATAGTAAGTTGAAAAGATATACAATTCAAGTGCAAGCTACAGTGCAAATATGTAAACTATGTATCATACAAATGAGCGAAATCAACCCTGTGACTGTATAATGTACAAAATGAACGCGGGTGTACTTATCCAATAAATGGATAATAACTTAACAATGGCCACGGATTCTCCGATGAAAAAGGGGGAAAATCAACCTAGGCGGGTTGTCAATCCAAATAGCGCTATCCAATGTTAAGGTCGGCTTGTACCATGTTAATGATTTCACTAAGTACAAATGTATTCCACATGTATTGTCTAAGCATAAAGCACGTTGTAAGCAATGCACATAGTACTAGAATTGTATTGTGAAAATGTAAACTTGTATTTGAAATTTGTAATAGTGTACATGTGACACCCCAAAAATGAATAAAAGCAAAAAGGGGATATGAAGTACTCACTGTTCACGTAATAGCTTGAAATTCAACTGGACAACGAAATTTGAGTTGGAATTATCCCAAAGAATTAACCTAAAGAATTTGATAATGTGTAAGGGAAATAACTCTAGGATACACATATTTCTAGGGTTTCGAATTGGGGATAAGTATTTATTTGATTAAATATCAAATTGTTTATTAAGTATAAGAAATTTAATAAATAAACAAAGAAAGGTCTTTTTGTAAATTTTAAGTTAAAGATGGTCACAATATAAAGTTTTAAGTATGAAAATAATTTTTATAAAATTATTTTCTTGAAAATAGAATATTTAATCTATTTATTTCAAATTGTCAAAATATAACTTTAATATTTAAAAATATTAAAATTAAAGAATTTTTGAATTAAAAATTGTATTTCAGTTCTAAATAAGTAGAAATAATTTATATAAAATTTTGGTGCAAAAATATTGAAAAAAAGAATTTATTATGATTTATTTATGATTAAAACTAACAAAAATTAATTACAAATATAAAATGAACGGTTTTTCTGAAATAAAAATAATTTCTGAAATGTTTAATGCTATACAAGTTTAGAATAATTTTTGTGGAATTTTATAAAATTGTTTAGATATTTTTATTGAATTTTATAATTATAAATGAATAAACTTGTATTATTAATAATATATATATTAAATAAATTATTTTTGAAAAACTAAAAATTGTATAATGAACTTTATCATTAGAAGATCATACAATATTTTTTGTAGAATTTATAAACCACTTTTAGTATTTAAAAACTATTTTAAAAGATTATTATGTTAAATATATGTATATAAAAGGAAAAAAAATGTATGTTGGTTATGGGAGTCGAACCCGGGCCTCTGGCCGGTTCGAGTTTTATCACAAGCGTGGCCACCAACTGAGCCACACCCTGAGAACGAATTATCTTGGATTTAAATTGATTATAAGGGTTATTTGTGTTAATTGATAAATGTCTTAAATGAAAGAAAAATAAAGGTTGTTTGTGGGGATCGAACCTTGGCCAAAGGCCGGTCTGATCCTATTTCCACGCGTGTAAACCAACTGATCTAGATCAATTGGTTGTATATTCTTCGTTTCACAAAAAATTTATAGGTTGCTCGCTGGTAGTGTTCTTCCCCAATTCTACCAAACTGTGCCCTAACTTTTCAATCACAAAAATTAGAGATCAATAGCCCCTGGATTCTTGGGGCTATTGTTTGTCATGTGCCGAAGAGTAAAACCCAACAAAAAGAGAACTTACAAGAATCGTGAACGTGTATAAAGCTCGGTCAACTGAAAAGGTCAAAACTCGACTCAAAGCTTCGAATGAAGGATTGTTAACATAAATTGAAGATAGAGAGGAGGTTTTCGGCGAGTGTAGAGGCAATGGGGAGGTCCAATTTATAGTGAGAAGCCCGGATTGTTGATTTGGTAAGTATTGACTCGGCTTTGAATGTGATGACGCGTCGTGTGTGTATAATTGGCATGATTTGACGATGATTGACCGAGTAATTATACGCGTAATGGTCAAAGGTATCAATAACATTCCATAACAGGATCAAATAACGCGTTTGGATGATTGATGATGATGATCGATGTGTGCAGTTGACTTTTCTAGTCAAACTGCTCGATTTTACATATGATATAAAATAAATTCGTGTGGGTTTAGAAACAGAAAGATGTGTAGCTCAGTTGGTTTGGAACATGTATGTGTTGGGCCGGTTTGGGACGCAGGTTCGAACCCCGTCCCAAGCATTTATTTTTTAGACAATTTTCCCTTTACTTTTGAGTTGTTATAAACTTAAAGTATGATTATGTAAACCCGAATGTGTAATAGGATATTTTTTTGAACGTCCGAAAATGATAAAAATGCAACGTCGTATTAATTGGAGTTTTAACGTACATAGAATGTTAAAAATAAAAAGAAAAGTGACGGATGTCACACTTTACCAAAGAAGAAGTCAAACATGCGGTTTTTGAATGTGGTAAGGATAAAGCTCCGGGTCGAGATGGGTTTAATTTTAACTTTGTTTGTCACTTTTGGAATTTGCTAGAAGAAGACTTTATGAAGATTTTGTCAGAATTCTTTGAGACAGGCATTATCAACAAAGGTTGCAGTTCTTCTTTTATAACGCTTGTTCCTAAGGTTAAGAATCCTCTCGGTTTAAAAGACTTTAGACCAATTACATTGGTGGGAATTATTAGTAAAACTATTTCAAAAGTATTGTCTGTTAGACTCACGAAGGTAATTGGCTTTGTTTATTTCTGATAACCAATCGGGATTTCTTAGTGAAAGGAATATTCTTGACGGGCCTCTCATGGTAAACGAAATCTTGTCTTGGTGTAAAAGGAGGTTAAAAAAGGTTTTCTTCATGAAAATTGATTTTGAAAAGGCGTATGATAACGTCAATTGGGCTTTTCTTTTATCCATTATGGAGCAAATGGGTTTCCCGGGGAAGTGGTGTGTGTGGATTAAGGGTATTTTGGCTTCTGCGAGATCGGCGGTCCTTGTTAACGGGTCGCCCACCTTTGAGTTCCAATGTTATAAAGGGCTTCGCCAAGGCGACCCGATTTCGCCGTTTCTTTTCTTGATTGTTATGGAGGCACTGACTTGTTTGTTTAACAAAGCTATCAAGTTAGGCGTGTTGGAAGGGGTATCTTTTTCTAATAATGGTCCGGTTATTTCTCATTTGTTTTTTGCGGATGATGTGCTTCTAATGGGGAATTGGTCTAGTAATAATATTTTGACTGTTGCAAGGATTTTAAGGATTTTTCACCTTTGCTCGGGTCTCAAAATATACATCAACAAGTCTTTTTTTTATAGTGTAGGAGTGTCGAATGAAGAGGTGGTTACTTTGGCCGCTGAGGTGGGTTGTCAAGTTGGTTCCTTCCCATTTGATTACTTGGGTGTGTTGGTTGGGGCAAATATGAATAGACTCAATAATTGGTGGAGAATTGTTGAAGTTTTCGAGTCTAGACTTTCTTCTTGGAAGGCTAGATTTCTTTCGATTGGTGGGCGTCTTACACTTCTAAAATCGGTGCTACAAAGCCTTCCCGTCTATTTCTTTTCTTTTTATAAGGCCCCGGTTGGAGTTATAAATAAGTTAGAAAGTCTTATGCGTCGTTTCTTTTGGTCCTCTACGAGCGAAAAAAACAAGCTACACTGGGTAGCTTGGGACAAGATTTCTTGTGATAAAAGTAAAGGGGGTTTGGGTATTAGTCGGTTGAAAGACGTCAATGATACTCTACTAGCCAAATGGGCGTGGCGATTTAAAGTGGAGGAAGGGGTTTTGTGGAAACTCATTATTTTGACTTGTCATAAAGGTAGATTCCGCTGGTCGGGTCTTCCTCGAACTACAGGTATGAGTGGTTGTTGGGCAGCGATTGTAAAGAATTGTGAAAAGCTCAAATGTGGAGACAGGTTTTTTCTTGAACTATTACAGGGAAAGTTAGGCGATGGAAGTATCATACGGTTTTGGGAGGATGTTTGGCTGCTCGATGTGCCTCTCAAGTGTAAATTTCCTCTTCTTTACCGTGATTCTAACACCAAACGTGCGACGGTTAACAAATGCAGAATGAATGATACCCTGTCTCCTGTTGATTTTTCACGGCCCATGGGATTTTTAGAGGTTCAAGAATGGGTTGTTCTTTTTTCGCTGCTAGGACAGGTTCAAATGACGGGTGCTAAAGACTCATGGGAGTGGGATGGTTCTTCCTGTTTCACCGTTGCAGAAGTAAAGAGTAAGTTGAAGGTTTATTCGGCCAGTACTGATTGTTTTAAGCTTAAATGGGTAGCGTGGGTACCCTTAAAGTGTCATATTTTCGCTTGGCGGGCAGAAATGGATAGGATTCCTACTGTCGAAGCCTTTTAGCAAAAGAAACGTGTTTGTCCCTAATGACCGCTGCAAACTTTGTGATGTTGATCTTGAAACGACGGATCACATCTTCAATGGTTGTGGCTTTTTGTATGGTGTGTGGTCAAATATTTGGAAATGGTGCGGTCTGAATACAGGATATGTTCTTCACACTAGAGACCTTATTCTTCTATACAAACAAGCACAAGGTGGTAAGTGGGGAAAGAGGATCGTTCATGGTATTATTTTGGTGGCGCTTTGGGTGATTTGGAAAGCTCGAAACGACAAAATTTTTAACAAGAAGGAACCAAAAGTTTATTGTGTGATTGGTAGCATAAAGTCTATTTCGTTTTTGTGGTTAAAGAATAGGTCTCATTTCAAAGATCTTCGATGGGAGGATTGAAGTATTAAACCCTTGTACATGTTATAATTTATGGGTGTTTGTCCTTGCTTTGAGGACTTCCCCTAGTGTTTAATGAAAGTTAATATTCAAAAAAAAAAAAAACTAACTTATGTTATGTAATAACAGTAATGGTTATGTAATAACATTTTTGTAATTAAGGGTATCGCAGCGTAGCGCGGGTAGATATCTAGTTCTATTACGTCGAGATTGTGTATGTCTGGTATGGATACCCTCCTGCCCCCTCAATCTTCCACCATTGTTGATTTAGGTTCTTCATGTTGCAATTCTTCCTTAAATTCCATACAAATCAAGTCGTTATTTGCTTATTTCGATGGATACTCAGTTGTGTTGATATCCATACACAACATAGTGTTTCATGTAAATAATCTACAGATGGGTTATGTTACTAACAGAGACTTTGAAGAAATCGATCATTTATAGAAAACATTTCTATGAATGAAAAGATGTTAATTTAACAGAAGAAAAAGGTAAGAAAAATAATAATAATGACTTGTGGAAAAATATGTCTTATTCAGAAGTACGTTAAACATGTCAATTAGCCCGTCTAGCTCAGTTGGTAGAGCGCAAGGCTCTTAACCTTGTGGTCGTGGGTTCGAGCCCCACGGTGGGCGTTTTTTTGCTAGCCACATCAAAACTAATTAAGTTAACAGGGCCAGAAGGATCAAAAACTACTAATTCATACAGGGCCATCAAACCGGCCCAACCAGCAACATATCCAGTTTATATTTATTCTACATTCAACACCAAAAACAATGTACTAACATAGGGAAAAAAAAGACAACATACTTTTTGCACCAATTATTCAAAATTTTGTTCCATTCTTCATGTGTTATGTTGGCCATGTGAGCTCTCTCCCTCATCAACAGTACGTGTCGTACATGATTCAACGAATATGTGGCTAATACCAAAAAAGATTAAGACAAGTAACTTGTTACTTGAACCTTTGGTAGTTTTTTTAACAGCAATATTATTGAAACAATACAAAAGCAGCTGGGAGCTGGGCTATTACAACAACAACAACAAAAAAGAAAACAGGACGCAGACATGACACGAGCATCAATGCTCAAGCAATTCCTAAACCCTAAACGCTACACCATTGTTTAGTTTTATTCCTAATATAAACACACGTAAACATGTCATATGACAAATTACATGCCAGACATACACAATCTCGACGTACTTGGAAATTATTACATAAATTACACAACAATTAAACTCGACTACCATAGATTCGTAGAGTGCCTTCAATCTCAGCTACAAATCGAGCGCGGCTCATCCCCAACAACAACACCATTCACCACATCAACCTTCCGAGTATAACAACCAAAACCATCCTTATAATCATAATTCTGATGATTTTCGGCTAAACTAGACAACACAGAATTACCCTTCACCACTGTCATACCAGTACAATTCAGTTTGTGGCTCAAAGACATCCATTCTGTACCACCAGAAACACGCTCACTCCGTTCTAGCTCCACTTGTGTTGTCATCACAGATGTACCCCTGTCTAACCCGGGTCTAGTTTCTGTTGAAACATCCAAAGGATATTTGATCTTCACTTCTAAGTTTTCAATCACCACGCCCATTTCATTCGTTGTTTTAATTTTAACCTTCCTTTTGTAACTATGATCAAGTTCTTTGTTATTACCTTGGTCTTTATATTTGATCTTGTTCTTGAACTTGATTTTTTCTTTATATTTGGTGGTTAGATTGCCCGCGCTTGAATACACCCAACTAGTAACTTCACTCTCTCGTTCTCCTTCTATCTCAAACTCTCCATCAAGAAGCACAAATTCATTTTTACGCTCAATCTCCATCGCTGGGACCTTGGACGACACAGTGTGCGCTTTGACATTCGAATGATCTAACCAAAGATGCAGATTGGCATCCACTAGCCAAAACGAAATACCATCCGCAATCTGAATCCCAATTGAATGCTTCTTATCATCCAAAAGCATCCCCAAAAATGGAGTCAAATCAATATCATAAGTAGGCAAATCAAAAGCTCCAATCGACACAACCGGCTGCCAAAACAACGGATCAATCCCGCCACTATATATCACAGGAAAAGGAACAACACCGCCGACCAATTCCCCATCAATAGTCACCAAAACTTCACGGTACGCTCCATGACCTCTTTCAGTACTCAAACCATTAGCTTGTACATATTCATCCGAAGGATTCATGTACCATAACTCATCATTATCATGAAAAGACACATACAATTCGAGGACAGCTTTGTATGTTTTGCTAGATATTTTAACACTGCTGGTCTGAACATCATTCTCATCCTTAATTTTAAACCAAAACCCCTCATTAGCACCACTAGAGGACGATATTGGCACGACCGTATCCGCAGGCTTATTATACGGATACAACGCGTTTAACGCTCCATCCATGCTTAATTTACTTCCAGTTTTACGATTATTAACAGAAATTAATTTTCTACTTAACAAATGATCTTGGGATTCAGATTCTTCTGAAACGATAGATAACGGAACCCTAACGGATGCCTCAGGGTAAAACAACAAAGAGATGTTAACGTCATACTCGCCTGTGAGTTCATTATTAATTATGTTTTCAAGCATGACAGTGAGTTTAATATTAGACTGAGAAATAACAGAATAATATTTACTCACATCCTTCTGAACCTTCCAGAAGATTCCAGACTCAGTCGGTTGAGCTGTACTCGTTCGCAAGAGCTCTACGCCGTCAAGCCAGACTCCAGCGATACGGTCGTCCTGCACGCCTTTACTTTCTGCATGGAATTCAATAATGGCGATAGACCATTTACATTTGGACGGTGGTGGTGTGTATTTAACGGTAACGGGAGAACTGCCGTAGGTGTTGGCAAAGGTGTGGTTGAGTAGGTTGACGGAGCATGACGGAGTGACGTTGTCGGTGGTTAGTGGGTGGGTGACTTCGAAGTACTGCTGAGGAGTGGTGGTGGTGGTGGTTAAGGAGTGTTTTGTGATGTAATGTGGTGGTAACGGTGACGGTGAGGATTGGACGGAGAAGGTGAAGAAGAGGATAAGAGTGAAGAGAGTGGTGATTTTCATGGTTTTTGTTGGTTGCAATAGCGGACTGGTAAATAATATATGGAATAACATGATAATTGATAAGGGTGAGGATTGGATTCTCTTTACGCATGAAGAGTTTGGCATATTAGATGACGTGGAATTGTCCAAATTAAGAGGCCCATTAATTGTCATCCTAGGTAGCCTTTATCAAAACATTCCAAATTAAGAGGCCCATTAATTGTCATCCTAGCTAGCCTTTAACAACGGGGTTCTGGTTTTATACATCCCGTGACATCATATTATGAGGTACATAACATCACATTCTGGGTATGTGACAGCCTCCTATTAGTGTATGATGTGTATTAAGGTGTATGATTCTTAATTAAGGGGTGTATAGTTCCTAAATACTTTAACAAAACATTCTAAACTGGCACATCAACATGTCACATCATTTTAAACCACAACCCTTTTAAACCTATTTTTTATCTCCAACCATAAACTATTTTAAACCTTCACTTTATCACCTACTTTTCAACTTATTTAATTTATACCCGACACACAAAAATCTTTTTTTATTTAATCAATAATAATACAAGAGGTAGCATCCGCTAAAGCAAACCGTGCGCTAAAGCAGACCGCCACTTCCAACAAACCCCTCCAATGCTGCAGTGGCGGACATAGTCACTAACCAGGGGTAGCATCCGCTATCCCTCAACTTTTCTGGACTAGAACAAAATTTTTATTTATTTTTTGTTTTTTGTATTACGTTACCCCTAAAATTATATTAACGCTACCCCTCATTTAAAAAAAAAAAAAAAAAAAAAAAACCCTCAAAACACTCTCTAAATTTTATTATTAGCCCAACACTAAAAATAGATAAAAGCCCATAAGTACATAACGCATTGACTCATTTCATTTGTTAATCATAAAATAGAAGCTCATAAGTCCAATTAGTTGGAAAAGGTAGGTAGAGGTGCATATATCGGATTTTTTAATACCCGGTTATGGGTATGGAACCTGATTCAGGTATGAATGGGTGTAGAAAAATCGGGTATTGAAAAAAACGGGTAGGATTCAGGTGCAAGTATTTAGGAGAAAAATCATACCTTATGTATCAGGATAGGGTATAATCGGGTTCGCATGATATAATAGGGTTCACATATAACCGGGTATGGGCCCGGGTATTAATACCCAGTTTTAAAAGTAAGTTGTTTTTATTATTTTACATAAAAATAAATTCGTTTAAAATTATATTTGGTTTGTAATTTATAAAAATAATCAAAACAAATTGCATTACAATAATATATATTCACTAAGTACAAATTATTTGCTTTAAAATATTTATTTTTAAAAAAACTTAAATATAAAAGTTGTAAAGTAAACATAAAAATATACTTAAAAATTCAGGTATTTAACCGGTAAAGGGTATAACCGGGTTCAGGCATAGAGTATAACCGGTTCCGAGTATTTTCGGGTATAAAGCAGGCACGAATATTGTGCCCAAAATGTATACATTAAAAAGAATAATAAGTTGATAGTTACATCAATACAGAATGAGATTATCGATTGTTTCGTTTACATTGTACAAAAGTGACATAAAAAAATTAAACGTTACCCCTAAAATTTTGGTATAGATCCGCCACTACAATGCTGCTTTCATCTTTTTTGGTTCGTACACTCACACCAGACCGTCCAGCAAGAGTGAATTGTGGATGCTAAAGTCACTTAAGATTTGTCTGTAAGGGCTAAGAGCATTCACAACCCGGGAACCAATATGTGATGGGTTCCTTAAAATTATATGGGGTGGGTGTGAGTGAAGGTGAGAGAAAATATTTATAGAAAGCACTGTTCACTCATATATATGAAAAACTACTGGTCACCCCTATATATATTTTAATATTTTTGTAAGTGGTTGTAAGTGAGGAAAGAGAAAATACAATGATAAAAGTATTATTAGTTTAATTAAGAGAGAGAAGGTTTAGGGGTGGAGTAGTGATTTTTAGTGTAATTTGATGGAAGAGATTTGATGGAGGGGATGTGAATTGTCACACCCTCAAATTCCACGTGCGGGGTTTTACCGCGAGGCGCGTGACACACCAGGATCTCAGTCAACGATCACAATAAACATACAACAAACATGCATTCATAATTATATTTAAAACCAAAATATCATGCTTTGAGCTGTAAACCAGCAGCGGAAGCATTCTTGTTTACAACCAAAGACATATCATTGTTTACAAAGACATTGTTTAATATGCTTCAAAATAATAGACGCTGTGCATGACTCCGTGCGCCTATCCCATTGACTGCTACCTTAGCGACCTGAGAAAACATGCCAAAAATGTCAACATATAATGCTGGTGAGTTCACAGGTTTTCTTTTATAAAAGTGTTGTCACAAGTTCACAAAGATCATTTCCGTTAATACTATGTCATAAGAACGTTAGCTAGACGTTAAGTGTTTTTACTACTACGGTTGGGAACCCATTACTAAACATGAACCAAAAGATGATACCAGCCCAGACGACTGGGCTACCGATGCCTCGGTAACCCGATAGGTAGAGACAATATGCACCCGCCCGGCCCCGCCGTCGAGTGGGGCTTGTGAGGCCCAATAGATCTATCCACATTTCCCCCGTTGTGCGTTCCAGCACATTCATGGTTTCCCCCTGGGACTTTCCATAAAAGCCGTATAGTAACATAAAGTGCCCATAGTATAACATGACCTTTAATTAATTCGTACAAAGCATGTTTCTCCCCCCGAAAGCAAGACAGTAAAAGTGGGGCTGTGAAACTCACCTTGGATTGCGTTTCTTGAAAACAGTTAAGTAATTATGTTATGATTGCCCCAAATAGCGGCGACCTATCATAAGATGTGTATAAGTATTGGACTAATAACCCGCAGGCTAACTAGTCCCCGAATGTCCAGACCGTGACCGTAAACGTTTGAAAACACCTTTAACTGTTAAACCGACCGTGCCAGACAAGACCCGACATCCCATTGGTGACCCGACATTCCACGTGTTAGATAAATACAAGACATCATGCAACATATGCAATTAAACACTTAATACGCGCAATAATTCACCTAGTCTAGCATAATGTCCGATTAACGCATAATCAGGTCCGAACACGTCTTACTAGGTCATTGGGTGTATCCCGGGGTTCCTAACATGTTCCTAGGTGTTAAATCGTGTTCCGGGATGTCAAAACGCGTTCACGACAGCAGTACATGCGATTAGGAAGGTCACACGCGAGTAGGCATCAGCCTACAGGCGATTAGGGCCTAATCGCATGAAGCATGAGGCGAGTAGGGTCCTAATCGCCCCATATACTGCATAATCGCCTCCAGCTCAGGCGATTAGGATGCCTAATCGCCTACAGCTGTTGTACAACGGGTTTTCGCGCGTTTAACCCTCCACATCGGATCCGAAACATGCAACGACACCCAATATCAAACCTAAATCATTTACCAACCCATTTCAAGCAAAAACCCCCGACATATCACTGATCTAGCATGTTCTATGCAATTATTTCCTAAAATGGCAAAGTACTAGGTTTCACCAACCAACCTTATCTTTCCTTAAATGGAAACAACCAGATTTCAAACTCTACAAACATGTAAATCATCAACCCTCTGATCTAACATCTTCCTAGTATGAATCCTAACAACATTGCATCAACAATCATACCATAATCATCCTAAATCTTCAAGAACATACAAATGGGTCAAAATATGCATTTTCTTCAAAACACCACAATAATGGCTAAGATTCTAAGACAACCTTCCTAATAACCTCTACATAGCAGAAGTACAATCATATCTTGAAAACATTCATGTTAAAATCACCAAGAAGACCAACATATGCATGTAAACTTCACATATAACAAGCATTAAGGTGTAGACTTAGTTTAGGACTCTTTTGAAAGGTTTTTAAAGACACATTTTGGTAAAACAAGGTCTGGAACTTTGGGGAACTCAAAATAACAACTTTACAAAGGTTAGGGATGAAGAACACACCTTGGATTTTGCTAAAGAAAGGTGTGTAAGCTTGGGGATGGTGATTTTTGTAGCAAAAAAGAGTTCCAGAGGTGTTTCAAGGTGTGTGGGTGGTTTGGGAGCAGCTAGGGTTGTTCTAGGGGTGTTTGGGGAGTTAAGGGTTCTATTTATAGGTGTTTTGACCCGGACTCTGCTGTTCATGCGATTAGCAGTACCTTACATGCGATTGGGGGCCTAATCGCGTATAACATCAGGCGATTAGGTCCCAATCGCCTATAATCTCCCCTACTCGCATGTCCCTATAGGCGATTAGGCCCTATTCCAGGCCCTAATCGCCTGATACCTATCAAGTTGGGTTTTCGGCGCGTTAAACGCTATTTTAACATATATAAACACGTATTCACATACCGACAAGTCACATAATGATTCCAAACATATAATGCATGATAACTAACACGTTTACATCCGTTCACCAATTCCCGGGACTCGAGACTCGTGTGTGCATTAAACCGGTGATTCCACGAATCACCGATCCTTGTACCCATGGTTATGGACCGACTCCCGATGACCCCGCGGATCATCATAACGACTCCTGATGATTCCCAGAATCATCATACCGACTCGACTGACCCCGTTAAGGACGTAATATGCATGACTCGCTAAGGTAGACTTTCTAGTTTAGTCAACGTTACTAACCTGAGTTTGCCGGGTGTCACATCATCCCCCTGTTGAAAGAATTTTCGTCCCGAAAATTGCCCAAGGCCAAAAAGGAAGAGACGAAAGAGAAGAAAAATTTTCCGGTTGCCACATCATCCCCCTGTTGAAAGGAATCTCGACCCGAGATTCATTCAGCTTCAGCAGAGACATGTCTTGATTCGAACGCGCGCTTAGGAAATAAATGGGGATACTTAGCCTTCATTTGATCTTCCCGTTCCCACGTGAACTCCGGTCCACGATCAGAGTTCCAACGGACTTTTACAATGCGGATTTTACTCCGGCGAAGGCTACGGATTTTATAGTCAAGAATTTCAACCGGTTCCTCCACGATACGCAGACGATCATCCACCTTGATCTCTTCGAGAGGAACAACCAAAGATTCATCCGCCAAACACTTCTTCAGATTAGAAACATGGAAGACGTTATGAACATTACTGAGCTCAGCCGGCAGATCAAGCCTGTATGCTACCGGTCCAATCCGTTCCAGGATTGCGAACGGTCCCACATACCGAGGATTCAATTTGCCCCGCTTCCCAAAACGTATAACGCCCTTCCACGGAGATACCTTCAACAAAACCCTGTCGCCAACCTCAAACTCCAAAGGCTTGCGACGACGATCGGCATAGCTCTTTTGACGATCCCGAGCTGCTGCCATGCGGTTACGGATTTGTACGATCTTTTCGGAAGTCTCGTACACAAGTTCCGGGCCGGTGAGTTGACTCTCACCCACCTCGGCCCAACAAAGAGGAGACCGGCATTTCCGCCCGTAAAGAGCCTCGAACGGAGCTGCCTTGATGCTAGAATGGTAACTGTTGTTGTAGGAGAATTCCACCAACGGTAAATGACTCTCCCACCCCTTGCCAAAATCGATCACACATGCCCGAAGCATGTCTTCTAGCGTTTGGATTGTCCGCTCACTTTGACCGTCAGTTTGCGGATGATACGCTGTGCTCATGTCCAACTGAGTACCCAGAGCCTTATGCAAAGATTTCCAGAAGTTAGAGGCGAACCGAGGATCACGATCAGAAATAATAGAGACAGGCACCCCGTGCCGAGAGACCACTTCCTTGAGATATAACCGTGCCAGACGCTCAAGGCCATCAGTATCTTTAATAGCGAGGAAGTGCGCAGACTTTGTCAACCTATCGACAATCACCCAGATCATGTTACAACCACTGGGCGATTTCGGGAGTTTGGTCACAAAGTCCATCGTAATCCGCTCCCACTTCCACTCAGGAATTTCAGGCTGTTGCAGAAGGCCGGATGGCTTATGATATTCGACCTTGACCCTGGCACAGGTCAAGCACTTGCTCACGTACAAAGCCACGTCCGCCTTCATGTTTGGCCACCAATAAAGTATCTTTAGGTCTTGATACATCTTATCGGAGCCAGGGTGAATAGAGTACCGGGACTTGTGAGCTTCATCAAGAACAAGCTCCCGCAAGCCCCCAAATAAAGGAACCCAAATACGTTCAGCGAAATAGTGTAACCCATCGGACCTGAGCTCAAGGTGACTATCAGCACCATGCATGGTTTCAGCTTTAAGGTTTTCCTCCTTCAAAGCTTCTTGCTGCGCTGAACGGATTCGATCGGGTAAGCCGGAATGGATAGTGAGCTGAAGAGCTCGAACACGACGAGGTTTAGCCGTTTCCTTCCTGCTCAAGGCGTCTGCGACTACATTCGCCTTGCCAGGATGGTATTTAATAGCGCACTCGTAATCATTAAGAAGCTCGACCCAACGACGCTGTCTTATATTCAACACCTTCTGATCAAAGATATGCTGGAGGCTCTTGTGATCGGTGTAAATAGTGCATTTGGTACCGTACAAGTAATGCCTCCAAATCTTTAAAGCAAAGACCACCGCACCCAATTCCAAATCATGGGTGGGGTAGTTTTTCTCATGAACTTTGAGCTGACGAGAAGCATAGGCGATGACCTTCTCGCGCTGCATCAGTACACAACCGAGACCCCGGATAGAAGCGTCACAATAAACCACAAAATCGTCCGTGCCCTCAGGCAAGGACAAGATAGGAGCAGAACAGAGTTTAGCCTTTAACATCTGGAAGGCCGACTCCTGCGAATCACCCCAGTCGAACTTTCTGTCCTTCTGGGTAAGCGAGGTGAGGGGTTGAGCGATCTTCGAAAATCCCTCGATAAAACGACGGTAATAACCTGCAAGGCCTAGGAATTGCCGCACCTCAGATGGCGTCTTTGGTGCTTCCCAGTCTTTAATGGCTTCAATCTTTGCTGGGTCAACGTGAATTCCTTTCTCATTAACAACATGACCAAGGAATTGAACTTCACGCAACCAGAAGCTACACTTAGAAAACTTGGCGTACAACTGTTCCCGCCTCAGGAGTTCCAAAACAAGACGCAAGTGTTCCTGGTGGTCCACCTCGTTCTTGGAATAGACTAGAATATCATCAATGAAGACAATCACGAACTTATCAAGATAAGGCTTACAAACACGGTTCATCAGATCCATAAAGATGGCAGGTGCATTGGTGAGACCAAAAGGCATGACCAGGAATTCAAAATGGCCATAGCGAGTTCGAAAGGCGGTCTTCGGAATGTCAGCTTCTTGAACCCTCAACTGATGGTACCCCGACCTCAAATCAATCTTCGAATAGAAACTAGAACCCTGAAGCTGGTCAAACAAGTCATCGATGCGAGGAAGAGGATAGCGATTCTTGATGGTAACCTTATTCAATTCCCGGTAGTCAATACACATCCGTAGGCTTCCGTCCTTCTTCTTGACAAACAAAATAGGGGCTCCCCACGGGGACGAACTAGGTCGAATGAAACCCTTCTCTAACAGCTCCTGCAACTGGTTCGATAATTCCTGCATCTCGGGAGGTGCAAGACGATAAGGGGCACGAGCAATAGGGGCCGCACCTGGAGCGAGTTCAATACCAAATTCGACCTGGCGATAAGGCGGAAGACCAGGTAAGTCTTCGGGAAATACATCGGGAAAGTCACGGACGACAGGAATATCTTCAATCTTCTTCTCTTCATCAGACGAAACCGAAACAAGTGCCAGAATGGCAGAATACCCCTTCCGAAGATACTTATAGGCTTTCATACACGAAATGATACTCAACGGGACCCCGCTCTTCTCACCGTGCACCATCAGAATTTCTCCATCAGGGAGAGGAAGTCGAATGACTTTGTCAAAACAAACGATCTCAGCATGATACAGCGACAACCAATCCATACCCACGACAACATCGAAACTACCCAAGGACACCGGCATGAGATCAATAGGGAAGGAATAACCCGACAACTCAAGGTGACACTCCCTAAGGACGTGCGTAGCCTCGACTTTCTTACCATCAGCCAATTCTATCAAGTATTTAGCCTCTAAAGGTGTAGGTACCCTATCAAGCAATTGACTAAACCCAAGAGATATAAAACTCTTATCGGCACCGGAATCGAATAAAACCGTAGCATAGCGATTATCGAGAAGAAACGTACCAGTAACAGTGTCAGGATCTTGTCGAGCACCGCTTGAACCAATCACAAAGGCGCGAGCATTCCTGCCTCCGCCCCCATTGTTTCCATTACCCGACCCATTCTTCCCAGCCTCGCCCTGCTTCAACTTTGGGCATTCCCGCTTGTAGTGACCAAGTTCACCACAATTGTAGCACCCCTGTTTGCCCTGATTTCCCTGGGGAGCAGCAACAGGAGGAGCCGGAGTAGGTGTAGCAGGAGGGTTCCGGTTACCCTGAAGGTTAACCCTGCAATCCTTTGACTGGTGCCCAAGCTTATGGCACCTGTGGCAACGGTTCCGGTCCTCGCAACGACCGTTGTGGTGAAATCCACACCGGTCACATTTCGGCAGCTTCCCAGTATAACCCCCCGGTTTTTGCTCAGACGACGATCCCCCAATATCAGACTTCTTCACCTGCTGAGGCTGAGCCGAGCTCGAGCCTTTCCCCACAGCTTCCCACTTTCGCTTATTACTATCAGAGGTCTTCACAGCAGCGCCTCGAGGAGGCAAGACCCCTTCAGCCACCTTCATGTTGGTCAGCCTATGAGCCGACCGAACCACCTCAGAATAAACAGTGAGATTACCCGCAGCAACTAACCCGACAATCTCCGGTACTAACCCAGCAACATAATGCTCAATCCTTCGGTATTCGGGTGCGTGCAGATCGGGGCACAACACCGCCAACTCATTGTGCCTAGCAGTATAAGCTTCAATCTCAGAACCCACCATCTTATGATTCCAGACCTCATGCTCAAGCTTCTGGATTTCATCCCTCGGGCAGTACTCATTTTTCAGCAACTGAATGAACTCCGCCCAGGGCATAGCGTGAGCTTCCCCAATACCCATAGTCTGGGTGGTGGAGTTCCACCAAGTCAAAGCTTGACCCTCCAGGGTCGCAGAAGCATATTTCACCCGGTCGCCTTCGGGCAGTTGCACATCGAGAAAACAGATTCAATTTTCTCCAACCAGCGGAGCAGTCCCACTGCCCCTTCAGTGCCACTAAAGTTGTGGGGCTTGCAATCCATAAACTTTTTGTAGGAACACTGGGATGGAGGAGGATTGACAGCACCACCTGGAACAGACACGCAGGTGAGAATCAAGAAAAGGTACAGTACCCTAGAACAAAATAGGATAGGTGAGAATCAACGTACCACCCATAGCATTATGAGCGGCTTGGAATGCAGCCAGAGCAATATTCACGTGCTGCTGCATCAAGTTATCCAACTCAGCTTGGGTCATATTAATATTTCCGCGGCCACCGCCGGCACGACCGCCAGCACGGCCGCCTCTGCGACCTCCACGAGCTCCCGACATCTTCTGTCATAACATGAAACAAAAGATTTAGGCTTGCCCGTGGTATAACCCGTTAGGAATTTCAAGAAACTAGACCGAGCCTAGCTCGGGTCCATCCGTTCAAGCCCAAAGTCCGCCAGGGATCCCATGCATCACAGTTTATGATCTCGTGTGCACCCGACATGATAAACTGTTCCACATGGTCCTCCAGTCGCGCTTTAAGTCTGAAGTTCAGGTCACCGAGCACTAGCGCCCAATCATGGTATTATCATAAGTATAAGTACAAGATAGTATGCATAAGAACGAGCGTGTTCATTAGGGTATAGAAGGGAGATGTCCAAATCCCTGGACAGATCTCAAGAGTACGCCGAAGCTACCCCAATGTACACCACCGTCAAGAAAGTTCAATAATATATCGTTCGCCGTCGGATCATAGTAAGGATGAGTCAAGAAATAGGATGATAAGAGTAAATAGATGATGTAGCGTAGTAGATGATGACACCGACACCCCGACAAGTCATATCGTTACCCACTTGTTAAGACTCGACTAATTGTGACCGTCTAGTGTGTGCGACTCAGTTATAGACTAGACTCTACATGCAGTCCTAGTTCACTATAACCGTTGGCTCTGATACCAATCTGTCACACCCTCAAATTCCACGTGCGGGGTTTTACCGCGAGGCGCGTGACACACCAGGATCTCAGTCAACGATCACAATAAACATACAACAAACATGCATTCATAATTATATTTAAAACCAAAATATCATGCTTTGAGCTGTAAACCAGCAGCGGAAGCATTCTTGTTTACAACCAAAGACATATCATTGTTTACAAAGACATTGTTTAATATGCTTCAAAATAATAGACGATGTGCATGACTCCGTGCGCCTATCCCATTGACTGCTACCTTAGCGACCTGAGAAAACATGCCAAAAATGTCAACATATAATGCTGGTGAGTTCACAGGTTTTCTTTTATAAAAGTGTTGTCACAAGTTCACAAAGATCATTTCCGTTAATACTATGTCATAAGAACGTTAGCTAGACGTTAAGTGTTTTTACTACTACGGTTGGGAACCCATTACTAAACATGAACCAAAAGATGATACCAGCCCAGACGACTGGGCTACCGATGCCTCGGTAACCCGATAGGTAGAGACAATATGCACCCCCCCCGGCCCCGCCGTCGAGTGGGGCTTGTGAGGCCCAATAGATCTATCCACATTTCCCCCGTTGTGCGTTCCAGCACATTCATGGTTTCCCCCTGGGACTTTCCATAAAAGCCGTATAGTAACATAAAGTGCCCATAGTATAACATGACCTTTAATTAATTCGTACAAAGCATGTTTCTCCCCCCGAAAGCAAGACAGTAAAAGTGGGGCTGTGAAACTCACCTTGGATTGCGTTTCTTGAAAACAGTTAAGTAATTATGTTATGATTGCCCCAAATAGCGGCGACCTATCATAAGATGTGTATAAGTATTGGACTAATAACCCGCAGGCTAACTAGTCCCCGAATGTCCAGACCGTGACCGTAAACGTTTGAAAACACCTTTAACTGTTAAACCGACCGTGCCAGACAAGACCCGACATCCCATTGGTGACCCGACATTCCACGTGTTAGATAAATACAAGACATCATGCAACATATGCAATTAAACACTTAATACGCGCAATAATTCACCTAGTCTAGCATAATGTCCGATTAACGCATAATCAGGTCCGAACACGTCTTACTAGGTCATTGGGTGTATCCCGGGGTTCCTAACATGTTCCTAGGTGTTAAATCGTGTTCTGGGATGTTAAAACGCGTTCACGACAGCAGTACATGCGATTAGGAAGGTCACACGCGAGTAGGCATCAGCCTACAGGCGATTAGGGCCTAATCGCATGAAGCATGAGGCGAGTAGGGTCCTAATCGCCCCATATGCTGCATAATCGCCTCCAGCTCAGGCGATTAGGATGCCTAATCGCCTGCAGCTGCTGTACAACGGGTTTTCGCGCGTTTAACCCTCCACATCGGATCCGAAACATGCAACGACACCCAATATCAAACCTAAATCATTTACCAACCCATTTCAAGCAAAAACCCCCGACATATCACTGATCTAGCATGTTCTATGCAATTATTTCCTAAAATGGCAAAGTACTAGGTTTCACCAACCAACCTTATCTTTCCTTAAATGGAAACAACCAGATTTCAAACTCTACAAACATGTAAATCATCAACCCTCTGATCTAACATCTTCCTAGTATGAATCCTAACAACATTGCATCAACAATCATACCATAATCATCCTAAATCTTCAAGAACATACAAATGGGTCAAAATATGCATTTTCTTCAAAACACCACAATAATGGCTAAGATTCTAAGACAACCTTCCTAATAACCTCTACATAGCAGAAGTACAATCATATCTTGAAAACATTCATGTTAAAATCACCAAGAAGACCAACATATGCATGTAAACTTCACATATAACAAGCATTAAGGTGTAGACTTAGTTTAGGACTCTTTTGAAAGGTTTTTAAAGACACATTTTGGTAAAACAAGGTCTGGAACTTTGGGGAACTCAAAATAACAACTTTACAAAGGTTAGGGATGAAGAACACACCTTGGATTTTGCTAAAGAAAGGTGTGTAAGCTTGGGGATGGTGATTTTTGTAGCAAAAAGAGTTCCAGAGGTGTTTCAAGGTGTGTGGGTGGTTTGGGAGCAGCTAGGGTTGTTCTAGGGGTGTTTGGGGAGTTAAGGGTTCTATTTATAGGTGTTTTGACCCGGACTCTGCTGTTCATGCGATTAGCAGTACCTTACATGCGATTGGGGGCCTAATCGCGTATAACATCAGGCGATTAGGTCCCAATCGCCTATAATCTCCCCTACTCGCATGTCCCTATAGGCGATTAGGCCCTATTCCAGGCCCTAATCGCCTGATACCTATCAGGTTGGGTTTTCGGCGCGTTAAACGCTATTTTAACATATATAAACACGTATTCACATACCGACAAGTCACATAATGATTCCAAACATATAATGCATGATAACTAACACGTTTACATCCGTTCACCAATTCCCGGGACTCGAGACTCGTGTGTGCATTAAACCCGGTGATTCCACGAATCACCGATCCTTGTACCCATGGTTATGGACCGACTCCCGATGACCCCGCGGATCATCATAACGACTCCCGATGATTCCCAGAATCATCATACCGACTCGACTGACCCCGTTAAGGACGTAATATGCATGACTCGCTAAGGTAGACTTTCTAGTTTAGTCAACGTTACTAACCTGAGTTTGCGGGTGTCACATGAATACTCTAAGACTAGTGGGTGTGGAGGAGGCTCATCATTTATGATGGTCCTCCACCTAAGTTGTCACATCATCATGGTCTAGAACATCATGGTGATGATAGTTCAACTGTGTAGAGAGTAACATCATCACTCTTTTCTTTTTCTATTTTTTTTAATTAATTAATATCATCACCTTAATTCATATGTTCTAAAAACTTAACCCTAACCCTAACATTCTATATGTTCTAAAAACTTAACCCTAACCCTAACATTCTAAACATATCACTTATTATCCGCTCTTCACACTTCACAGCCCCACACTTCACAGCCGCTCTCCACCCTAACCCTAACGTTCATTTATGTTCATGAATCATTATTAACTTGTTTTTGTTTCTGTTCGTTTATGTTCATTTGTGTTCGTTTATATTGATCATTTGTGTTCGTTTATGTTCATAAACTGTTCGTTTAGGTTTAAATGAACGAACATAAACGAACACGAACATGACAAATTTCTTAATGAACGAACACGAACACAAAAATGTGTTCGATTATGTGTTCGTGTTCGTGTTCGTGTTCGGTTAAAGTTAAATGAACAAACACGAACACGCCTGTGTTCGTGTTCGTTCGGTTCGTTTACAGGCCTAATCACCCTTGTCTTATTCATCACATTCCTTGAAAATCCCACATAATAGGCACGTTAAGACCGGTAGAAACATGATGCTCATGTCGTTGCCGTTATAGGGGGCGGTGTACACCGAGCCGACATAGGCTTGTCGTGCCTATACCGCCTCCACACCGAATGTTCTAACAAGTTTGGGTTGTTATGTATTAAATACATATTTAATATAATTTTATTATTTGTCATTATTCCACCAACATCCATTAATTCTTATTTAACTATCTCATTATTAATCGTTCATCTTTAATTGACCAACCTTATCTATTTGTTTCACTTCATTTAATAACATTAATACTTTATTTAATTTACATATCAACTAATATTTAAAACAAGAGAAAAAAAAAAGCATCGTGTAAAAAGTATTTTAATATAAAAAAAATAATTACTTACTTTATGGTGGAGTGGTATAAAGGCCTAATGAAAAGTGATTTGGGTCTAATCGTCACAAATTGGAGCCTTGAAGGATGTCAGGTTTTACCGATTATTCACTGTCGTGTCTTTGGGCGGGTGGATGATCGGGTTTTCCCTGGATTGGTGGACCTGGAGGACTGGGTGCCCCGTGGGTATCCTGAATTCGTCTTAATGGGATTCTCACGGGGGCCCGTGACGACTTTGTTGGCCTTTAAAAAAACATAAAGAAAATAAGAAGGAGTTTGGGCTTTTGAGATAAATGAATCAATAGATGGGATTAAAAGATGGAATACATATGTTGAATCTTCTAAAAGAGAAGGAGAATGGTAAAATAGTTATAACCTACAATTGTTGAGTTCCACTCTCAGTTTTTAAACGTCCGTAATTTTTTCATACGATATTGTTTTTTTTTAAATACACCATAAAAACAAGTTTTTTTTTATCCTCTTTCATTTGCATAACTTGTTTAAAAAAAGGTTGGGTTAGTAACTTGCGTTTTTTATCTGGTATAACCTGCATCTTTTATCAGGTATAACTAGTGTTTTATCCGGTATAACTTGCGTTTTATCATGTATAACTTGCGTTTTATCATAAAAGGCAATCATACCCTCAAAAAGACATAAGCGATCAACCCAACAATTAAAAAAAATAACTATGGTAATGGGTATGCAAACGAAAGAGGATAAAAAAATTGTTTTTATGGTGTTTTTTTAAATAATGTAATATGAAAAAAGTTATGGTTGTTTAAAAAATGATAAAACTTAAAAAAAGTCAACAATTATGATGATAGAAAATAATACTCTTTTAGCTAGTGTCATATATTAGCCTCTTAGTCCTTCTTACACTTTTTACATTAAGGTTCTTCTACAATAACCTCCATTTTAAAACAAAACTTGAAGACGAGTTCTATTTATTGGTGATGTAATTGAATTGCTTTTCAACCTTTGATTCAAAGTAGTTTATGTTTATTTTTTGGCAAATCAAGCAAATCAAGAGTAGCTTATGTTTAATTTTAAAATGTTGTTTTTTTAGTCTAGTTCAATTTTGTTTTTATGCAATGCACTTTGCTTTCAAGTGTGTGTGTTTTTTTTTTTTTTTTTTGTAAAATTTAGTTTACTTTGATATTGCTTATTTAGTATAGGACATGTAATGTTTAGGTCACGTGATGTCCCAAGTTTAATGGACGTAAATGAGCCATTTGAGATCGCATTGTTGGATATTGATGTGGACATATAAAAAGTTATTGTAAACACGTGAAAAGAATGTGATGTATCGTATATAGTTTCATACAGAATAGACAAACTTGTCATTGTCTGGTCATTGAGGTGTAACTTTTGGCTGAAAGGTATTAGACATTATTTTATATATATATATAATTGAGCAACCCCTTAGTGTATGTGTAGAGGTGGGGCTGGGGGTTATAGAGGGTTATGGGTATTAAAATATTACTCCCTCCGTCCCATTTTAAATGTCCCACTTCCAAAAACACACATTTTAAGAAATTTTTTGTTTGTATGTGGTAAAATGACAATAATATCCTCAAAAGTGGTGATTGTGTTTTGTCTTTTATGGGCAAAACTGGAAATTACATTTCCATTTTGGAAAGGGACATTTAATTTGGGACAAACAAAAAAGGAAAGGAGGACATTTAAAATGGGACGGAGGGAGTAAAAAGTAATAGAATGGGGGTTATGGGGCTTTACGGGAAAAGAGGGTGTAGTGGGAAGGGGGGTTATGTGGCTTTATAAATGATTGGGTAATCATTGGTTAAATTATTATTTTCTTATTTAAATAATAATATTAAATAGTTTAAATATTCCATTAAATATATAAATATTACAAATACTAAAAAAAATTACAAATACTAAAAAAAATACAAATACTTAAAAAATTACAAATACTAAAAAAAATACAAATACTCATAGGTTATATTTTTTCTCGATTTTGGCATTTTGGTTCAAACACATTTCCAAGGTTTTGCCTTCTAGGTGGTCGTGCGGCTGCGTGTAAAATGCAAAATCGTGCTCAAATTGTCGATCCCTCATAATATCAACCACCTCTCGGTTTTCTTGGATACGCTGTGCCCCGATGTCGCGTATGTCTTGGAGCTGTTGGTTCATCTCAGCAAACGCCGGGATTAACTCGTTCACCCACGACGACGAAGAGTCTGCCCGTGCAGCTTGAGCAGCCCGTCGACCGATCGGACGAGGTATCTCCTCCACCCCCACCTCCGCTGCATAAAACGCATTTTCTTCGGCGTTTAGGTCGACAAAACGCGCGTCAGACGTAGGGGTCCCGGTATCAGCCGACCCAGTGGTGGTCTTCGACTTCTTTCTGGCCCTAGATGAAGAAGTTCCAACCGTTGGGCGGACGGTGTGCCATTTGGAGCATTCTTTCAGCAGGCCCCAAACCCTCAAGTACGGAAAATTCCCGTATTCTTGTTTGTATTCATCCAAAGCCGCCTCCAAAATCTGGGCGTCGCTTTGGCCAGTTTTCCACCCAAACCGGGCGCGTTGATAAATAGCTTGAAGGTTTGTGCAATTAAATCTGACACATCAACCTACGCTCGGGCTAACTTGAACAGCTCGTCGTCATCCCATGGTTGTACGTTTTTTTGGCGCGTGTTTGCGTCTCTTTCCTTTTGTGAGTCCGGTTGGTCGCACGGGATCTTCCTCGCCCGGTTGGTCGCACGGGATCTTCCTCTTGCTCTTGCACCGGAGGTTGTGTCTCCGGAACCGACTGTGAGTCTTGCCAAGCATTTGAGGACCCGAACATTTGAGATGTTCCAAACACTTGCGTTGAGCCAAACCCACCTCCCATGGGTAGCCCAAAACCCCCTCCCATGCTATACATGTTCCCCAATTATAGGGTTGGTTTAACAGGTTCATAAAAGTTTGTGGGTTTGAACCTGAACCCGGAGCTATGGGTCGGGTGTTATCGCCAGTTGTTTGGAAACCAAACCCGAAACCACCTCTACCGAATGGATTCATCTCTTCTCTTGTGGTAAAAAATAGAAAGTGTGTGTGTGTTAGTTTGTATATGGATATGGATGAGAATGTATGTTTGTATGTGGATGTGTATGTATATATATATAAAGCTCCCAGTTCAACGGTCAAATCGAAGATTCTCACGCAAACCAAAGCCAAAACGCCCGTTATAACCAAAACGCTCCTCGACCATAACGCCCTATAGCGCCTGGGGGCGTGTTCCCGGGCGCTATAGGCTAACATAACGCCCCATAACTTGCCACTACACATGCCCTTAGAAAATAAACAACATTTTATTTGGAATTTAATTACAAAAATGCCATTTAATATATAAAAGTT
The DNA here is from genome assembly GCA_030844895.1 of Ambrosia x helenae. Classification (NCBI taxonomy): domain Eukaryota; kingdom Viridiplantae; phylum Streptophyta; class Magnoliopsida; order Asterales; family Asteraceae; genus Ambrosia; species Ambrosia x helenae. Next base: position 81,539,135 of record CM061225.1, read on the forward strand.
ACAAATGAAGGGGACTTTTTTTTAAAGGTTAACAAATTTATTCATCAAAAACTGACTAACAAAATGTTAGATAGAATAGTCACCATACATAATTCGTCTATTACATTAATTAGCCAAACAACCAATATTAAAACTACACAAATCCCCCAATGATAAACTATTTAGATTCGACCGGGTTTTAAGCCATAAGAAACCAAGACTCTTGATAAACGAAAAGGAAAGAATCCTGATTCAAGTTGACAAAAATCCAGCCAAAACACAAACCCGTCGAACTCGTTACAATCCTTCGAACACCAACAATTTCAACCATATATGCACTAACTCATACAACAATGCACGCATCAATTTCCCCCACCTACTCCAAGTCAACCCGTATACAAGAGCGCGTTTGACGAAGCAATGGGTATATGGAACACCATGCTTAGTACAAGGGCAACGGGTCAAAAAATCAAATGAAGAGGAAGAGAAAGTTGAGGATGAGCATGAAGTCGTAGCA